>CM039141.1:985462-1526424 GCA_022036555.1 Microstegium vimineum
GGCTCGCCCGGGTAGAAGGCTCGTAGTCCTAGCCCTTCCTTGATCTGTGAAATTGTTTGCTGCGTCGATGTTAGGGTTTGGTTGTTGCAGATCGGATCCGTGATGCTCGTGTGGTGTGATCGTCTGGATCTGCGGATATTAGATCGGTCTTATGGATCCGTACCCCTGTCTGATCAACAATTAGACGCTATGTTGGGGTTTGACTTGTGATATGTTTGTTGCTTGGTCAAACTTGCCCTCTGGATGGAATGAATCTAATGAATATGGGTGTAGAAGAGGATGAACAACCCTCATTTTCGTGATGGCCTAGGCTACAAATTTATCTATTGAATGGAATTGCTATGTCAAATGTGTCTCAGGAATCGGACAATCGTCATAATAAATAAGGTATGAAAATGTTGAAGTAGACATAAACTCGATGCCAGGTCATTATCGCAGAAACCTATATTTTACAAGGATATAGTAGACTTTAGTTTAGCAAAATACACAAATTTATGTGACCACTTGGCCGAAATTGAACATAATTCTTCAGATTAATAATCCTGCCACTAGAAATTTGTAACACATCAATCAATATTGTAATATAAATTCGTAGTTAACCTATGTGGTCTTGTGGTGGCATCATTTTGCTTTCACCTGCGTCTATTATTTTTTGCTGGTGCCTTGATTTGCATAACCTGGTTCTTTTTATAGCCATATTAAATCTCGTGCCTATATGCTCATGTTTGAGGAACTTATTGTGGGGCTAAGAAGTAAGAATGTTTTCTTAATGAAAACACGTGTACCTGTACATCTCACCAACAGGTTACCTGTATTCCTGATAATGCATGTCTTACAGTAGGTCATTTGAGTTTGTAGTGGCAATAGCCATGGAGCTGAAATAATAGCAATGTTGCTGAATTGTGGTGATGTTTCCTTTGGCACCTTAAAGTGATTTCCTCCTTTTATCTACGTAATTACTCTATTTATCTCACCCTATTGTGTTAAGACATGTGGTGAGGCCTGAAACTTATGTAACCATTTGAGGTTACTCTATTTTATCCATTCTTTTGAATCACCTGATTCTTTGTTAACAGAGGATGTGATGTCCTGTGCCTGTTTTATTGTGTTTTTGTTAAAATAGTTTACTTCATCGATTCTGGTCTTTTCCTGTTTTGCTGTGTACCCTACTGGTTTAGTGCCTCTTTCACCTGAGATTCTGAAGAAAAAAAAAATTGACTTCTTTTGCAGCCATTTGACTGGATTAAGAAAACTTTCTTTGAGAAACCTGAACCAGAGGCATGATTCTCCAGGCAATAAACGGCTGCAAGTCTGTGACTGCAACTTTGATACACCACTTTTGTCCGGGATGATTCCTGATTGAAGAGAACTTGGATAACTCAGCAAATAATATGAGACCCCCTCACGTTTCCTTGTTTGATTTTATTCAGATGTAGGCATTCCTCTTGCATGTAATCCTCACGAGGGGAGTGATCATTTGACTTGTTTTTCATCACACAGAATCTGCTTGGTTCAACTGTGTTATATGATCTTGAATGCGTTTCTAAAATATTGGTCCAAGATGCATGTGTTTAAATTTTAAAACATGTGGCTGGTTATTATGTTTTTTGCAGTCACTGTGTCTATAAATTGATCCACCAATATATCTAGCTGATTAAAATTGGACCATGATGTCATTTTCTAATGTCCCCGTCACCGTCTTCCTAGGATCTTATCTCGAATAATGCTGCTTGCCTTTCAATTATTATCGGAGTAAAACAATTCCGTTACATTTGGGCTTTCTGTAGTTTGATCCTTGTGAACATTTGTTATCTACAATTATGCACCATCTGTTATGACTATGACTATGAGTATGTATATTCGGCATACTAAAGGATGTTTGTGGAGTTCTCTAGGAAAACAATGGCTGTTATACTTAAAGTATTTTTTGTTTCTTTTTTAATTTACTAAAAACAAATTTTGGTAGAAACCCGTAGTCAGAGTTGCGTTCGCGAGGCAAGATTATTGTATACCTCCATGAGGACTCTTCTTTGGTAGCTGCGTTGTGGAGACGTGCGGACCTAATAACGACCCCCGCGCGCGTCTTAAAAGAGTGCATTTCTATTTTTAAAAGAGAAACTCGAGTATGTTTAAAAAAAAACTCGATACAGTGTATCCAAAATATACACATTAGCCAAAGGGTGCTTAATCTGGTTGGCTATGTCACTCGAGTGGCTCCCTACAATTCTCTGTGAGAGCAAATTTCAGGTTGTGGTTTCCTGGATTTATTTCAGGATTTTCGCGTTATAATGTGTAATTCTAAAAAAAACACATTAGATAATCTGAAATAAAAAAATATATGATATTCTCCTAACTCTTATATATCTTGATACATCAAATGCACTAGACAGACAACATCTTTTGGGCATTGAAACCAGAGAGTGATCTTTAGTTGAATCCAACGATTAACTTCAAAACAATGTATATTCTTCTAATTCTTATATCTTGACCTAATACATATATATAGCATGAAGTAGACAGACAACGTCTTTTGAGCACCGAAGCCAGAGAGTGGTCTTTAATTATGATGAATCCAACGATTAACTTCAAAACATTGTACGTGCACAAGAGCCAACATTCCATAATCCAATACGTATTTGAAGCAATACAGATACATAACTCAAATCCTCGCGACATGTTCCATGTCTGATTTTCTTTCTATGACCTTCGATGGTAAGATCGATGACCTGGACGCTGGAGTTAGTCTTTCTAGGGAATGTCTAGAATCATTTACCCCTTTATAGATAATGGTTACAAATTGGTCTCCTACTAATGAGACTGATGCCTATAGCGGCGATCTCATCGTGGTAAGTTGGTAACCAGTGAAGTCATCGCAGGCAATAAGGATCATTTTTATAATAAATCTATTTAGAGATATAAAAGTTGTTACTTTTTCCTATAATAAAGATACTTATAAAATTAAAATTAGCTGAACTTTTAAAATGTGACGCATGCATGCACTTATTTTAAGACGGTGGAATATTAGAATGTAAGCGTCTCCATGGCCCGTATATACAAAAAAGAGAAAGAGGAGGGCTCGATGGTGACGGTTGTGGACGTCGAGGACAGAGGATTCCACTCTCCAAGCTGCTGCTGCGGAACGCAAAGGCAGCCCCAAACCCCCACGCAAAGGAAGCTGGCGCACGACACGAGGACGTCCTCGCTCGCAACTCGCCCCAGTGGCCACCGCCACAGTCCCTCGGCCTGCTGCAGAGAGTGCAGGAGCAGCTGCTTGCCACCGCGCAGCGCCACGTCTCCAGTCAAAACCAAAGCCTCCGGGCACGGCCGTACGGGCCGCAGGTCCCTAGCTTGCTGCCCCTCTCCGGCTCCGCTTGGTCGTTGCGCCCGCGCCCGCCCGCCCGCAAAAGCCTCGCCTCGCCTTTTCTTGTCCTGAACTGAAGCCACCCAATGCAATGCAAAGCCGCACGGAAAGGGTGCCTGCCTCTGCCTGCCCCTCGCTCGCTCTCGGCTCCCAGAACCCATCCCATCTCCAACCCACTTCTTGGCAGGTCGATCGCTTGATTGATTGATTGGCCGTCCGGCGGGAACGAACCATCAAGGTTCGGATCGTGTCGTGTGTCCATGGGGACGACGACGGCGGCGACGGCGAGGCGGCTGCTGCTGCTGGTGGTCCTGCTGGCGCTCCTCGCGGCGCACCGGGCGGCGGCGCGGTTCGTGGTGGAGAAGAACAGCCTGCGGGTCACGTCCCCGCCCGCGCTCAAGGGCGTCTACGAGTGCGCCATCGGCAACTTCGGCATGCCGCAGTACGGCGGCACCATGCACGGCGTCGTCGTCTACCCCAAGGCCGACGCCAAGGCGTGCAGGCCCTTCGACGACTCCGGCCTCTCCTTCAAGCCCAAGCCCGGCGGCCTGCCCGTCTTCCTGCTCGTCGATCGCGGAGGTACACTAATTAATTGATCCGGGCATCCGCCCACCCTTATTACCTTCACCTTTTTAATTTCTTCCGTTTTAGTATTTCTTTCATTTGATTTGATTGAATCTACCATGATCATCGATCGTTGCCACTGTGGAAATGTCCACCGGTAATTAATTAATTTGGGTTTGTTATTACGTGTGCTTTCGCGCCTCATTTGTCCTCTCGACCCACTAGCAACATTTATTACCTTGAGATCAATAGTTTTAAATATACTGCAGTGCACGTGTTAATTTTGTATGATCTGGCTCCAACTTGGAAGAAGCCTTTCTTGTTTCTACTACTTTTGAGACTATATATACTAATCGGTTCAGTGATTCAGTCTGAACTCATGTAGTGCCGCCCGCCCTGTTCGCTTGGCTTATCAGCCACCGAAACAGTGTTTTTCTCTCATAACAAAACAACCAAAAATGATATCAGCCGGCTTATCAACCACCGAAACGATCTGTCGAACAGGGTTACGCGTCCGAAGGTTAACACAAGTCTTTGTTAGAGAGGTTACACACACAGCTTTTTTTCGCATTCTTTTTATTTGGGGAAACAGTATGTGGTTTTTGAATCTTTCCTTTCACGTGTCAGTTAGGTATATTTGCGTGATTCACGATGGAATCCGGTCCCAAGTAGCACTGCGCCTGTTTCTTCGAGTTGTTTTACATGGCTGACAGTGAAAGGGAGTGGGTTTCTCGCCCCCTCAAACCACAAAGCACATGTTGGGAGAAAGATTTAGTTACACCTTCTGGAGGTGCTGTGCCTTGAGTGAGCCAGGACTAGAGACCTAGTTTGAGGCTTTTTGCTTGTCCCACCAGTTTTTAGTTATATATGTCTCATAAAGATTCTTCTCTTTCTTGTGAGAAGAATAGATTGACCTGTGTCATCAAAGTTTTCAAGGGATTCATGGGTTTATTTTTTATTTTGGATTGTTTTTTGAAATTGAAATCGTAGAATCGTTTGTGGTGTGCAGACTGCTACTTCACAACCAAGGGATGGAATGCACAAAACGCTGGAGCTGCAGCAGTTCTTGTTGCCGACGACAAAGTCGAGCCTTTGATCACAATGGATTCTCCAGAATCCAGTGGCACAGAGCACATGGAGAACATCACAATTCCTTCAGCACTTGTGACCAAGAGATTTGGAGATGACCTCAGGAAATCACTGCAAAATGGAGAGATGGTGAATGTCCTTCTGGACTGGAGGGAATCTCTGCCCCATCCTGATGAGCGTGTGGAGTATGAATTCTGGACAAACAGCAATGATGAATGTGGCGCTAAATGTGACATGCAAATGAACTTTGTAAGAAGTTTCAGAGGAATAGCACAGGCCCTTGAGAAAAGGGGTTACACCCAGTTCACCCCTCACTATATCACATGGTATTGTCCAGAAGCCTTTATCTTGAGCAAACAGTGCAAGTCACAATGTATCAATCATGGGAGATATTGCGCACCAGATCCAGAGCAGGATTTCAACATTGGATATGACGGCAGAGATGTTGTGGTTCAGAACCTGATTCAAATTTGCGTGTTCAGAGTTGCCAATGAAACTCGCAGGCCGTGGATGTGGTGGGATTATGTGCACGACTTTGCTGTTAGGTGCCCAATGAAGGAGAAGAAATACACTCGTGAATGTGCAAATGGTGTTATCAATTCACTTGGTGGGTCTTGTAAACTTTATCCACGTGACTTGATTATACGAAAAAAATGAAGAAATCATTGCTGTAAATTTATTCATCTGCTATTTTTACAGGATTGGAAATGGAGAAAATCAACAAGTGTGTTGGAGATCCTGAAGCCGATAAAGAAAATCCAGTCCTTAAAGCAGAACAGGATGCTCAAGTAAGATAACAATGAAATTGCCAGGGGTTCCTTTCATATATTTTCAGTTTGTTCTATGGCTGGATAATCTTTATGCTTTCTATCGTTTAGATTGGGCATGGTTCTCGCGGCGATGTAACTATACTGCCTACTCTTGTCGTCAATAACAGGCAATACAGAGGTATGTCACATCTCATCATGTCCAGTTAGTCTTCTATGCCTCAACACCGTTTATGGTATCATTTTAATTTTCCCTTTAGGTAAACTAGAAAAAGATCTGTGCTAAAAGCAGTATGCTCGGGATTTGAGGAGACAACTGAACCTGATGTCTGTTTGCGCGAAGGTTTGTGAGATTTTCCCTTTTTGTTAAAGAACTGTACCTGGACTTCTTCTGATGCTGCATTCCTTTTCTGTGGGGTCGCTTCTCTATTTTGTAGATATTGAGACAAATGAATGTTTGGAGAACAATGGAGGTTGCTGGTTAGACAAGGCTACCAATGTTTCTGCGTGCAAGGTACAGTTCTACTTTTTTGTGGATGTGGGAGTGGGGGGTTACCTTATCCATCATTGTTCATGACTGAGAACACATTTATAATTTGTTGAGATTTATATTGTAGGATACCTTCCGTGGTCGTGTTTGTGAATGCCCTATTGTCAGTGGTGTAAAGTTTATAGGTGATGGGTACAGCCACTGTGAAGGTAATACTTTCACATTTACCATCTTTTCTCATAAGGTCTAAGTTTGAACCTAGTTTTTGCAATCGTGCCGTTATGCTAATTGGCTTGCCTTTGGCAGCTTCTGGTCTTGGTAGGTGCCAGATCAACAATGGGGGCTGCTGGAATGAGACTAGGAACGGGAAGACTGTCTCTGCCTGCTCAGTAAGATAACCTCTTTCAGATGTATTCTAGTTTTCAGTTTCGCTTGTAGCTAGCTGCTGTACGTTCGGAGCAACAAACTGATTCTAGGACTCTACAGAATCAAGAAGCTAAAGGCTGCAAATGCCCACCAGGTTTCAAGGGTGATGGAGTGAACAGTTGCGAAGGTACTACTATTATTTTGGGGGGGGGGGGGGGGGGGGGGGGAGTTTGCTCTACAACATCGTGGAATATATGTTTCATGTTGAGTGTGTGACATAACATGATCATTTGCAACTACAGCTTAGCATGATTTACATTGCAAGGCTACTAGGGCATTTTTTTTAAGAAACGAATAATACCATTGCTCGTACCTGGTTAGACCAGTAGTTGTGCTTGCACCAATGATATTTGCTATAGTAAGTTAGAGATTCCTCCAATAGAGCTATGAGTACCAATTTATGAAACACAATGATGGCTCCGGGCTGGCAACAATTTGAGCGAGCCTCCTTGATTCCTTTTCATGCAATGCCTTTCTGCTTGCCATTTGCAGATGTCGATGAATGTAAAGAGAAGCTTTTCTGCCAGTGCAAGGATTGCGCTTGTGAGAACACATGGGGAAGCTACGAGTGCAGCTGTGGCGGCAGCAATTTGCTATACATCAGAGAGCATGATACCTGTATCAGTAAGTTATCTGACCTCCTGACAGCTGACTATCATCTCTTCGATCGGGACTTGTGGTTCAATTATCTCTGCGCTGCGCATCTGCCATCTTGACAGCTGACCATTTACAGCAGCAGTAGTAATGACCCTTAATGCTGCTGCAGGCAAACAATCCAGTTCGTTTCTGGGCTGGGGCTTCCTATGGGTGATTTTCTTCGGCCTTGCCTTGGCTGGAGCAGGAGCATACGCCGTGTACAAATACAGGCTACGGGTAAAAAACACATTTTAAAAAAAAAATTGTTTGGTAGAGATTATGTATGCTTAAGAAGAGATGAGTCATTATTGTTCCTGTCGTGCGTACTATCCCCAGAGCTACATGGATTCGGAGATCCGCGCGATCATGGCTCAGTACATGCCCCTGGAGAGTCAAGACATGGCGAACCAACATCACCTTGTCCCCGTCGACCATGCAGACATCTGAAACGGCAAGAGGTTTACAGTACATTACATGGATGGAGCATAAAGAGCTACTGTACTACTGGTATGTAGCATTGGGTATTTGCATCGCATCGCATCGCATCGGTGGGAGTCATCATCTACGTCGACAGAGAATTGAAGCCGGCTGCCTCGAGAGGAGAGAACTGGATGCTGATTCTCCATATGATTCTGAAGGACACAGTATTGGACGGGTAGACTGTTTCATCACACCACACCTGTTGGCCTGTTTCTTGTTTTTTTCTTCTTTCCCTTCTTCCCTGAAAGTCACAGAGCAGATTAGGATCTCTCACTGCAGTTTAGAGTCCGTTGATTTCTCTCTAGTTACTTTTAGAGCCTGCAGTGCAGTCGTGCTGCGAGCTGGTGCATAAGACAGTAATTAGAGGGTGTTTGGTTGCCTTTTATTTTTAGTCCGTTGTCATATCGATGTTTGGTACTGTTGCTGTCCTGAATAAAAAGAGCGCAGAAAGAGCATGATGAATAGGCAAGGTGTCAGGTTAGCAGGCGGGCTGGCAAATGTGACAGTGATGCATGTTGCCTGAAATGGCTGTGATTGGAGGAGCCGCTCTGTCCCTGCCCATGCGCTGCGCTGGACTGGATCAGTGACAGTGCCAGTGCAGCACCAAAGCGGCAGGCAGTGGGCGCAGCACCTGATGCGGTGGGGTGGGGGGGTTGCAGATTGCTGGTTGGGTTCGACGCCGTGGGCTCGCGTGTGTTCCCTTCCCTCCGTGGAAGTGGAACTGGGTGGTGGATGGGTGGGTCCTGGTTATTGGCGCAGTGGCACACCTGGGCTGGGCTGGGCTGGGCCCAACCAGCCTTGACTGTAGTACTCAGACCCAGACCCAGAAACAAAGGAGTAATAATAATAAATTAGTATAGGTTCGGTTGGGGTCGTACTCGTATCGTACGTAAAAGCATGGGCGCCAAACTCTTTTTAGAATCAGAAAATTAAAATATTCCACTCTAGTACGGTAGTACCCATCCGTCTAAAAAAAGTATATGACTCACCGCAGAGTTAAGGCTGGATAATTTTTTTAAAAAAAAATTGACTAGGTTTATAAAACTATTAGCAATATTTGTATTTTAAATTAAATTTATTATATATTTAACTTGTTGAAAGATAAGAATGACGGAAAAGCAACCGTTCTTATCAGAAAATCAACCTTCGTTTTTTCAAAAAAAAAAAGAGCAAGCAAAAAAACAACTTGTAGTCATGCCAAGGTTAGTAGACGACAATCATTCTTGTCTGCAAAAGATTTTTATTGTGGTTGTTGTTTGCATCGTACGGTACGTCGCTCTCCTCCTCAAGGTATTCCAGAAATGCACCCAATAAATAAATAGCCGTGAAAATAACGGAGAGCCGCAGAGTGGCTTTGTCCTTTGTGCGTGTCGTCGGCTGCTGGCTCATCGCGTCCATTACGTAGCGTACTCTGTTGGTCTTGGTCACGCCACGGCAAGTGGCCGGCAAGCCTTTCCGTCCGCCGACGACGCGCCGGGGCCAGTCCAATCCGATGCGTCCTTCTCAAGATGATCGATGCGTGCCGGCCGGGGACGACGTACGGACGGACGGGGATTGGGCTGTAGCTGTAGCTGTAGCTGTACTGGACTACGTACGTACGTACTCCTGTGGTACAGAGTATACGCATACGCTACATAGTCACTGCACGTACCTTTTTTTTCTTCTTCGAGAACGTAACGTACATATCACGTGTTTCAATTCCATTAAGAAGAAGTCACTGCACGTACGTATAGCGGATTGATGCATGGGTACGTAGAGGCCTTCTAATTAACCTTGCATCCAGCAATTCTCGACTTTTTAGCGTTAAAGTCGTCGTCGTGGAATTACACACGACACCGCCGCCCACACCATGTGAGACACAAACTTTGTCCATACTCAACTACCAGCAGTAGTACTTTTTTTTCCTGATGATTTCGCGCAATCTCGATCCATCTAGCTAGCCCACTCACCGACTCACGCCACAAAAATTCGGGTTACCGTAGATTCCCAGACGTTATTTTTGGTCGCAACGTAACCCAAATGGTCAGATCCACGTTCCTATGTAGATTTCTCACAGACCATTCCTTCGATTATCTCATTAACACTATTTCAGAGTTATTTTTTTCCTTTTTATTAAAACAGTTGTCACATCATCAAAAGTGGTTATATAGCAGATTATTAAATAAAAATAAAACTCTGGTGAAACTCTTATTGAGACTAACCATAGCTTACTAATCTTTTTTTTTGCTAGTGTTATTGTGGTTGTCCTAATAAGAGCTAGCTAGGTCCGCTAAATTATTAAGGAATGTTACCATGTCTCAAGGTGCACTTACATATGTATGGCATTGTATGTATGTGAGAAGCAATAAAGTGGTGAAGTGGCCAATATAACATTCTTTGTGGGTAAGGGATTCACCAAAATGCAAGGGTGTCAGCCTCAAACAAAAAGTGACAAACCTAGTGGATAGAAATAGGAGGGTTTTTTTTTTCCAACGTGGGTTGTCATCCCGGTTGTGCCTTTGTCATTACTCATTAGTTGTGTTCTAGCTCACAAATTCTTGGGTGGTCATGGTCCCAAGAAACGTATACTAATGACTTTTCCTTTGCTATATTCAAACCTCCAACATGCCCCATGTTGAGTGTGCTATCTTCGTGTAAAATAAAATAGTTGCCACCTCTGCAAAGCTAGCATGAGGCATGGATCCTCGAGTGTGGATGTAACCTGAGCTCTAGCCATGTTGTGGTGTTCGGGCTGGCCTAATTGCCTTGTTAATTTTGGTGTGCTACAAGTCAATTAGGCTCTCTTTGAAATGCAATTTTTTCCATTTTTTGTGTTGTTTTTTTCTGTAAAATTCTTAATGAAATTTGTGCACTCCTACTGTTGCTGCTTAACTAGACTTATTTTGAGTCACCGTAGGCAGCTGAGTATGAGTATATTTTAGTCCACACCTTTGTGATATCACACCCGAAATAAAACCCCTTTTTGGTTGTATATATTGTGTCCATTTAAGTGTTTGTTAACCATCGTCTTAGAGGAATGTCTACCTTGTCAACTCCATATACGGAGCTTAAGGGCTTGTTTAGTGGTGGATCCAGAATAACATTGGAGGGAAGGGGGGCTAATATCTTCTTCCTCTAATCTCTCTATTTTTCTTCTTTTCTTCTTTTTTTTCTCTCTCACTCTCTCTATATTTTCATTGACACATTGGTTGTAGGGGGGCTGGAGCCCACCCAGCCCCCTTAGATCCGCCCCTGGGCTTGTTGATCAAGAATGCACAAACATATAGTAGGTAATGATGTTGGCTCATGCTTATCGGCTACTTTTTATTTCTTTCCGTGGGAGCATTACCATGCATTTCTCTTTTATCTTTGTACAATCACCAAACTTCCTTGTAAACATTGTGGGGGAAATGACGTTTTGTTTTTTACTTTCTCTCACAAAGCTATGAAAAATTTTTATGCTTACTCGATGGGACAAAATAGAGCAAAGAATGTGTTAATTAGTATGACTGTTTGACGAGGTTTTGTGCAAAATTTTTCTTACATGTGCATATATTTATATGTGCTATCGCGAAGGATTTTGTATCTTAAGAAAAGAAAACAAATAGACAATATATGTGTGCGCATGTACTATATTCGCGTGTGCTATTTATCTGTGGAAATAAAAGAAAGAGGCTAGCACGTTGCATGTGTATTATTCATGTATGTGCTAGTGCTCCTTATGTACTTGCATGCAAGGGACGACGTGCATAAGCACGTTAGCAGGTGCATGGAGTTCACGTATAATACGATGAGCTCCCGTATCATGTCAAGCTTGTAAGCGGCCGGAGCCTTCTAGAAGGATTATTATCTCAAGGGATAATTACGCACGTGACGTGCGGCCAGAAGCTAGACATCGCGTTGCATGGATAAGTACGTACAGGCTTCATGTGCCTTGCGTACGAAGAGAGAGCTCCTGATATCTCGGTCCTGTTAACCAAATTTAGGCGGCGCGTGCGTGACTCCAGCGGCTACCCTAGCAGCTGCCTATATAAATAACAGCCAGGACTCCACGCACCGGAGGGGGGCAGGCCAATGGGATGGCAGGCTGCCGCACGGCGCCCGTGACCACGCAGCAAGGAGACCTCATCAACCATGGCACCACGCCACCCAGGATGAAAACTGAAGGCCATCTAGGAGGCGACGCTCGGAGGGACATACTGACCCGGGACGCAGCTCCACACGACGCCGGCTAGCTGTGCCCTCGAGCCCTATGTATCCGGCCACGGAGGAGATCGGCACAGCGCGTTCGATCTTGAGATCGGCACATCGCGTTCGATCTTGAGCACCTGCGCTGGTCTATGTGTCCACCACACGCTCCACCAAGCTGGCGAGCTCCATCATCAACATCGACGAGAGGAGCAGGTAGCGCCGCCAGGCTGCTCCTTCCTGAGACGAGCAGGAGGCACATCTTCAGCGTACGTACGCACCGCCGCCAGGCTGCTCTTCTTGACAGGAGCAGGACGCGAGCACTACGTGCATGCGTCTAGAGACGGCGGCGAGAGTACTGCACACGCCGCAGCTACGCGCAGCGCCAGGAGTTGCATGAAGATCCAAGCAGCCTTCACGCCGCAGCTACGCGTCACCTTTCAGCTAGCTAGCCGTCGCGGGAAATCAACGTGAAATCAGAGAGACGGTGCACACAGTGTACGTACTTATCTGATCCACGATCTACTGTTGCAGAAAAGAAAGATCCGTGGCAATCTTATACTAGTCTTTTACTCTCAGTTATATTTTCTAAGAAAAAGAGAGCATTTACACATGCTGTCAGCTAGCTGATATTGTAGTCTGGCACCACATTTTGAGTGTGAAATTTGCACTGAAATTTTTGAAATTTCAATAAAAAAATGAAAATTTAACACTCTCTGCTTCCCTTAATAACATTAAAAAAAATCAACTTCGTGGCTCCACCTGCTACTACTGATAATAATGAACAAATAATTTGTATATATATTAGAGAAAAAGGCAAGAGTGTTTTTGTATAGAATTTCATGAAAATCTGTTTAATTTTGTACTAGATCGAGGGAAAAGACGTAGGGAGTCTAGGGGCCAACCAGTCCATCACCTGAATACCTGATCCAAAGACGAGCTGCCGCGGGGCCCAATCATCGGTGGCTCGCCCTCCTAGCTCCCACACTATCTATGACACGCACATAAAAATACCATACTCCTATACGGCTATATATACTACTAGGAGTAAGATGTAGTGGGTCGACTAGTGTACGTAGCCGGTGTGGAGGTGTCCCCTTCAACGTCGTCCTGAATGGGTCGTCCACGACACGTCAACGTCACTGTCCCTGTCCGCGACGAGGACTCGTGTCGGCCGCACGTAACCCAAGGCTTGGTTTCGTCCGCGATCGACCAGCGGCTACGAGGGAGCCTGTACTACTACTACTCACCTGGTGGGCTGGTGTTGGCCTGGTGCGTGCGCGCTCCGCTTTCTACCGGTCCCCGACGGCGACCCGCGGGCTCCACGGCGCACCGTTCCCGGCCGCGAGGGGCCCGGCGGTCGGCGGGCGGCCGAGCGAGTGACGGCAGCGGACGACGCACGCAGACGCAGCGCAGGCTCTGGCTTCACGATCACGCTCGCGTCGACGTAGACGCCTCGTCGACGAGAAGGACCGGCCCCTCGGCGTCCATCCACGTCGCCGTCGTGGCGACACTGCCGCGCCGCGAGCCACACCCGCCGACGCGCGGCGCCCGTCACCACCACGTACGTGGACTGCAAATTGCGCCGAGGCTGACAAACCCAACAAACAGCACGTCGTTTTCGCTCGCTACGCTTACGAGGACACGAGCCGTGTCGTCGCCGGTCGCGCGTGAGCGGAGACCGGGCCGCCACCGCCACGCCACGCTCATCAGGCTGGCCCGGCTCATCAGGCTCAGGTAAGGTTCCCACCTGGCAGCTGGCCGGCACTAGTCCTGCTGTAGTACTAGCTGCAGCAGCATGCAGGCCAGTAGCTGAAGGCGACGTTACGGCACGATGCGTGCGGAGACGAGCCCGGCGGATCGGGCGGCTTCGATGGCGCCGGCGCGGCGCCGGGCATTGAATTTGGAGCTGAAGGCCCAAGGCCATGCCCCTCCTCTGCGACGCGCTGGAAAGTGGTCAGCCAGAACCGGCCGGCCGGCCGGCGTTATTCCCTCCCTTCACATTTACTAGAGTACTTACTGCGCATTGACATGCATGCAATCTGTTTCGTCTTCTCTTTCAGGATAAAAATAGGAAATCTTACTGGTGCAATGCAATCTGCTGAGCACGTGTATGTTAACGTTACTGGTGCTTCTTGCTTGTTCTGCCGGCACAACTGCATGCACGTCGTCAATGGCGCCCACGGGTTCCTTTTCTTTTCTTTCCTTTTTCTTTTCTTTTTCCTCCACCATGATCCTCGATCCACCATGAATATTCAGAGCAGCCTGACGATGGTGCAGGAAACATGGCAGGCAGCAAAGGTACTACTACAGTACTAGCACGCTGCACGCCTGCGGGAACAGGCACACCTGCAGTCCAGGCAGGCACACGCTGCAAAGTCGTCGTGGATTCGTGGAGGGGAGGGAGCAACGCAGCCACAGCACAACGCTTGCTATGCTGGCTGTGAATCCTCGTGCTAGCTAGCTCATCCATCTCTCGAATTCCTCGCCTCCCCGGCCAGCGCAGCAAGAAATACAAAAAGCAACACACAGAGAGCAGACCATGTCGTGCGTGCGTGCATGCTTTGCTTGCCATGCTCCAGCCTCCATGCTGGCATTTTTTTTCATAATACGAAGAATATATATAAAAAAATCTCGTCCGCCTGCAACTCCCCTGCGAGTGACTGAGCACTACTGCTAATACGCTTTTTATTTTATTTTATTTTATTTTATTTTTATCAGTCGTTGTTTTTTGTTAGCAACAACAACAGCCGAGAGAAGGTGAGGAGGAGGATGGGGTGTTGCTGTTAGTTTACTACAACCACCACTACTACGGCTTCCTCGCTCGCCTCGCCCCAATCCCTCCTCCTGACCCCCCTCGTATTCCATTCCTTGTCTTCCCCGCTAGCACCCGCATGCACCAATCGCCAGCAGCAGCAGCGACCGCCCGCGGCCGCGGCTGGGTGCGCGCGTTCGTTGTCCCCTCCACATCCACCGGAAAGCTACGCCTCCCCCACCGCCTCTACCTCTAGCGTCTTGGCTCGGCTCTCGCCCCGTCCCCGTCCCCGTCCCTCTTTCACACCCTCTCTCGCTCTCGCTCTCCCTCTCTCCGTGGGCGCGTGGGCGATGCGCTCAGCCTGCTCAGGTGAGCGTTGATCGGAGCCGGAGTAGCTCCGCTCGCTGCCCGCCCATGGCTATGGCAGGTGGCGGCGCCGCGGCGGCGGCGACCAAGAGGTGCATGAACCCGGTCTGCGGCGCGCCGGTGTGTGGGGGACTGGAGAAAGGGCTGGCCGCTGCGATCCGGAGGCTTCGCCCTGCTCTGCGACAAGTGCTGGTACGGCCCTCTCCTCCCTGTCCTACCCTACGCGCCGCCGGCGTCGTCCTGCGAATGGGGGCGGGCACCTGGATTGGATGGGTGAATTGGTTGGAATTGGTTCATGCCGCTCGCTCGGCTTCTCCTCAGTCCTCCCCCTTTTGCGTTTCCATGCTTTGCGACTTTGTTCCTCCCCTTTTTGCATCTTTTTTTTAGACGTTAGTAGTATATATAGAAGAAGAAAAGACGTGATTTAATTTTACCTGATGCTGTATAAAGGTGCGGCGATTTGCGCATCATTCGTCGTCGTACTGGATGGATTCCCTAGCGAAACCCAACGAACGAGCGGATTTATGTATGCGGAAGCCGTGCCGAGCTGGAGCGTGTAGAGACTCCGGAAAGTTGAGTTGCGTTGACTCTGCCTCGTTTGCTGGAAGAGTGCCTGGGTGTGTCGTAGGATTCTGACGGAGCGATTTGGTAGCAGTTGCTGATTCACCACCCTCTTGCTGCAATTCAGAGTTTCGTCAGTGTTCAGTTGCTCGGACTCTCATAGGTTCGTCACTGAAAACAACAAGGGCACTGACATTTGCATCGGTCACTGTGGATTTGCCCCAATGAGTTCCGAGTTCTGACCGGGTTGTGTGTCAGGGACGAGCCTTACCTCTGTTTGGTAGAGGCGACTATTTGCCTCGCCTATTTTGTGCTATGGGATTGGATCAAAATTGTTGCTTGGTACCAACAGTCACCTTTTTTAACGATGATATTGGTTTTGCGGGAAGTACATGCTCTGTTCACAATTTGATTTGATTACAGGAAGTACATGTTTTTTTTAAAAAAAACAATAAGATAAGAATTTGTTTCTTTTGAGGATTGGTTCATCGATTTTGCTTTGCTTCATCCTTTTTCTTCTCTCTCTCTTATGGAAGCATTTTTGTTTAATTCCTACTAGATTGACCCGTTTCTAATTTCTTTTGTGTGGTTTCTGGTGTACCTAGGTTGGCATATGAACAGTTTGTGTTTTGTGATATATTTCACCAAAAGGAATCAGGATGGAGAGACTGCTCATTTTGTGGGAAGGTGAGGTGGCAACACAAGTCGCAAATTCATGCAAATTCTGCGATGAGATCCTCTGCAGTTTAGTGTAGTCGAATCCCTGGTGTCTGGTGACTTTGTCACTGGCAGGTCATCGGGCCCACCTGCCAGTGACAAAAGACACCATACCGTCGACTACAGAGGAATCGATTCTGCAAACTCTTGGGCTCAACTGTAATTCAACAGTATTCTTATGAAATTCTACTGTTTCAGCGCCTCCATTGTGGATGTGTTGCTTCAAAGAACTCTTATGATCTACTTGACAGTGGAGGAGTTCAATGTGCCACTTGCATGAAAAATTCAGCAGCTCAGTCTGTAAGTTCTTTTTTTTTTTGGTCACATTATCCACCTTTCCTTATCAAATATTCTGATTGTACTTTTTACAGGCTTCTGGCCAAGTGGTTCCAAAGCTTTTTCCATGTCCAAATAATCTGCGGTTTTTCGGTAAAACCGACGAGTTATTGTCAAGTAGAAAATATGAACAACCACCCTCTCTTATGTTGGATTCCAGAAATGATGATATTGCTATTGTAAATAAGAGTAATCACATGTTCATGGTAAAAGGCATAGAGGCTGGACAAAGCAGTAACATCTTGAGACAAAAAGAGATAGAGAATGGTTCAAGGCAGATTAAATGGGAACAGCCAACCCTTAGTATTGGGGACATGGGAAGGCCTTTCCTAACTAGGTCTCAAAGTGCATTAGAGTCACCTCAATGTACTCGGAGAGATGGCAATAAGGATCCAGCTACAGATAGCACAACAAGTGAATCGTTTTCAGAGGCATGTCTGAGCATGAGCCTTGGTATTGCAAACAATGGTAACAGGATGGAGGCTACTTCAACAGCGGAAAGACCTTTGCTATCGCCAACAACAGCCATTGCTGAAGGAAGAGAACTTACCACTACACTATCTCCCTTTCAGCAAGCACAAAGGGCTCGGCATTTCCTGACCAGACCACCAAGGGTTGGTGAAGGTGCTGCTTTTGATCCAACGAGAGACATGTTTCCGCATCTTCGTGTTGCTAGACCCCTGCTGAGGGAAGGGGCCGCAATCAATTACTTCCTCGGTATTGGCCAAGAATAACAGACCAAGAGCTGCAACAAATATCTGGAGAGTATCCTTGATAAGGCCTTCATACATTTAAAAATTTTCAACTTCCTGGTGACATTGATCTCTGACATTTAGTAACTTATAAATATAAATACAAGGCTCCAGAATATCTCATTAGGCTTAAACCCGTATAATATGCTGCATAAATTCCTTTTGTAACAGATGTAGGTTTTCTTTTATCTTCCTTGACTATATTTTGCAAGTTCAAATTCCACAATCATTCCATTGTTCGAGAAGGTCCTGAGTGCGAGTGATGCAGGCCGCATAGGGCGCCTTGTTCTTCCAAAAGCTTGTGCTGAGGTAACTATAGCATTTGTTTGGCTTCCTTTTAATAATTTAAGTATGTTTTTTTATTATATATTGCTGATTTATCTTCCAAAAGTTGCTTGGAAGGAACATCAAAAGCATTTGACTTTCCTCCTGTCCAGATTTTACAAAAATAAACATGGTATTGTCCTGGATCAATAGGATCTACATGTATACCATCCATGTATGAAAAAACATATATGAAGGGAATCGTCATCCTGTACATTGCGTATACATTAACATTTAAAAACTGATCTATGTAATGTCTTGCACTTACTGCTCAACCTAAATGCATCCTAATGGTGAACCACTATCATATTTATGGTAGTACTGAAATGATCATATTTGAGTTCTTATAGTATATGGCCATGGCTCTCATAGTCTCGTGTAATAATTAATCAATGTTCATCTTTTCATTGTTGTGGTCTACTTCTTCTGTTCACGAAATTTGTTGCTAGTGCAGGAAGCGCTTCTGTATGCATTCTTTTCCCCATTGTTTCTGTCATCCTGAGTTAACAAGGTTCTCTGTGTAGGCATATTTCCCCCAATTTCTCAACCAGAAGGTCGCCCCTTGACAATTCAAGATGCAAGAGGAAAAGAATGGCATTTTCAGTTTAGGTTTTGGCCAAATAATAACAGCAGAATGTACGTCTTGGAGGGTGTTACACCATGCATACAGTCATTGCAATTACAAGCTGGCGATACAGGTAATTAGCGATTTATTTCCTTGGACATGATCGTAAGCATATATTTGCAAGCATGCAATTCACTCCTTTCTTGATTGAAGTTTGTTTTTAATACTACATATATGGTGTAGCTTCTTATTATTTGTCACATGGTTTCCAGTATAGTAAATTGTGCTGAATGGTGTTATGTCATGTACCCCATGCTCTCTGAATGTTGTTTACGGGAACCTTTTTTGTGTGGTTATTTTCTGCAGTGACCTTTAGTCGTATAGATCCTGGAGGGAAACTTGTTATGGGCTTTCGGAAGGCCACCAATACTGTCAGTCTGCCAGTAAGTTAGATTTTCCATGAGACAATCTATTGTTGCTGCAAGTGCTTGTTTTTCATCTCCTTTCTCATGTTTTTGCTTCAATGTTTGTTTATTACTTTTACACAGGACTCACAGATTTCAGCTATTGCAAATGGTTCCCTTCTCAGTGAGACACTCTTTTCTACTGCAAATGAGAACATAGGAGTAGTAAGTGGTTATCCTGGATTTCTTCAATCAATAAAGGGAGCTACAGATTTCCATCCAAGCTCTCTATATGATCATCATATGACCTCAGCTGATGGGGATGTCAGTTGGAATAAGGCAGATAAATTCGGCAGCAGGCCAGATGAGGGGTCTTTGCAATTTTTACAAAAACGAAGTCGCAATATTGGTTCCAAAAGCAGGAGGTTCTTAATCGATGCTGAAGATGCCATGGAACTAAAGCTTACCTGGGAAGAGGCTCAAGAGTTGTTGCGCCCTGCTCCCACTGCAAAACCAACTGTTGTGATGATTGAGGACTATGAGTTTGAAGAATATGATGTAAGTTTGCTCTCCGATTCATTGTTCTTGTTCCAAATCATGGAGTATCCTGTCTGTCAGGCACAAAAGGCCGGTCTTTGTTCATCACAAAAATACTTGAATGATCTTCAACCTGATGAAGGGCGGCCCTGGTGCAAGCGGTAGAGCTTTACCGCCTGTGACCAAGAGGTCCAGGGTTCGAGCCCCAGCCTCTGCACATTTGTGCGGGAAAGGCTGCGGGCTATTTTCCTTCCTCAGACCCTGCAGTACGGGAGCCTACGGCACTGGGTACGCCCTTTTTTTTTATCTTCAACCTGATCTAACCATAGTACATATATGCAGGAACCCCCTGTATTTGCAAAGAGATCAATTTTCACCATCCGTGCAACAGGGTAAGTAAATGATCAGAAAAAAGATATCGTTATTTTTTATTACTTTTGAGTGATTATGAATAGTATCCATAATGACATGATGAGTTGTACTTTTGGGATCCCTGTACTTTTTCATAACACATTTTAAATACCTTTCCCCTAACATAAAAAACCTGAAATTACTAATGCTTTAAGATCTTCCAATTCTAGGACAATCTAAGTGAGACACATCTAATTTCAGATTTTCTGTGTACCTTCCATGAAAAAGACAAGCCATAGTGCTTTAAGAGGTGGAAATGAAAATGAACAATTGAAAAGTGGTGACATTCATTCAGTTATTGCATTAACTGTGTAGTCATCATACTGTGAGGGTTTGCTGTATAAATGGAAGCCATATACATATCATTGTTGGCAGTGTGCCAATTATGTCAATTTTCTGATTTTGTATTTGTAGGGAACAAGATCAGTGGATTCAATGTGATGAGTGCTCAAAATGGCGTCGGTTGCCTCTTAATGTTATTGTTGCATCCAAATGGACATGCACCGACAACTCATGGGACCCAAAATGGTAATGCTATATTGTGTTTTCTATTGATGTGTTGGGCGATGTGTGATCCGATCAATGTTTATTCTTAAAATTCTGAGACTTTGGTGTGGAACAATGAATTTTATTTTGTCTTCATCTGCTCTGTTTCATTTCATGTTACAGTCTTGTCTTATCCGTAGTCTTGGTCAATCCAGAATTTCAGTCACACTTGATCCTGTATGTGCTAGATTTATCCATGTACTTTGAAAGGTGCTCTTTTCTCTCGTATCTCTCATTCTCTCTCAACAATTCGTATTGAAAAAACTTGCTGGCATCAGGCCAATTGTCTGTGACACTGTCCCTTGTTTTTTTCGAGACCGTACCTAGGCATGTACGTATTTCATTGAGAGGGTGACACTATCTTTTGCTGGAGGCCCATTTGTCTGTGACACTGTCCCTTACTCCCTTGCTGGACTGCTCTAGCCTTACTTTTTTCATTCCTACTAATTCTCATTATACTTTAAATTCAACTGTTCCAGCTGCTCCTGCTCTGTGCCTGAAGAGTTGACCCAAAAGAGTTGCAAAGTGTTATGCAGCAGTATGAAGGTATGGTTTATTTATGTTTACTGACCTTGAAAACAAAAATTTAAACACATTGATAACATGGTGGTAGGACCTCCAGTTGGGAAGCTGCCGGTCAGGGTTGAAGCCCTGGCTTGCATGCAAAAATGCCCCTTTTTTTATAACAAAATTACAAGATGCTGAGGACGTGCCATACTGCCATGTAAGGAAGGGCACTGGGATAGTTTAGCTGACTTTGTTTAAAATGGGAACTTTGTGCTTGATTTATAACTCTTTACCATAGTCAATGTAACAGTTGATTGGTTTGAGTAATAACTAATGAGGAAGTGAGGCAGATATATTTTGGTGATATATATTTTGATCAGTCAACTTTGTCAGGACTTTGTAAAGGAGAAGCTCATACTGCACCTTTTGTTCATACAATGTATATTTCAGAAATGAGGAGGCGAAAGGGCAGCTATGGTCTGAAGTTGAATGTAGCTGAAATGGATGCATCCAGCCTTGACGCCTTGGCCACTGCTGCAGTATTTGGTGAAGTCGGGAACCAAGGTACCGCTTCAGTCGCGACAACCACAAAGCACCCCGGCACCGCCCTGGCTGCACGTGCATTGTGTGCATCCAGCCGCCCAGCGGCAAGGGCCCGAAGCACAACCCTGCGTGCACCTGCAACGTGTGCATGACGGTCAGGCGTCGGTTCAAGACACTGATGATGAGGAAGAAGCAGCGGCAGTCGGAGCGAGAGGAGGCAGAGGCAAGCAAGAAGCTGGCATGGGTGAACAGAGACGAGCCTGAGGGGAGCAACCTGTCGAGATCCCCGCAGACGCTGGACACCACCCGAGACAACAGTGATGTGACCATGTTCGACAAGGTGGCCGACATGAACAAGGGTCACATCGACCTCAACTTCCACCCTGCCCCTGCAGCCCGTGGCGACCAGGGACAGCATGGCACGCAGCAGCCCCGGCCGGTGAGCATGATGGGCCTCATGGAAGTGGCGAGCCGGCCCCTTGATAACTACATGAAGCAGAACGGCCTGACGAGCCTGGTTGGGGAGCAAGGTGGTGGCAGCTCCAGCACGGCCACGGTCCCGCCGGCTCCGGTGGAGAGTGAGGAGCGGACGTCCAACGAGGGCCGCGTCGCATCAGCATCAGCTTCAGCATCAGCAGAGCGGGAACCAGACGCCATGGCCATCGACGAGGCTGGCGAGAACCAGCAAGACAAGGCTGCCGACGACGCTGCTGCTGCTACTTGACGGCGGGCGTGCGTGCGTGCGTCTGTGACTGATGGGTGTTGTCGTCAGTGTGGTTTGACGTGTGTATCTTATCGGCTCCTCTTGTTTTTTTTCAGGAAAAGCTGGTGAGTTTTGATGTGAAAGTTGTTCTAAATCAAATTTGTGTAGGGTTTGGGTTTCATGGAGTTGCTTCTCCTGGAGGCTGGAGTAACTTACGTGTACGTATGAGGCTGTGTGGGTTGTATGTGTTGTAAAAGTTCTGTAACCACGATGCTCTTGTGTTGGTTGGTGTTGTAATCAAATAACGCTTAAACCTTTCGCTTCAATAACCCACGTATACTTGATTTGTACTGTACATCCCATCTAAAGGCCCCTTTGGAAAACAGGAATTTCACATGAGTCATTGAATTTATAGGAATAAGTTCATTTCACAGAAAAAAAAACAGAAAAGGAAAAAAATCCTGTATTCCTAGGTCTTTTTGACCGATGCTGAAAGTATCCGTCTTGCATTGCCTACAGAAGGTTATAAATCAGGGCTTGGGGCTCATTTCACGGAAACAAACATTTGAGACCCTATAAATCAGGGCTTGGGGCTCATTTCACGGAAACAAACATTTGAGACCCTCCAAGTAGTGTATACTTACTCGGAAAGGATATGGGTCTTAGCTGGGATAAATTAGTGAGCCCAAAAGGAGAAGGGGGGCAGGGTTTCAGATATCTACACTCATTTAAAATGGCTATGCTGGCCAAGCAAGAATACCCTCTGAACAATGAACTGCAAACCCTCTATTATTATTTTTTCAAAAACCTTCTTCCACAGCAATAAAACTAAAATTCAATTCATATCTATTAATTATAATTTTTAAAAAATTTGATTTGAATTTGAATCAACCAAGTATACAAATTCAAATAAATTTATTATTTTGACTTGTGAGGTTTTCCAAAAAGGAAATTCCCCTCCAAAAATCAGCGTATGCTACTATTTGCAGCGTGCACACGGTATTCTTTAGTAAAAGGCGAAAGAATAGTTCGCTTTGTGCTCACTGCGCAGCTGCGTGCTTTTGCAAGGTTGCGCTGGCCCCGCTTATATGCTTTTCCCTCCGACCGCAATGGAAATGCACTAGCGAGGTGGTACTAATGCAATGCCCAGAACTGAAAGTCTCACGCAGTCTCACGCACTATGCCGTGCGGCCGCAGCTGCGCAAGACGAATTGGGCCTCGGCCGTCCTCGGAGAGGGCCTTAGTCGCTTCGCACAAAAACTGCTGCTGGGCCGGCCCAACAGATGGAACAACAAATTCTTTTCGAGATAAACATTTGGATGTGGCGATGAGCTGACGACGAAAAAAAACTTAGTCACTAAAGCAGCATCATATATTCACATCAGCATGTTGATATATTAGTTGGATATAATAAGATTTTCTTATTAGTACTCAAAGATGTGGTTTTTACTTCAAGAGTTACCTACGAAAAGCATAAGAGGATTTGCTAACACGATATTGTTTTACTCATATTTCTTTTCCATATAGTAGCATTGTTGCCGGCCTTAACTTTTCAAAGACTGACAAACATACACGGACATTGCAATGGAATCCAATACTAAGAACCGGACTTTCGTATAATCGTTGCATACAAATTGTTCAAACTCGTATGGAGTCCAGATCACATACGAGATACATAATACATGACACAATACATATTGAAATTGGACATCGTCGTATTAATTTCATTTCTAAACGTGAATTGTTCTAACTTATGGGTTATGAGTCCATGTCATATATAAGAATGGATAGTGGGACGACACGAGTGTTGTTTGGAGGGTAAAAAAGCGGGAAAGAATAAACTCTCAATGCGAGTAGTTAAAATATTAAAAAAATAATAGGTATAGCCTAATACTCCAAGATTAACTTTGAATGAGCCAAGTAAATTGATGTCGTCCGCGACCATGACATCGGTTATGAGCGTGAACGTTCACTCTAGTACGCCACCTCGATCAGGTGCTTGGCGGACTCAGGGGAGCCATGCTAAGGGCGAGGCACATGAGTATGACAACATTTGGGGACGGGAGAAGCGGTGGCGGGTGATAGGGTTCGCCATCGCGCCGTCACCAGTGGATGCGAGGCTTGAAAACGAGGGCTGTTGTGCTCGAGGAAGGGAAATATTGATCACACGTGCGTGATTTTCCACAAGTGATATGATTCATGTATACAAGGCGAGGCGATGAAGAAACACGCAGGGGCGAGGCTATCCTTAGTAGGGCATGCGATATTCTTGCATTTGAAGAGAAAAGGATTTAGTGCGTTTTTAATAGGATCGTCTGATTATTTCTTTCTTTTTAGTATCTTGGATTTTATATTTTGATATATTTTCACTCGTATAAACAAACTCCTAATATAACTCAACTAATTCGACATTTTCAACCTATTTCGCATAACTTTCTTGTCAGTATTTTTAGAAAAAAGCACCACCGCTCTTTATTAATCAAGTCTAGATTTGTACAGTACTAGGGCATTATTGTTGCCTTTCATACCCAGATTTCATGATGCTCACATGGTATATATTTGATGTTTATATAATACTCAGGAGATATCTTATTTTCACATGGTATACATGTGATGTTCGCATAGTATATATTTGATGTGTACATAGTAAACATGTGACTTTTATGATGTATTTTTGCGATGTTTTATAATGTGTTTCTTGTTATTCACATGGTGTATAAAAGTGATGTCATATGAGGTATTTTGTGATGTTCATGTGGTTTACATGTGTTGCTCTTTGATGTCTCCTAAATTCAGGTATTAGCTCCTCCTATTTTATTATGTATTTTATAATATTCACATGACATACGAGTGATGTTAATGTGATATGCGAGTGATATTCTATGAATGGAATTTGGAATGCCTTCCGGCGGTACTGATACGCTGTCCTTATTACTGCTCCAAGGCCTCTGAGCAACATTGCACCACATGTCCGCATTAAGGACTTCCATCCAGCCCATTTATCTGCAAACTCCTGCTCGAAGCGCCCAAAGATGTGTGTCCAGCCCACTGAAGCCCGAAACAAGGCAGGTAGCCGACCCCGTGGGCGATCACATGACTACGGGGGGCCCACCCCACCTCCTTCGTTCCCAGATCCCGCACGCACTCCACTCTCTTTCAGAACCCAACACGCCACTGTCTAGCTAGCAGAGCAGCTAACCAAACCAACAAGAGTAGACAGGAGTAGCCGCGTGCGCTTCCCGAGCCCCGACCCAAACTACGCGCAGCCCAGCCGACCCGAGAGAGAGAGAGAGAGACAGACCTGCCCGTCGCAATGGCGATGCCGCCGAAGCCGGCGACCCGCCTCAGCGCTCGCCGGCGCGGAGCCCCAACCTCAACCTGCCCTGCCCGCTGCCGCCGGTCCCGGGCGGGGCGCCTGCGCCGCCGCCGCAGCACCAGCCGGGCGCCGGGCTGCCACCGCCGCGCGTGGGCCACCACCGCCGCGCCAGATCTGAGGTGGCCTTCCGCTTCCCGGACGACCTGGCCGGCGGCGGGGGCGGCGGCTTCGACGAGATCGGCTCCGAGGACGACCTCTTCTCCACCTTCATGGACATGGACAAGATCGCCGGCGCCGACCGCGACCGCGCCGCCGAGACCTCCTCGCCGCCGCGCCCTGCCAAGCACCGCCACAGCGCCTCCTTTGACGGCTTCGGGATGGGGGCTGCTGCCGGCGGCCCGGGTGGGCTGCAGGATGGCGGCGGAGGCGTGTTCGGAGAGGTGTTGGAGGCCAAGAAGGCCATGTCTTCTGAGCAGCTCTCCGAGCTCGCTGCCATCGACCCCAAGCGCGCCAAAAGGTGACGCCTTTTCCCTCCTTCCCCGCATTGCCACCGTCCTCGCATTCTAACACTACTAGCTAGGACTGTACTTGGTAGTTGCTTGGTTGGTAGGGTTGCAGGTGAGATGGCTCTTCCTTTTTGTGATCTGATGTAAAAGTCACATAATGCTTAATGACTCTCCTTTTGGTATTGTGGGCATTGAAATGAAAAAAAAAGAGAAGAGGCATCGCCACCTGTGTGTCTTGCCATGGTCTGGAATAATCGGGATAGTGAAAGGCAGTTTATTGGATAGGGTTGCAGCAACCTGACCAACTGAATTGTCGCTTATTAGGTTTCTTTCCAAGTGAAAGCAAGCACCCTTAAAAGTTTTTGTGATGTCATTTTTTGTTTCGTTAGTTAGTGTCTTAGTTTGTAAAGGTGTCTCGTGTTGTTTAGTCTCATATAAGCAGAAGGCAGAGGTCGAAATTGGCGGGATAATGTCATTGATGTGAATTGCTTTGGTGGCATTTTCTCCATGCTGGACACACGTCTTTGTCCTTAAAGGTGCTTCTGATTGTTTAGTCTTAAATAAACAGAGATGGTCGTAAAAAAGGGCAGGATATAACATCTATTTTCTTTGTTGCAATGTTTTCCTCGCTGGACACTCCGTGTTATCTAGATTCCCTCGAAGATGCTCAATAAGTTAGCGTTCCATACTTCTAATTGGTTCTTTCTAGCACAAAATTATATGCTACAACTATCGCTTTCCTTTCGGCATATATTAAAGTTACACTAGAGATGGTTAGATTTTGTTTGACAAACTTTGTATTAGGGCCAAGCTATATGACACGGTGTTTCTCTTGTGATAATTCATGTAATTGTTTCCATGTTTGCTCTCCTCAGACCTCAAGTCCTGGTTGACTTTGGTAATATTTATCGTTGATATGCTTCTGTATTGGCAATCATTGATACAGCAGAGATAGCATAGCCAGTTTTACTCGCATAAACATTGTTAGTATCGAACTATCGATGTATTTTATTAGGTACACTTCTATCTCAGTCTTGAAGATTGTTTTATGTTGTTCATTGTTGAATAGGTTCTTAAATCAGCTAAGAGGCTGTTCATTGTCGGATAGGTTCTTAAATCAGCAGAGAGGCTGTAAATGGCAGAAAATTGTAGCGTATTAAATAGGCATGCAGTGTTTTATGTCATTATCTTCCTATTATGTCATGCATAAGGCCCTCCGACATGTTGAATGAAGTTGGGTGAATGTTGATACTCTGTTAAATGTGACTTATAGTTCTACATCACAAGTATATTTTTTTCCCGTTTCAGTTGACTGCACTGCACATTAGTATTTTCCCAAGAGTTTGCACTACAAGCAAGCTGTGTAAACCTGTATTTATAATTTAGGGTTACATTTTGCTGGTTGGTACAGTTGCCCCTGGATTGCAGCCACATTTTGATTTCTGTAATATTTGTTCAATATTTAACTGATCTAATATCAGGTGATCTTTCTTGTAATAGCGCTAAATAAAATAACACTTAGACCATGATATTCATTTGTGCTATGAAACACTATCATATTTGTAACTAATTTATCTTAGATTACTAGGTTCACTGCAGCTGCTAACAGATGCGACGAAGCTCCAAACGGGATTTCATTGATTTTTATTTCAGTATGTGATTGTTGAAACTTGTTGAAGCTATTAAGTTTTAGTTGGCATTTACTATTTTTATTGACCTTGCTTCTGTGCCACGACCACCTTTTGATTCATTTCCCAGATCTGTGTGTAGCGTTATACCTTGAAATTTTGGATGGCAGGCAGAATAACATACAATGAGAAATTTTGTTAAGTTACTGGAGTGTAGGAAAACTGTTGTGGATATTATTCATTATCTTTGTATTCACACCCATGATGTTTGAACATAGGAAGTTAACTTTCATATGTCCTAGTCAACTGTTTTAACTTTACTACATTACCTAAATTATCTTAACATATTAGTAAATCTATGTCAACTAGTTTTTAACTTTATTATGTTACCTATAAATTATCTTAATCAGTTGACTGTATGATCTGACCAAGCTAACTTTGTTTTACCTAAATCATCTAACCGGTTTGTTGTATTTGTAACCTATGCTTATTGAGTCCCTGAGCTTGGGTTTTGTGCAGAATCGTTGCAAACAGACAATCTGCAGCACGGTCGAAGGAAAGAAAAGCTCGATATATAACAGAACTGGAGCGGAAGGTTCAAACACTTCAGACAGAGGCTACTACTCTTTCAGCGCAGCTGACACTATTCCAGGTGCCTTTCATCCTTCTGCAGTTCTGCTTGTCTCATGTATTGCTGAACTGTGTTCAGCTCATTTATTTTACTGTGAAAATGACACGGTGCATAGTGACACTTTAATTATTATATACTGTACAACCAGCTGCACTCCATAGTCCATACTTGTAACCTGTATGGGCTAAACTCCAATTGCTTTACATATCAACAGTTAGTATAATATTTTCTTTGGAGTGATGCACATGCAATGAGATCTATAACACATGCTAGGATAGTTTATGTGATCATGTTGAGTATTGGCTAATGCCACATGTAGTGATTAGGGAAAAATGCTCCTCGGGGTTGTTTTATGTAGTTTTCTGTTTTCTCAACGATTGGAGATCTGAATAATAATACTTGGTCGGTTTGCAGTAAAAGAACTGTGTTCTCGGTTGAGCAGCACTGTAGTTTTGGCGACTATACTATCCCTATAGATCCAATTCATTGCAATAAGCATCTTCTTACTTGGTTAAATGCTAGCAACTTCAAATTTTAAGCATAAAACCCTATATTTTCAGATCTTGTCTGGTTCTGTTTTCTGAATCTACAAGCAATGTGTCCATGTCTTTTGTATTTAGAATAAATTGCACGGCCGGTCCCTAAAGTATTATGCGATTCTCGTCTAGGTCCCCAAGCTATGAAATTGCGTATTTGGCCCCCTAATGTATTCAAGTGATCTCATCCTAGTACAAACTTGACACAACTACGCCCATGAATTGATGTGGCCATCCACGTGGCTGGTAAAGTCATGTGCGACATGCGTGCCTGCAGTGGATGACATGATTTAAGCAGAAACCCCCCTGGGCCTGCCTTATCTATTCACCTCAGCTCCTTTCTTTTTCCCAATCTCTCTCGCTGACTGTTAGGTCCTCGCCGGCATGCCTCTTGCACATGAGTGGGCCTAGGCAGCGTTGGTAGGCGGGTGCAAGACCACAAGGACTATGAGTGGGCTAGTCAGTGCAATGGCAGGGGGTGGGCATGGAGGTCGTGGCCATGCCAGGGTTGTCGCTGAGCTTGGAGCTTTGGACCTAGGCCTGGTGATCTTGTGGAGCTCGGGTAGCTCACTGAAGGTGATCACGTGGCCGCTATAGGTCGGAGTCCGCAGTGTCCTCAATCTGAGCATCCCTAGTGCGCACACCAAGGAGGGTTGGGCCTGCCACCACTGCCTTAGAAACCCTCCTGATGCCCTTGGACTGTAGCAGCCACTGAGAGATCCATCGAGCCACCATCCCTGAACTGCCCATCCTCTTCTTTCCGTCCATCTAGAGCCAGCGGGTGAGTTCATAGCCAGGTTAGGATGCATGAGACTGTCTTCACTCGTTTCCCCAACCCTCTCTCTCCCGCTCTCTTTTTTGACAAGGAAGGTGCATTGCCACTATGCTCTGCATCATGCAATGCCTTGCCACACCTGCACACGGTGCTGCCCAACACCGCCCCCATTCAACGTGTCTCGGCAATCGCCGCCTAAATCAGAGCTGCTCCGAAGGTCCGACCCCATGTTGTCGCCCTGCCGTCATCATGCCTGGACGCCCCATTGCCGTTTAAACGCTGCCACCTAGGCACGAACCGGGACATGACCTTGACGTGGGCCGCTCCACATAGGGGCTATCACCATGTCGTTGGCCTCGCCGTGGAGTGGTCTGATGCAACCCGTGGTGTGGTCATAGGCCATGCCATACATGCTGGCACAACAATTCACTCTCATCCACTATGAGAACACGCCCTGCCACACCTTCGACAATGTTGCCGGATTGACAATAGTGGTTCGCCGTCGAGCATCCTAACGCCATTGGTGTTAGCAAGGCAAGGCCAACCTGGAGCGCGAGGTGTGCCGGGCCAGCCACACTGTACTGCTATGCCGACTAGGAAAGCAAGCCGGATAGCGTGAAGAGAAATAGCTGCGACGCTGAGATGAGAGTGAGAGGAAAGAGAAGACCAACCACCCCCCTGACTGACTGGATCCTTTTCGGCCTCTATCGCCTTCTCGACATTTTTGACTGGATTTTGACCACTTGCTGCAATGAGGTGCTTGAGTGGGAGGCCCACGGCATTTCCGAACCGCCCAGGCTCGCTGTGCCAAAGCATGTTATACGATTGAGGCATCAGCAGAGAACAATGAAATAAAAATTTTACTTGGCTTAGTTTTTTTTTTGGCTTAAATCGCGTCCATACGGATGACCATGTTGGTTACTAGGTGTCCCCATGTCTACTTTGGACTGGAATAAGATCACTAAAATACGTTAGAGAGCCAAATAGACCGACCCAAATGAGAATCACATAGTAATACTTTAGGGTCCAGGCATGCAATTTACTCTTGTATTAATATGCTTAATATCCTTCACACTGATTTGTTTATTTTGCAGAGAGACACAACTGGACTTTCGTCAGAAAATGCTGAGCTCAGATAAGGTTGCAGGCCATGGAGCAGCAGGCTCAACTTCGTGATGGTGAGCATTTATTTGTTTTTTCATAACAAGTTCATGTGGAGGGTGTCCCATTGTTGCAGCCTTGCTTCATACTAGGTAGCTGATGCATTGTTTTTTCAGAAGCTGTACCATGTCAACACATGGTTGGTTAGTACTTTGTCAACACATGGTTGGTTAGTACTTTGTCAACACATGGTTGGTTAGTACTTAGTAGTGCTCGAACAATCTGTAAATTTTACAACCATTGCACTAATTCTCAGATAGTCAGATGACTGTTATTATTGACGAAATACCCATACCAATGCAGCTCTAAATGATGCACTGAAGCAAGAAGTAGAGAGGCTTAAGATAGCAACAGGTGAGATGTCGAAGTCCAACGAACAATTTAATATGGGAATGCAGCACGTCTTGTACAGCCCTTCATTCTTCCAGCTCTCGGAGCAACATGCAGTTCAGCAGCATGGAAATATTCAGCTGCTGCATCATTTCCAGCAGCCTCCACCAAATGTCCCGAGTCACCAGATGCTATCCCAGCCCAATTCCCTCTCCGATATGATGCAGCAAGACTCGCTTGGGCGGCTCCAGGGGCTGGACATTGGAAAAGGTTCCATGGCTGTGAAGTCAGAGGCAGAGGTCGTGGTGAAGTCGGAGGGCAACTCTATATCTGCAGGTGAAAGCAATACCACCTTCTAGTTATACAATACATGTGCCTTCCAGAAGCCTTCGTTTGGCTTAGAGTTCTTTTGTTCATAGTCTGACATCCTTGAACTGCTTCCTTCTTCCCTGTAGGCTTATTTTTTATTCCATTCGTTATATCTAGTTAACATTGATCGGTTGTCATTCGTTCTATAGGGACATTGATGTGTTGGTTTCGAGTCTGTTGTGTGTGTGACGTTGGTTGTTTCGAGCTAGGGACTGAAAGGGCACCGAGTGATTCGTGTTTTTTTTTTGCAGAATTCCTTTTCTCCACCTGTTTTAGTTTTGTTATAACTTAATAACAATCATGATATCTCCTTCCTGGAAATGTGTACATTGTGCTGCTATGCTAATTTCTAGTGATATTTATTAATTATTATGATCCCAACTGTACCCTGCCGTGCCTTACTGCCTGTGCACGAAGTGTGTTGTTTCAGCAGTAGCTGCTGCGGGAAGTGGCCTGCACACTTACTGTTTGTGGTAAATGGTTCGCCCACATTTCTTAGCGAATTTTGAAATAATTAGGGTATCTTTGGATCGATTAGCTGATAGTAGCTAGCTAGCTAATAGCATATAACTATGTATTAGCTGAATAACAATTCACTATCTACCTATTAATTGGAAGGGTGTCCGGATACCCAGCTAATTAATAGAATCATTTGTTAGGCGGTCCGCTTGCCTCCTTAGGCCATTGTCATATTCGGTGAGAGTTTCATGTCCTAATTTTTAAAATGACCATATTTTAGAAACAATACTACAAAATTCTCTCTATTATTGTAAAACTTTTATTATCTCTCTTTATCAATATAGTATCACATCAACATATTTAATGTCCATGAAATTTTGATGAAACTCCATTGAGACTGGTCTTATGAAAATAAAAAACACCTGTGTGAAAAGCTTTTATGCAGTGATGGTGATATATGCTTGCATGCACCTGAAATGTGGCAAAGTCAAAAGTTACGGATCTCAAGCTCCCTGATTCTAGAAAGCTCAGTGAAGATCTCAAGCTCCCTGACGCTAGACAGCTCAGTGAGCAGACTCCCGTAGTCTCTTGGCTCTTGGGCGTCGAGCATGGTGCTGGAGTAGTTAAGCTTGGGAAGGTGCCCAGGTCACAAGAGCCAGTGCCGGCCATCGTCAGGCGTAGCTCTAGCCACCGGAGGTTGGGCGTGTGGATCATCCATGCGTCAGGGATAGGGAGGACATAGTCAAAAGTTACGGATCCCAAGCTCCCTGACGCTAGAAAGCTCAGTGAGCAGCCTCTCTGGAGTCTCTTGGCTCTTGGGCGTTGAGCATGGTGCTAGAGTAGTTAAGCTTGGGAAGGTGCCCCAGGTCACAGGAGCCAGTGTCGGCCATCGTTTGGCGTAGCTCCAGCCACCGGAGGTTGGGCGTGTGGATCATCCGTGCGCTAGTGACATGGAGGGCACAGTCAAAAGTTACAGATCTCAAGCTCCCTGACACTAGAAAGCTCTGTCAGTAGTCTCTTGGCTCTTGGGCATTGAGCATGCTGCTAGAGTAGTTAAGCTTAGGAAGGTGCCCCAAGTCATAGGAGCCAATACCGGCCATCATCAGGCGCAACTCCAGCCACCAGAGGTTGGGTGTGTGGATCATCCATGTGTCAGGGATATGGAGGGCACAGTCAAGTTACAGACCTCAAGCTTCTTGACGCTAGAAAGCTCAGTGAGCAACCTCCCGTAGTCTCTTGGCTCTTCGGCGTTGAGCATGGTGCTAGAGTAGTTAAGCTTGGGAAGGTGCCCCAGGTCATAGGAGCCAGTGCTGGCCATCATCAGGCACAACTCCAGCCACTGAAGGTTGGGTGTGTGGATCATCCACGCACTAGGGACAGGGAGGGCACAGTCAAAAGTTATGGATCCCAAGCTCCCTGATGTTAGAAAGGGATCTCAAGCTCCCTGACGCTAGATAGCTTAGTGAGCAGCCTCTCGTAGTCTCTTGGATCTTGGGCGTTGAGCATGGTGCTCGAGTAATTAAGCTTGGGAAGGTGCCCCAAGTCACAGGAGCCAGTGCCGGCCATCGTCAGGCGCAGCTACAACCAACGGAGGTTGGGCGTGTTGATCATCCATGCGCCAGGGACACGGAGGGCACAGTAAAAAGTTACGGATCTCAAACTCCCTGACGCTAGAAAGGGATCTCAAGCTCCCTGAGCTAGAGAGCTCGGTGAGTAGCCTCCCTAGTATCTTGGCTCTTGGGTGTTGAGCATGGTGCTGGAGTAGTTAAGCTTGGGAAGGTGCCCCACATCACAGGAGCCAGTGTTGGCCATCGTTAGCCGTAGCTCTAGCCACCGGAGGTTGGGTGTGTGGATCATCCACGCATCAAGGACTGGGAGGGCACAATCAAAAGTTATGGATCTCAAGCTCCCTAACGCTAGAAAGCTCAGTGAGCAGCCTCCCGTAGTCTCTTGGCTCTTGGGTGTTGAGCATGGTCATGAAGTAGTTAAGCTTGGGAATGTGCACCAGGTCACAAGAGCCAGTGCCGACCATCGTCAAGCGCAGCTCCAACCATTAGAGGTTAGGCGTGTGGATCATCCATGCATTAGGGATAGGGAGGGCACAATCAAAAGTTACGGAACTCAACCCCCTGATGCTAGAAAACTCAGTGAGCAGCCTTCCGTAGTCTCTTGGCTCTTGGGTGTTGAGCATGGTGGTGGAGTAGTTAAGCTTGGGAAGGTGCCCAAGGTCACAGAAGCTAGTGCCGGCCATCGTCAGGCACAACTCCAGCCACCGGTGGTTGGGTGTGCGGATCATCCATGCACCAGGGACAAGGAGGGCCCCAGCCTGGGGTGGCATGGTGGAAGTAGGGGTGAAAGTAGTGTGGATAATCCTCTAGTGTCGATGTATGCCAAAGTGTGACACATGCCAAAGTGCTCTCAAAGGATGTCGACATCGTCACTATTGGATACCAGTGAGGGTGGTGACATAGGAAGCTACATGCTCCGCAAGTCTAGTGCCCCATATTGAAGCTACATAGCCCATGTTACTCGTATGAACATGGAACACACCAAAATGCATTTGGTACCTTCCAAAGCTGAAGTACAACGTGCCATGATCGATCGAGAAGTAATAGTTGGTTTTTGGCAGAAGCAGTGTCGCACCTCATGGTCCGGTAAAAATAGCCCGTTCACCTAGGTCCTCGATTGGCGGCAACATTTCCTCCTGTAGATCGTCATGGAATAACTCGATCCGTACCTCCACTAAGCTCCTACGGCCACAAAATCGTACAACCTCCTCCCGTCTGCACACTGCCATGAGCCTGCCGCCGTCGTCCACCAGATTGATGGTGCGGAACTATCGTTCCATGTCAGCAGCAAACACCAGCTGCAGGCGTGCTCGTTGCTCTAGGTCAACCACCAAGAGGTCGGTGCGGTTGACGCAATAGAAGCGGCTCTGGAAGGTAGCCGTGGATCTGAGCAGGAACTCAGGGTCGATGCCACCTACCAGGGTCCAGCGTGCGTCTCCAGGCCTAGCCACGACCATCTTATTGATGTAGGCGAAGTAGACGATGACGGTGGACGCGTCGGCGAAGCCGGCGGCCGTCACCTCGTGGACCCCTTGGAACGCGTCGTCGGGAATGGGCTCCTTGCCAGCAGGCTGCAGCGACTGCAGCGTCGGGAGGTCGACGACGTGGCAGGTGAGGGGGTTGAGGAGACGCACGACGATAGTCGTCTCGTCGCGCAACACCAGCATGCCCTCCGGCGCCGCGACCGGTCCCGGGACCACGGCGTGGTCGGCGAGCTCCGGCAGATCGACCTTGATGATCTTCCGGGTGGTGACGTTGAGCAGCTTGCGGCGCGTGGACGTGGCCACAGGCGCTGGCTCTGCCAGCAGGATCCACCGACGAGGGTGGAAGCTGTGGTCGATGACGCGTGCACCGAGCTCACGAGGATTCTCGGGCCGTTGTGGGTCATCTACAACTTGCACACCACGCGGAACCGCATGAAGTGTGCCACGTTGTCGTCCCGGAGGTGTTCGGCGACGTTCTCCAGCACCAGCGGTGTCAGGCTAGCCCAATCACGTCTGTTCGAGTGGGAACCCGCGACGACAGGGACGAAAAGAACACAGAATCACGAGCCAAAGTATTTAGAAGAGACTATAATACTATATACACATAGACGAAGAAATCGACGACAGATCTCGAGTTGTCTCTCGGCGACGACAGTCGAAATCGATCGGATTGCAAGAGTGGAGGACGTACGGAGGGCGAGAGCACGTACCATTTCGGGCTGACTCCACCAAGGGCAACACGCTGGGCGATGCGCTCGGACCTCCTCAAGGTCATCTCCTCCGTGGTCGTCGCGGCCGGTCTATCGGCTGATATACTTCTAATTTAGAAGGTTCCAAATGTAGATCATGATGGAGCTAGTGGCTTGGGGCATGAATCGCAAGCCTCAACATGAGCACTAAGAAGGTCCTTGAAGTAGATCTGTCGGAGGTGAATGGCTCGCCCACACACCTTTTGCTTTGTGGTAAATGTTTTACCCACACAACAACTTTGTGGTTTTGTTTGTCTCCCTCGTGTTGGTTCATGCGTGCACTTGCCAACCACCATTGCCACGATTGTCCGAGAAGTAATAGTTGGTTTTTGGCAGAAGCACTGCCGCACCTCGTGGTCCGATAAAAATGGCCTGTTGACCTAGGTCCTCAATTGGCTGCAGCGTTTCCTCCTTTAGATCGACATGGAATAACTCGATCCGTACCTCCACTAAGCTCCTATGGCCACGAAATCGTACAACCTCCTCCTAGCTACACACTACCATGAGCCTGCCGTCGCCATCCACCAGAATGACGGTGCGGAACTGTCGTTCCATGTCAGCGGCGAACACCAGCTGTGGGCGTGCTCGTTTCTCTAGGTCAACCACCAAGAGGTCGGTGCGGTCGACGTAGTAGAAGCGGGCCTGGAAGGTAGCCGTGGATCTGAGCGGGAACTCGGGTCCGATGCCACCTACCAGGGTCCAGCGCACGTCTCCAGGCCTGGCCATGGCCATCTTATTGATGTAGGCGAAGTAGACGACGACGTTGGACGCGTCGGCGAAGCCGGCGACCGTCACCTCGTGGACCCCCCGGAACGCGTCGTCGGGAATGGGCTCCTTGCCAGCAGGCAGCAGCGACTGCAACGTCGAGAGGTCGACGACGTGGCGGGTGAGGGGGTTGAGGAGGCGCACGAACGAGAGTTGTCTCGTCGCGTAACACCAGCATGCCCTCTGGCACCGCGGCCGGTCCCAAGACCACGGCGTGGCCGGCGAGCTTCGGTAGATCGACCTCGATGATCTTCCGAATGGTGACGTTGAGCAGCTTGCGACGCGTGGGCGTGACCACAGGCGCTGGCTCCGCTAGCAGGATCCACCGGCGAGGGTGGAAGCTGTGGTCGATGACACGTGCACCGAGCTCATGGGGATTCTCGGTGCCATTATGGGTCATCCACAGCTTGCACACCACGCGGAACCGCATGAAGTGTGCCACGTTGTCGTCCCGGAGGTGTTCGACGACGTTCTCCAGCACCAGCGGTGTTAGGCCAGCCAAATCATGCTTGTTCGAGTGGGAACCCACGACGATGGGGATGAAAAGAACACAAAATCACGTGCCAAAGTATTTAGAAGAGACTATAATACTATATACACAGAGACGAAGAAATCGACGACAGATCTCGAGGCGTCTCTCGACGACGATAGACAAAATCGATCGGATTGCAAGAGTGTAGGACGTACGGAGGGCGAGAGCACATACCATTTTGGGCTGACTCCGCCAAGGGCAACGCGTTGGGCGATGCGCTCGGACCTCCTCAAGGTCATCTCCTCCGTGGTCATCGCGCCCGGTCTCTCGGCTGATATGCTTCTAATTTAGAAGGTTCCAAATGTAGATCATGATGGAGCTAGTGGCTTGGGGCATGAATCGCAAGCCTCAACATGAGCACTAAGAAGGTCCTTGAAGTAGATCTGTCGGAGGTGAATGGCTCGCCCACACACCTTTTGCTTTGTGGTAAATGTTTTACCCACACAACAACTTTGTGGTTTTGTTTGTCCCACTCGTGTTGGTTCATGCATGCACTTGCCAACCACCATTGCCACGATCGACCGAGAAGTAATAGTTGGTTTTTGATAGAAGCACTGCCGCACCTCGTGGTCTGGTAAAAAATGGCCCGTTGACCTAGGTCCTCAATTGGCTGCAGCGTTTCCTCCTCTAGATCGACATGGAATAACTCGATCCGTACCTCCACTAAGCTCCTATGGCCACGAAATCGTACAACCTCCTCCCAGCTACACACTACCATGAGCTTGCCGCCATCATCCACCAGACTGACGGTGCGGAACTGCCGTTCCATGTCAGCGGTGAACACCAGCTGCGGGCGTGGTCGTTGCTCCAGGTCAACCACCAAGAGGTCGGTGCGGTCGACGCAGTAGAAGCGGGCCTGGAAGGTAGCCGTGGATCTGAGCGGGAACTCGGGGTCGATGCCACCTACCAGGGTCCAGCGCGCGTCTCTAGGCCTGGTCAGGTCCATCTTATTGATGTAGGCGAAGTAGACGATGACGGTGGACGCGTCGGCCGTCACCTTGTGAACCTCGCGAAACGCGTCATCGGGAATGGGCTCCTCGCCAACAGGCTGCAGCGACTACATTGTCGGGAGGTCGACGACGTGGCGAGTGAGGGGGTTGAGGTGCACGACGAGAGTCATCTCGTCGCGCAACACCAGCATGCCCTCCGGCGCCGTGGCCGGTCCCGGGACCATGGTGTGGCTGGCGATCTCCGACAGATCCACCTCGATGATCTTCCGGGTGGTGACGTTGACGGGTTTATTTTTTTTACGACATGAAAAGAATTAATTTGAGATAGTGAGACTACATGTGATAATCATAGAGGATATAGTGTGTATGAAGAGGTAACATGTATACATGAAAAATCACCATATAGCAACGAAGGGATCAGAAGCATTTGAAAACAAACCATGCATTTCACGAGCAGGCATATGATAGAGTTCATTACAATAACATTTAATTTCGTTGAGTACAAGATAAACATTATTGAACTCAGCATACAATGTCGAATAGCCCCAATATTCAAATGAGAGAAAAACAGTATCAAATCAAATTTTATAATGAAACAATGACACAGTTTAGCAGACGAATAAAAACATCACATAATCTGACATCACACATGCCACCGTGCTCGCAAAGGATGTCGTTGTCACACTACTAGATACTAGTGAGGGTGGTGACATAGGAAGCTACATGCTTTGCAAGTCTACCTCCCCATATTGAACCTATATAGACCGTGTGACTCCTGCTATGAACATGGAACGCACCATAATGCATTGGGTACCTTCCAAAGCTGAAGCACACCGTGCCACGATCGATCGAGAAGTAATAGGTAGTTTTTGGCAGAAGCACCGCCGCACCTCGTGGTCCGGTAAAAATAACCTGTTCACCTAGGTCCTCGATTGGCAACAACGTTTCCTCCTCCAGATCAACAAACATGAGCACTAAGAAGGTCCTTGATGTAGATCTGTCGGAGGTGAATGGCTCGCCCACACACCTTTTGCTTTGTGGTAAATGTTTTACCCACACAACAACTTTGTGGTTTTATTTGTCCCCCTCGTGTTGGTTCATGCGTGCACTTGCCAACCACCATTGCCTCGATCGACCGAGAAGTAATAGTTGGTTTTTGGCAGAAGCATTGCCGCATCTCGTGGTCCGGTAAAAATAACCCGTTCACCTAGGTCTTCGATTGGTTGTAGCGTTTCCTCCTCCAGATCGACATGGAATAACTCGATCCGTACCTCCACTAAGCTCCTACGGCCATGAAATCGTACAACCTCCTCCCGACTGCACACTGCCATGAGCCTACCGCCGCCATCCACCAGACTGACGGTGCAGAACTGTTGTTCCATGTCAGCGGTGAACACCAGCTGCGGGGGTGCTCGTTGCTCCAGGTCAACCACCATGAGGTCGGTGCGGTCAACGTAGTAGAAGTGGCCCTGGAAGGTAGCCGTGGATCTGAGCGGGAACTCGGGGTCGATGCCACCTACCAGGGTCCAGCGTGCGTCTCGAGGCCTGGCCACAACCATCTTGTTGATGTAGGCGAAGTAGACGACGACGGTGGTCGCGTCGATGAAACCGGCGGCCATCAGCTCGTGCACCTCGTGGAACACGGCGTCGGGAATGGGCTCCTCGCCAGCACGGTAAAGTGAGTGCAGCCAGAAGGACCTTCTTAGAAGTGGCCCTGGAAGGTAGCCATGGATCTGAGCGGGAGCTCGAGGTCGAGGCTACCTACCAGTGTGTTGACACCGTTTTTTGGCACGTGTCAATATAGTCTAAGGATTGTGCCGATCGGCAAGAGGCTGGTTGTTGTTCCTTATCTGCATCGGGATATTATCGGTCAGACTGCCGATAGAGGTAAGAATGTTGCTGATGAAGACAAACTTGTTGCTGATGGAGGCAGAAGGACTTGATAAAAGCAAAGGTCAGCTTGCCGATGAGAAGTCAGTGCCGATGAAAGCTAAAGGCTATTGCCGATGAGTGGTAGATGCTGCCGATGGAAGCAGAATGGCGTGGCTGGCAGTTGCCGATGAAGGAGTATTGCCAATGAAAGATGGCATGACTAGCGTAAGCACACGGTTGCCGATGATGTTAAAAGGAAATTGCGGATCGGAAGGATGTATCAATGGAAAGTTTCATCGGGGAGGAGACATAAGGAAATTGGTGATTTTATACCAGTATTGTTATAGAAGTTTGAGTTCGACTCTTGCATGAGTCATTTTATTCCCTTAATAATAGTAGAGCCTGTTTAGGAAAAGATTGTTTCTGTTTGGGTCCGACTCCTGCGCGAGTCAATTATTTCCCTAGAAATAGGAGTTTTATTTAGGAAAGGTACGAGTCATGTCTATCTACAACTCCCTTTACCGGAGTATAAATAGGTACCCAGGGGTGCTGTAAACGATCATATCCAGACATATCAAACACATCTATTTTATCTTATTTACCTTTCCAGCAATTTACCTTTACCGCATTAGGTATTAGTTTATCTTCGAGTTCTTCAAGTTTCGACGGGCTGCATCTCATCGACCTCCGTCAACCCTTGCAAGTTCCGCGTGAGAGTATTCTGAGCCTTGACGTCCGGGCGTATCGCTGTCGTCTCGTTCAGCTCTGCTCTAGTTATCCTGATCAGGTTTGAACCTTGACATCTGGGCGCATCGTCGTTGTCTTGTTCAGATCTTGTTCCATTTATCGTCCTTGTCGATTATTTGGTCAAATCGACTGGCACGCCCTCGGATATCGAATTCGGGTATAAGCCCGAGGTGTTCGCAGATCCTGACGCTTTTTGTGTCAACACCTCTTTTGGCACGCTTGGTGGGACCAATTATACATCTACTATGGATGATCATACCGGCATCAACCCGAAGAACGTTATCGGGGTCTCCGAAGACAATTTGAGAGATGATCAGAAGCAGGCTATGGAGCAGGCTATGGAGGAGTACAAGCAATTGTATCTCAAATCCTTCAGCCTAAACAGAATCGGCGAAGCAGTCCAGAAGCAAGATCCGCCGTCGCCACGGCAGGTCACTTTCGACGCCGATCCTGGTAAATTACAAGAGATGGTTAATTCTGTATTAAATAATGTATTAATTAGCCAATCCAATGTGCTGTCCGATACTGTATGCAATGCTGTTAAGCAAACTTTCAAGGGGGGACAGGCACCATATTATGTTGGTCCGGAGTATCGTCAACTCGGATCAGCATCTGTTACGATCCCATCGGCGGTTCCAAGGGTGTCTTCACCGATTATGAACCGATCCGCCGATGAGATCATGCCACCAAGATCGAACCCAGCAAACATCACTCAGGTGAATACAAAGTCTGAACCTGTGACCCAGAGTCAGCCAATTTCTGCCCACTGGTGGGGATACGGTATGTCTCCAAGTCCATCTGCTGATCCCAGATTGGTCCAAAGTAACCATGCAGGGTGGAAAATTCCCATGGCATCAGCAACACCTGTGCAGCCGATGGTTCCAGTGATGCATTATGCTACATCTTCTCCAACGGTGCAGTTGCCAACAGGGAATCTTCGAATAGCAATACCCAGAGTGCCTTATGTCCAACTATCGGCAGATCACTTGCCAATACAACAAGGCCCATCAGCTACAAATCAACCCATGGCGGCAATGGTTCTTCAAACTGGAATACCTGCTAACCAAGGTAGTTATTTTGTTAATTACCCGACGCCACAAGAACGACAGGCATCAGCTGGTTATCAGCCATCGGCAAATTCTTGGCCGATGCAACAAGGCATGCCAATGGTCAATCAGCCTGTATCGGCAATGGCTGCTCAACCTATGGTACCCGCAAATCAAGGCTATCATCCAAGGATACAAGGACTACAAGAGTCAGCTGGTTATCAGCCATCGGTAAGTCATATGCCGATGACACCTAATGAAAGTTGGATTGGTCAATTACCGATTCAGCAGCAAGTTGTGTAGCCTGGGCACCAAGTGGCAAGAGCTCCACAGTGTCATCCGGCGAGTCTTCAGAGTGAAATATCGGTACATCAGTCGATAAGTACTACACCGCAATACTCGCAAGTGAATGTGCACAATGAGACATCGGTATAGCAACCGATGAATATAATGCCACAGTACAAGCCAGTGAGTGTGCAAAATTGCCCATCGGCAACTCAGCCGATGCATAGTGTTCAGATGACTGGTACTATGCACGCACCAATCACTTCAAACACTTTGACGTCGAGACCTGAAGAAGTACATCAACCTACTCAACCAGTGGACGTTCAAAGTTGCCCATCGGCCAATCAGCCGATGCATAATATTCAACAGACTGGTGCCGCAAATGTGCCAATTGCCCCAACCTATTTACCACAAAGATATGAAGAGATGCATCAATCTGCTCAATCAGTCAATGTCCAGCCATTGCATCTGCAGGATCAAGATGCACACTTAGCCGATAAGATTGCCGAAGTGGCGAAAGAGCAATTCGGCATCAAGCCTAAGGTTGATACATATTCTTATCCGACTCCATACCCTCCAGCTTATGATTTAATCCCCTTCCCAAATCGGTACAAAGTGCCAGATTTCACCAAGTTTTCTGGTCAAGATGATATGTCTACAATGGAGCACATTAACCGATTCGTTATCCAATGTGGGGAAGCAGCCAGCAAGGATGAACTGAGGGTAAGATTGTTCTCGTCATCGTTATCTGGATCGGCATTTACATGGTTTATTTCATTGCCTCCAAGTTCTGTAATCAGTTGGGCCGATCTAGAGAAGCAGTTTCACAAATACTTCTTCGCTGGCGTACATGAAAAGAAGATTACCGATTTGGTCAAATTGAAGCAGCGCAATGATGAATCGGTAGAAAGCTTCGTCCAAAGACTGCGAGGCGTGAAGAACAAGTGCTATAACTTAGTACTTGATGATCGACAATTGACGGATTTGGCTTTCCAGGGGTTGCTACCGCACATCAGGGATAAGTACGCGTCTCAAGAGTTCGAAAGCTTGAGCCATCTTATGCAAAGGGTTGCCGATCAAGACACCAAAGTTTTCGAGCCTAGAGAGAATTGGGATGAGAAGGTGTCTTTAACTAAGGAGACAAATTCAGACGAAGAAATAAGTATCGGTTTAGTTGAATCAGTAAAGAATAAAAAGCCGATATCTTGTCCGTTCGATCAGAAAGAAGCTAAGAGATGCACTTTAGATATCACCAAGGCCGATAGGATGTTTGACCTATTGCTTCAAGAAGGGAAGATTAAGCTGACACCTAACCAGATGATTCTATCGGCCAAAGAGCTCAAGAAAATTAGGTATTGCAAGTGGCACAATGCAACTTCGCACAATACCAATGACTGCAAAGTCTTTAGGCAGCAGCTGCAGTCAGGAATTGATTTGTGGTGGATTAAGTTTGAAAATTATAAAGCCCAGAAGCCGATGAAGACTGACCAGCGCCCGTTTCCAAGTAATATGGTAGAAATTAATGGGAAAGCTGAAGTGCTGACATCAGAGGCGGCTAGGAAGAATGCATTGGTAGATTCAGACCATCAGGTAGCTGAGCGTGATGTAAAGAAGTTTGCCGATGACGGAAAAGGTAAAAGAGTTGCCGATGAAAGCAGTCATGACAAGAGGTCTCCTGGTATTATAATCACGCATAGGCGATTAAGGCAGGAGTATCGGCAGTCACGAGAAGAGCAATATCGGCAGCAAAAGGAAGAAAGGCGCCAAGAGTGGCATCGACATCAAGATCATTGAAGGTGCCCCTTCTTTATTCACTGTTGGGAAGAAGGCATCAAGTTACCCACTGCCGATGATTGCCTTGAATGCAATGGGTACTACTCTGCCGATCGGCCAGAAAAGAAGCCTCGTTTTGACGATCGGACATCAGGCTGTCGCACGCCGATCAAAGGGAAGAAGTCAGCGCATGATCGGCTGGGGGGCAAGCCCAGTGCACACGACAGGCTTGGCAAACGTATTTGTCAAGAAGAGCTTGAGGATACAGCAGATGTCAAGGTACCCGAAGAAGAAATTTTCTCCAGGGATCCAGACATAAGAGGTGGTGCAGATACAAGAAGTGCGAAACAGTATCAGCCTGTCTGGAAGACTAAGCTCCCTCGATGGTGCCCCAAGGGTCTGACGAAGACTCAGAAGAGAAGGATTTAGCACGAACGCCGAGAAGATTTGTATCACAATGATAATCCTTCAAGAGGGAAATCTTCAGGCAAGCGATGAAGGCCAAAGCGTAAAGATGGAGATCCATCGGTAGATGTTGATATGTTGCCGATGACATGACCAGAATCGATGACTTTGGACGTTTTGGCTTGGGGCAGTATTTGATCAACCTTGGCATATCAACTGTTGCACTTGGGGGGCATCGGCAGACATCTTGGAAGAAGAGATAGCAGCAGAAGGAATTTCGGCGCATAAGACATCTTATACTCTGAAACTGGGGGGCATGTGTTGACACCGTTTTTGGCACGTGTCAATATAATCTAAGGATTGTGCCGATCGGCAAGAGGCTGGTTGTTGTTCCTTATCGGCATCGGGATATTATCGGTCAGACTGCCGATAGAGGTAAGAATGTTGCTGATGAAGACAGACTTGTTGCCGATGGAGGCAGAAGGACTTGATAAAAGCAAAGGTCAGCTTGCCGATGAGAAGTCAGTGCCGATGAAAGCTAAAGGCTGTTGCCGATGAGTGGTAGATGCTGTCGATGGAAGCAGAATGGCGTGGCTGGCAGTTGCCGATGAAGGAGTATTGCCAATGAAAGATGGCATGGCTAGCGTAAGCACACGGTTGCCGATGATGTTAAAAGGAAATTGCGGATCGGAAGGATGTATCAATGGAAAGTTTCATCGGGGAGGAGACATAAGGAAACTGGTGATTTTATACCAGTATTGTTATAGAAGTTTGAGTCCGACTCTTGCATGAGTCATTTTATTCCCTTAATAATAGTAGAGCCTGTTTAGGAAAAGATTGTTTCTGTTTGGGTCCGACTCCTGTGCGAGTCAATTATTTCCCTAGAAATAGGAGTTTTATTTAGGAAAGGTACGAGTCGTGTCTATCTACAACTCCCTTTACCGGAGTATAAATAGGTACCCAGGGGTGCTGTAAACGATCATATCCAGGCATATCAAACACATCTATTTTATCTTATTTACCTTTCCAGCAATTTACCTTTGCCGCATTAGGTATTAGTTTATCTTCGAGTTCTTTAAGTTTCGACGGGCTGCATCTCATCGACCTCCGTCAACCCTTGCAAGTTCTGCGTGAGAGTATTCTGAGGCTTGACGTCCGAGCGTATCGCTGTCGTCTCGTTCAGCTCTGCTCTAGTTATTCTGATCAGGTTTGAACCTTGACATCTGGGCGCATCACCGTTGTCTTGTTTAGATCTTGTTCCATTTATCGTCCTTGTCGATTAACTGGTCAAATCGACTGGCACGCCCTCGGATATCGAATTCGGGTATAAGCCCGAGGTGTTCGCAGATCCTTACGCTTTTTGTGTCAACACAGTGTCTAGCGCGCGTCTCTGGGTCTGACCATGACCATTTGGTTGATGTAGCCGAAGTAGACGATGACGGTGGACGCATTGACGAAGCACTTTGGCATGTGACTAAAATATGTAGCCGCGAACTTGACTCTTTTGTCTTTTAACTCTCCATGTCAGCAAGCAGTCCTCCTGTTCCCACTCTGCCTCTCCCCTTTTCGATCAAGTGATAATTCAATGACCATTGAGAGTATGCAATTCATAGCAGATTTCTTGCGATTTTTTGCACGATATGCAATCCGTGGAGGGTAGGGGGTAGGCACCAAAAACACTCGCTTGCTCAACGCAGGCGTCATTGACCACTACTTCAATCCTTGCTAATGGATCCTGTTGATGGAGTTGGCAGAAGGGTCAACGCACCACAAGCTCCTCAATGTGACCACCAGGAAGGTCCTTAAGGTAGATCTACAGAAGCTCGACGACCACACCATGGTCCCATATCCCACTGGGGCGTTAGAGGGCATGATGGTGATACACAACGAGATAACTCCTATCGTACGTCTCGTCAACCAGATGTCCCGCCACGTCCTCGAACTCATGGATGTGAGGATGCTGTAGTTTGGGAGCTATAGGGGGCCCATTATGAATGTGTTCCGTGAGGATCACGAGGTAATGAACGTCGACTTTGTCAATGCGTCCATCGTACATGAAGCTCTAACGTCAACTTCATGTGGTGGTTGGTGTGCATGCAACATGTGGAATGACGATAGTGGCACCAAGAAGCCCATGAGTTCGGTGCACCCATCATTGGCAATTGTTTGACCCTCATTGGTGGATCTTGCTACCAGAGCTGGTGGCTGAGGCCATGCCCACATGCTGCAAGGTGCTCAACATGGCCACAAGGTCGATTTGCTAGAGCTTGACGACCACACAGTGGTCCTAGGATCCACTGCAATGTTGGAGTGCATGTTGGTGGTGTGCAAGAAGAGGACTCTCGTGGTGTGCCTTTTCAACCTCCTCACCCACCACATCATTCACCTCCCATCGCTGATGATGTTGTTGCCTGGTAGCCGTAGTGGGGTATTCCCAACATGTTCCATGAGGGCCACGAGGTGATGGCTGTCGGCTTCGTCGACACATCCATTGTCGTCGTATACTTCAGTAACATCAACCAGATGGCTGTGGCCATACCTGGAGAGACGCATTGGACCTTGGTAGGTGTCATCGAACCGGAGTCCCATTGAGATCCACGGCTACCTTCTAAGGCTTATTCTACTCCATCGATTGCATCAAGCTCCTAGTGGTGGATCTAGAGCAACGACCACATCCACAACTGGTGGTCGCCGCCAACATGGAGTGGTAGTTTGATGTGCACCATTTGTTTGGTGGACAATGGCGACATGCTCATGGTGGTGCGTAGCCGGGAGCGGGTTATACGATTCAATGCCTACATGAGCTTACTAGAGACGTGAATCAAGTTATTGCATGTCAATCTATAAGAGCAAATGTCATTGTCCACCCGTGATGTAGGTGAACGAGTTGTTTTTACAGAATCACCAGGTGTAGTACCTCTGTCAAGCACTAAGTATTAGCACTTGACATGTATACTTTTTATTTAGAAGGTCCTAGATGTAGATCTTGACGGAGCCTGTGGCTAGGTCCATGAACTGCAATCTCTTCAACTTGAGCACTAAGAAGGTCCTCAAGGGAGATCTATCGAAGGTGAATGGCTCGCCCACACACCTTTTTTTCTTTGTGGTAAATGGTTCACCCATTCGACAACTTTGTGGTTTTGTTTGCCCCCTCGTCGTTGGTTCTCGCGTGCACTTTCTGACCACCACTAGTAGTGATTAGTGAAGGTCACAATCTACGTACTGGTGCCACATATCAGACTAGCTTGCTTGCTAGTTGCCTCTACTACTTAGTTCTCCAGTTGGCCAAAAAAGTTCCCCTACTTTTGGAAGTTGTTAACACATTTCCAAAACAAAGTGCCCACTCCTCACAACGCTCGGTGACACCATGTGCTAGTCTCCAGTATTTCCATCTCCAAGTCACCCAAGGTAGGGTATCACCTAAGAAACACGGGGTGCTCCTGCTTTCTCATAGCCAAACTCGGACGCCATGGCCATCTTTGGCGCCTTCGCGCATGACCTTACATGCTTTGTGGCTTGATGTTGGTAGCATGTCTGAATGCTGTCGTTGCCTGCTCCTAGCCACTACATGCGCTACCACATAAAATGGTACATATGTAGGGATAGGGATATGCACCTAGAACCTAACCATTTTTTAATGGAGAGACTCTCTACTAGCACGAAGCCCTAAGAGACCTCTCATCAGCACCCTGCCTCTCGCCTCTTCGATGACCGAGCGACAAGCCACGATGACCATGGCAAAGACGACCGTGACGAGGTCCAAGGCATCACTCGCCACATTTACCTTGCTGGAGTTAGTCCCGAATGGTACGTGATCATGGCCTTCACCCATCCCTTGTACAATTTGATCAATTTCATCTCTTCGAGATAGAACTCTAGATCTATCGTCGATTTCTTCTTTGCGTACTTGTGTAGTTAGTCGCTTATAAATACTTGGATCATGTTATTGTGTTTGTTGTCCTCATCGTCGCTAAAGATGTATGCGGCCATGCGTGATTAGGCTAGACACAACCACTAGTAGTGGAGAACATCGCCAGCTGCCTCTTTGATGACAACATGGGAGACTTCACGCGGTGCTTGGTGCACAAGTTGTGGATGGATGACAACAACACCAAGAAGCCCCATGAGCTCCGTGCACACACGTCATCGATAGTCGCTTGCACCCTCGTCAATAGATCCTACTGATGGATCCTGCAGCTGAGGTCATGCCCACATGCCATAAGATGCTCAATGTGGCCACAAGGGGAGATCATCAAGGTCGATTTGTCGAAGATCAATGACCACGTCGTGGTTACAGGATCCATCATGGCATGAGAGAGCATGTTGGTAGCGCACAAAAAGAGGATTGTCGTCGCGTGCCTCAACCATCTCACATGTCACATCATTGACCTCCCAATGTTGAGGATGGTGTAGCCTGGTAACCATAGGGTGCTATTCCCAACGCATTCCATGAGGGCCACAAGGTGATGGCCGCCGTTTTTCTGCTGGAGACAATAAAGCGGGCCCACCTCAGTGCCAACAACTAGCATAAACTGGCAGCCGCCGCAGCAGCCCACAGCCCTGAGCCCCCAGACTAGTCCCTCTCCGATCGACTCTCCGCCGACGCGCAGCCCCCGCAGCCCTCTCTCGTCCCCACCCTACTTTCCTCTCCCCTCTCCGACGACGACCAAGCGACGAGCGGCGAGGACCATGGCAGAGACAAGGATGTCGAAGCGCATGGCCGCCCGGTGCGTTTCCCTTGCCGGCCCCTCTCCGACGACCACGGAGGAGGCGACCTTCAGGAGGTCCGAGCGCATCGTCGCCCAATGCGTTGCCCTTGCCGCCGGAGTCAACACGGAATGGTACGTGCTCTCGCCCTCCGTATGTACGTCCTCCGCTCGCGCAATCCGATCGATTACATCTCGCCGAGAGACAACTCGAGATTTCTGTCGTCGTTTTCTTCTTCTCTGTGTGTGTATCTATATATATATAATCTCTTCTAAATACTTTTGGCTCGTGATTATGTGTTCTTTTCGTCCCCATCGTCGCGGGTTCCCGCTCGAACAGGCGTGACTGGGCTGGCCTGACACCGCTGGTGCTGGAGAACGTCGCCGGCCACCTCCGGGACGACGACGTGGCGCACTTCATGCGGTTTCGCGTGGTGTGCAAGCTGTGGATGTCCAGGAACGGCACCGAGAATCTCCGTGAGCTCGGTGCACGCGTCATCGACCACAGCTTCCACCCTCGCCGGTGGATCCTGCTGACGAAGCCGGCGCCTGAGGCCACGCCCACGCGCCGCAAGCTGCTCAACGTCACCACCCGGCAGATCATCGAGGTTGATCTGCCGGAGCTCGACGGCCACGCCGTGGTCCCGGGACCGGCCGCAGCGCCAGAGGGCATGCTGGTGTTGCGTGACGAGAGGACTCTCGTCGTGAGCCTCCTCAACCCCCTCACTCGCCACGTCGTCGAACTCCCGACGCTGCAGTCGCTGCAGCCTGCTGGCAAGGAGCCCATTCACGACGACGCGTTCCGCGAGATGCACGAGGTGACGGCGGCCGGCTTCGTTGACGCGTCCACCGTCGTCGTCTACTTCTCCTACATCAACAAGATGGCCGTGGCCAGGCCCGGAGACGTGCGCTGGACCCTGGTAGGTGGCCTCGACCCCGAGTTCCCGCTCAGATCCACGGCTACCTTCCAGGGCCGCTTCTACTGCGTGGACCGCACCGACCTTCTGGTGGTTGACCTGGAGCAACGAGCACACCCGCAGCTCGTGTTCGCCGCTGACATGGAACGGCAGTTCCGCACCGTTAGCCTGGTGGACGACGACGGCAGGCTCATGGCAGTGTGCAGCTGGGAGGAGGAAGTACGATTTCCTAGACGTAGGAGCTTAGTGGAGGTACGGATCAAGTTATTCCATGTCGATCTAGAGGAGGAAACGCTGCTGCCAATCGAGGACCTAGGTGAACGGGCTATTTTTACCGGACCACGAGGTGCGGCGGTGCTTCTGCCAAAAACCGACTATTACTTCTCGGTCCGTCGTGGCACGATGTACTTCAGCTTTGGAAGGTACCAAATGTATTTTGGTGCGTTCCATGTTCATAGCAGGAGTCACACGGGCTATGTAGGTTCAGTATGGGGCGGTAGACTTGCGGAGTATGTAGCTTCCTATGTCACCACCCACACTGGTATGCATTAGTGACGACGACGACATCCTATGCGAGCACTGTGGCATGTGTGATGTCGTATTATGTGATGTTTTTATTCCTCTGAATACTGGGGGTATTGGACATTGTATGATGAGTTCAATGTTTATCTTGTACTCAACGAAATGTTATTGTAATGAACTCTATCATATGCAAGTTCGTGAAATGCATGGTTTGTTTTCAAATGCTTCATATCCCTTTGTTGGTATGATAATTTTCATGTATATATATGTTACCTCTTCATACACAGTATATCATCTATGATTATCACATATAGTCTCACTATCTCCAATTTGTTCTTTTCATGCGGTAAAAATATATCCCGTCAATAAGATTTCAATCACATTCGCCTCACTTTTTCCTGTGTTTGCAACATATGGAGGCGGAAACACTTACTAGCACGTCATGTCATAGGTATTTGTGAGCGCGTCCGAAAGATGGGACGTGCGGGCTGAGCAAGCACTACTCCAACTAGACTTGGCAAAGCATACACATCACTAAACTCGCGTGCTAGTGTGTGCGACACCGGGGGAATTAAAGATATGCGGCCTTATCCTCTCCCATGCACATGAGTTTCTCTGTGCGCTCCCAAATTCGTCAACCTAAACTTTATCCCAGTGGTTGGCCATCCTCTCCCACGTACATGAGTTTTCTAGCTCTCCCCCTAAACCCTTCAACCTGAGTGTTTTGTCCTAGTTGTCGTTGACCATCTTTCTGTCCCACTGATCTCAACTCCTACACAATGTGAAGTACTTAGTAATAGATGGTTGGTTCTTAGTACTTTGGAATTTTGTTTACATACTGTGTGAGCGTACTCAATATAGCATTGTTGCATCTCTACTTTGTACGATATAACATCATGAAACATGGCAGTTTATTTGTCTTCTTTTACCATAGCATCTGTATATGCCATCTTTTGTATATATGCTTATTAAGACAAAACTAGCTCCATCTCATTTGTGCACTTATGTCTGTGCAAAACTGGAAATTCAAATAACTGCAATATCCACATTCTGGTATCTTGTCAATATTATTTGGTTTGAATGATTACATATACATATCTCATCTAAGCATGCTTATTTATATTATATATGTATCAGAGTTGACATGAAATGTCTATTGTTACTTTCAATTATTTGATGTCAAAATCTCAAATGGTTATGAATTATGTAATGCATTATTGTGTGGCCAACCTTGCTCTAGTTGACATGAAATGTCTATTGTATGGGTTATAACATTTTAGGTTGCAATATGTTTTGGTTCGAAGCTAGACTCAGTGTGTTTTATCTTTTTATATAGGTAGGTGCGTGTGTTAGAACTTTGCTTGTGTTGCAATCTTGAGGAAGCTAATGAGTTGTGCAATTGTACAACTTGGTATTTGCCAGACTCTTGCTCTGTATTTGGCAGACTCTTGCCCTATATCAAACTTCCATTGAGAAGGTGGCTTGACAATGTCTCATTCTACATTAGATTTTGATCGGTCATGGGTTTGCTGAATGGAAATGTTAGCAGCTTTAACAGACATAAAAAAAAAATATTTCGGTCGATGTGAAATACTAATTGCAATCAAGATAAAGAGATGAAACTAGATTGCAAACCAAATAACAAACTGCAAGATTATTATATATATGATCACGAACAGTTCATTTATCAACCTAAAAATGTCTGTAAGCTCCATGTTCACAAAGCACAAAAAGAATATAAGAATGAACATAGAGTGAATCTAGTAACAATCTTTCATTTCATCTTGAAGACAAAAAAGAGCAGCAAGAACAAAATCAATCTCTAGGTTTCCATTTGTTACATTTGTTCATGCAAATTATCATAATTCTAGAAAATAAAAAAAGTAACATGCAAATCCTCTAAGACGAGGTATCCTGTCACAGCAAATTCTCTCCCAACATTCTCGGCAGCGCATAACCACGGGTATGATACCAAAGAGTGCTGCCACATCGGTTTGCTCGACTTTCATATCATTTCAGTTCTTCCACAGCTGCTTCACTAGATCGAGCTCTTTCCAGAATGCTTCATAGCGACCAAGCAGGCTACAGAGAGCATGTGCCAGTTCAAAGATACAATTACATTGCGAATAAATGACAAACGGCTTTTTTGCATAACAACATCATTGCACACCAACCTACTGTAGAACTATATTCTGTCATTGCCAACATGAGTTAATTTTATTGCAAACATTGAACACACATTCCTATAGCTACTCTTGTATAAGTCAAACATTGAACACACAACCTATATTTAATAAATCAAATGTTTGAATACTAGTAGTGATTCTAAATAAAACTATCAGTTTCCAACATCATGTCAATTTGCAGTGTGCTATTTTATCAATTTACAAAGATGATGCAAAATCATAAGTTGTTCACCAGAGTACATGTTGATGAATGGGCTGGGCTACAAGGTTTCATGAACCTTCATCAAATTCAGTAAAACAAGACAGTAGTCTGCTACTAGGTGTCAATACAGGAGTACAACTAAATGACTCTATCATCAAGTTGCTCATATCATAATGCATATCAAGAATTTAGAGAGAGAAAATATTCATGCTACAATAGAGTTGTGAAGAAAAAATATTATCACAAAAAGAAGAACTGAAAGACTACAGTTACTGTCACATGCGGAAAATGAAATGAGTGAAACCATCTGACTGAAACATGGAGCAAACATTAAAACCGTCTAACTGAAAGTAAACTTATCTTCTGAAAATGTGTACAAACTGTAGCTTTCTTCATTATACTATGTTATTGATAGTAGCTCCTTGATGCTCATAAAAGATGTGTATTGTTCTGTAGTTAGAACTTAAAACTACTGCACTCAAAGAAGATAAATTCTCACACCAGTACATATGTTAGCGATTTTCAACATATATTGATCTTGCTTTTTTACGATGCTTCCTATGTAGTCTAAAACCATTTCCAGTTGCATATAGTTCTGGGATATGAATAATGCAGCATCTATTTATCTTTGTTTTTCATTTTCATCTCTTAAGTCTTAATTTCCCTACTTATAGTCTCAACTGCTCTATAGTCAATCTAATAATTACTTGAAACAAACTGAAATTAAACCTATCTTCGAGCACATGTTTGCACAGAGAAGAAACTAACATCCAAAAATTAGACTAACAATCAGTCCATTTGAATGAACCGATCCATTTGATCCAGCAAGAGTTAGCTCATAAATTGGAGATGCAAATTTGATCCACAATTACATGAAGAAGGAAATAAGTCCATTCTTGAATATGTGCATACAGGTACAACAACTATGCCATTTCAGCTATGATGAAATATAATTTCCTGACAATGGTCAATTTTCATAAGCTCCAAGAGCTAACCCTGTGAGAACATCTCGGGGATCACTAAAAAAGCATACACTCTAATGAGCTAACTAGTCAAGCATCAAGTCTACACATTGGCAAATCATTGTTTAAGTGCTTGGATCATACACTGGAAACATTGAAAAAAAAATCTGTGAGTCTATTCTTAAAATTTTTCAGCTATCTTACAATTACAGAACTGCACAAATGCATCGATGCATTCCTAGGTTGAATATATGAAATAAATCAAATGCAAAAAAAAAATTAGAGGAGGGGGACCTTGGCCTTCTTTGATTGGAACTTGATCGGATCCGGTACAGAGAATTCTCCATGAGGACACGGGTCGACGCTAAGCTCCAGAAGGGACCTGTACTCGACGGCGACCGAGCGAGCGTTGTCCACGGCAGGGGCAGTGGCGAGCGCTATCGATAGAGGGCACGGGACGATCGGCGGGGCCACTCACGTCTCCTGGGCAGCTGCTACAACAGTGCGGGCGGGGCATGGCGTCCCCAGGGGCCGCCGCTCGCACCAGTAAGGAAGCATCGGGGAGGAGGGAGGACCGACGGGCGCGGGTGAGGCCAGGTCGCCGGCGTCGCCAGCAGCTGCGACGACAGTGTGGGTGGGGGCACGGGCAATAGGCAGGGGCACGAAGTCCCCAGGGGCCGCTCGCACTAGGCAGAGACGCCGGGGAGGAGGGAGGAGTGTGATGGGCGCGGGTGAGGGCTGGGCGGCGACACAGTCGCCGCCCAAGGGCGATGACGAGGCGGCGGGGGCTAGGTCTAGGGCGAGAGCATGGACGACTCGTGTTTAGTTCAGGCAGCAATTACTGTACTAGTCTTCTGAATATAAATTTGATTATACGTAATAACTTGGCTTGAATGAAAAGAAGAGGAACCAAGAAATACCTCCAACCACCGTAAAAGATCTCTATATTGAAATAGGAAGGCAATTAATAGTAACTAAATTAACTTGCAACCTGGATTCGTACTTGGTGGCTACTCCAATCGAGAATCGACTACACTCCAAATTTCCGAACCGGCACAACTAGCTGCTCCTGCCTCGGACAGTCGGACCCTCGCGGCCTCGCCTCGATGGTCGCCTGGTCCCACCCAGTTGCTCCGGTAGCGGGGTAGGCAAGGCAGCGCAGGCCGAGCAGCCAACGCGCGTGCTCCTGCTCGTCGCTTGTAGCCGAATACGGACGCCGAGGCCGCGTCCGGCGCCTTCACAGTTCACGCGTTAGGGCCATCAGCCCTTCTACACGCAGGACGCCTGCGCTCCGCGGCCCGACGCCGGCAGCGCTAGCCCCTGACAGCACGTCTGCACCCCGCCGGGCGCCGCCCGCTCCCACGCGCGCTGTGCCGGCCTGCTGCCGCTGCCACACGTAAAACGTGACGTGGGGATGATAGGGATCCGCGCCCTCCACACGACCGTTTTTCTACTGGAGACAATAAAGCGGGCCCCACCCTCTCAATGCCCTATAACAACTGTGGCCTAAACCGGCAGCCGCAGCACACAGCCCCCACACTGGTCCCTCTCTCCGACTCTCCGCCGGCAAGCAGCCCCCGCAGCCCTCTCGTCCCCACCTACTTTCCTCTCCCCTCTCCGACGACGACCGAGCGACGAGCGCGCGGCGAGGACCTTGGCGGAGACGAGGATATCGAAGCGCATGGCCGCCCGGCGCGTTTCCCTTGCCGCCCCCTCTCCGACGACCGAGAGACCTGCCGCGACGACCACGGAGGAGACGACCTTCAGGAGGTCCGAGCGCATCGCCCAGCGCGTTGCCCTTGGCGGAGTCAGCCCGAACTGGTACGTGTTCTCGCCCTCCGTCCAAAATCCGATCCATTTCGTCTGTCGTCGCCGAGAGACAACTCGAGATCTGTCGTCGGTCGATTTCTTGGTCTCTGATCTGTGTATATACTCTCTTCTAAATACTTTGGCTCGTGATTCTATGTTTTTTTCCGTCCCCATCGTGTCGTGGGTTCCCGCTCAAACAGGCGTGACTGGGCTGGCCTGACACCGTTGGTGCTGGAGAACGTCGCCGGCCACCTCCGGGACGACGACGTGGCGCACTTCATGCGGTTTCGCGTGGTGTGCAAGCTGTGGATGACCCGCAACGGCACCGAGAATCCCCGTGAGCTTGGTGCACAAGTCATCGACCACAGCTTCCACCCCCGCCGGTGGATCCTGCTGACGGAGCCGGCGCCTGCGTCCACGCCCGCGCGCCGCAAGCTGCTCAACGTCACCACCCGGAAGATCATCGAGGTGGATCTGCCGGAGCTCGCCGGCCACGCCGTGGTCCCGGGACCGAACGCGGCGCCGGAGGGCATGCTGGTGCTGCGCGACGAGACGACTCTCGTCATGCGCCTCCTCAACCCCCTCACCCGCCACGTCGTCGACCTCCCGACGCTGCAGTCGCTGCAGCCTGCTGGCGAGGAGCCCATTTCCGACGACGCGTTCCGGGAGGTGTACAAGGTGACGGCCGCCGGCTTCGCTGACGCGTCCACCGTCGTCGTCTACTTCGGCTACATCAACAAGATGGCCGTGGCCAGGCCCGGAGACGCACGCTGGACACTGGTAGGTGGCCTCGACCCCGAGTTCCCGCTCAGATCCACGGCTACCTTCCAGGGCCGCTTCTACTACGTGGACCGCACCGACCTCCTGGTGGTTGACCTGGAGCAACGAGCACACCCGCAGCTGGTGTTCGCCGCTGACATGGAACGGCAGTTCCGCACCGTCAGTCTGGTGGACGACGACGGCAGGCTCATGGCAGTATGCAGCCGGGAGGAGATAGTACGATTTAGTGCCCGTAGAAGCTCAGTGGAGGTACGTGTCGAGTTATACCATGTCGATCTGGAGGAGGAAACGCTGCTGCCCATCGAGGACCTAGGTGAACAAGCTATTTTTACCGGACCACGAGGTGCGGCGGTGCTTCTGCCAGAAACCGACTATTACTTCTCGGTCCATCGTGGCACGGTGTACTTCAGCTTTGGAAGGTACCAAATGTATTTTGGTGCGTTCCATGTTCATAGCAGGAGTCACACGGGCTATGTAGGTTCAGTATGGGGCGGTAGACTTGCAGAGTATGTAGCTTCCTATGTCACCACCCTCACTGGTATGTATTAGTGACGACGACGACATCCTTTGCGAGCACTGTGGCATGTGACGATGTTGTATTATGTGATGTTTTTATTCCTCTGCTAGCTAATTAAACTATTGTTGCATTATAATAATTTGATTTGATACTGGTTTTTCATTTGAATACTAGCGGGGGTATTAGACATTGTATGCTGAGTTCAATGTTTATCTTGTACTCAACGAAATGTTATTGCAATGAACTCTATCGTATGCTAGTTCGTGAGATGCATAATTTGTTTCCAAATTCTTCTGATCCCTTCGTTGGTATATGTTACCTTTTCATACAATGTATATCATATGTGATTATCACATATAGTCTCACTATCTTAAATTAGTTCTTTTCATGCGGTAAAAAAAACACTCCTGTCAATAAGATTTCAATCACATTCGCCTCACTTTTTTCTGTGTTCGCAATATATGGAGGCGAAAAAACTAGCACGTCATGTCACATGTACTTGTAAGCGTGCCCGAAAGATGGGATGTGAGGGCTGAGCAAGCACTCCAACTAGACTTAGCAAAGCATACACATCACCAAGCTTGCGTGCTAGTGTGTGCGACACCGGGGGAAATTAAAGATCCCTAGCCTTATCCTCTCCCACGCACATAAGTTCCTCTGTTCGCCCCCAAATCCATCAACCTAAAGCTTTGTCCCAGTGGTTGACCATCCTCTCCCACGCACATGAGTTCTCCAGCTCCCCCCCCCCAAACCCATCAACCTGAGTGTTTTGTCCTAGTCATTGACCATCTTTCTGTCCCACTGATCTCAACACAATGTGAAGTACTTAGTAATAGCTGGTTAGTTCTTAGTACTTTTGGATTTTGTTTACATACTGTGTGAGCGCACTCAATATATCATTGTTGCATCTCTATACGATATAGTAGCATGAAACATGGCAATTTATTAGTATGTCTTCTTTTACCATAGCATTTGTATGGAATGCCATCTTTTGTACATATGCTTATTAAGACAAAACCAGTTCCATCTCATTTGTGGACTTATGTCTGTGCAAAACTGGAACTTCAGATAATTGCAGTCCCCATATTTTGGTATCTTGTCAATGTTATTTGGTTTGAATCATTACATATACATATCTCATCTAAGCATGCTTATTTATATTATGTGTCAGAGTTGACATGAAATGTCTATTGTTACTTTGAATTATCTGATGTCAAACTCACAAATGGTTATGAATTCTATAATGTATTATTGTGTGGCCAACCTTGCTCTAGTGTTTACATAGAAGTTTTTTTTGAAATAACCTATTTTTTGAATTGTTAGTATTATGGGCTTCTAGGGAATTGCTTGGCAGATGCTATATAATGAGGAGGTTTTCTTTAACTGCTCAATATCTTTGCCTAACATTATGGATAATCTTTTTGTTATAAACTTAATTTCCATTATATGCATGTTATATGTATATTCATTCCTGGTTGTTGCTTGCGGAGTTTATCTCACACCATTATATTTTTCATAGGTATGTTTAGGCACATTGACAAGAATGCATGATGGGTTGTTAGGGACATGGATGCATGTATGAACCATGCACCTTACTACAATCTTGTTATTGTAATTTATTTGTTAAATACTCCCTTCGTTCCAAATTATAAGACAATTTGGTTTTCTAGATTCATAAGTTTTCCTATGCACCTAGATATATGTTATGTATAGATACATGGCAAATGCTATGAATCAAAAAATGTTAAAACGTCTTATAATTTAGGACAAAGGAAGTATTAGTCTGATGGAGGTAATTGTTAAATATTAGTTGGCAGTGTGCCACTTGATATTGGTAAACTACTGCTCAATAAGAAGGTGCAATGCAACCCTCAACCCTTTTGTCTAGACACACTGACATTTGTGCATTGTAAGTTAGTAGTCATCGATCATTGCTAAGAGGATTTCCAGGGCTAGGTTCACCTAATGGCTAATGGAATCTCAATGCATGATTTGTGGTAAAAAAATAATGCACTGTTGTGCGAAAACGTGGATTGTCAAGTCACCACCAATATGATTTTGATGATCTTTTCAGTTCTCAAGAAATAACTATCTCCAATTAACAAAATTGGGTTGTGTATTTGAAAGGTGACTTCTTTTCATATATAAATTAATTACCCAATGAAAAGCATGTAGTGCGTCTAATAAACTGAAGAGAAAGTTTTGTATGAATAGCATAATATAGTGATTCGGGTCAATTTATTGTGTTTTGTTATTCATAGAATTTTCTATCATGTTGTGAAAGTGAACCTGCTAATTAGGACAAATGCATCAATACATTTGGCCATGTAAATGTGCATTCCATCCCTTTTTGAAAAATGGTATATGAATAGATAATCAGGAGACAGTTATATTTGTATAAATACAAATATCTGTCACTTTTGAAAGTTTAGAATCTCAACATTTGTCGACAAGGATTTAGTTCACTAGCTACACGCTATATGAACATCATATCTTTCGAGAGTTGTAGAAAGTTGTAAATACGAAAGCAACAAGTAAATGATAGCTATGCATACGCAATTACTTTGGCATCAGATCAAAGAAACTGCCACAATACATACACATGGATATTCTTATCAATTCCACAATATCCATGGTTGCCATATTAGAGTTATCAACACTCAAAAAAACTAATCCATTCATGTCAAAAGGGTCCCACCAAACTCTTTCACTACTCAACTATCAACTATCTCAAAAGGGTTCCACCAAACCCTTTTATTAGTCAATTGTCAAGTGTCTCTCCCACCAAACCCTTTTATTAGTCAACTGTCAATTGTTTGTCGTTGTTGCATCCAACAGTTGAGAAGCATTATTGCTAGCACATCTTGCAGATTCTCTTAACACCATGCATTCATATATGTACCTTTTGAATTGGTGTTATGTCCATAACTATTTGTTATGATAAAAAATAGACACGGGTTCAGTGGGTGTCCACAACCGAGTTCTTGCAACAATTCCTATTAAGTCAATGTCACTTTATAGCAATATAATTATTTTTCTTAGTATTGAAAGTTCAAAGGCATTTTGTGAAGTAGATATTTCTACATCTTCTGTATCAATAGAATTATTTTTCTCACTCTTGAATTAATATGTTTGTTAAGCTATTTCATGTCCAAACCATTTTTGTGTGTCAAGTGTCCATTGTTCCATTTCATGACACAAACATAGGATGATCGAATTGGAGTTTACATCTTAATCACCTCTTACACATCACATATGTATATCGGAATGGTCTTTTATATTTACACGATCCATACAATACATACATATTATTTTGTTTTATGTTTGGTAACATTGAATTAATGCAGACATATATGTCTAGATTATGATGTACTATCATTTGTAAAAATGTGGACACTCCATTTCAGTACAATGATTATATAGGCTAGCATTGTGATTTTGACAACCTTGAATTATTAAGAAAAACAATTGGTAATTAAGGAAATGGATGTGTATATGGTAAGGTGAGTACTTTTCCATGTATAAATAAAAAACTTAATTATCTAAAGGAAACAACATAATAACTAAACTGAAAACAAAATTTCATGCAAGTAGCACTACCTAGTAATTTGGTCAATTTGTTGTGATTTTATGTTCATGGATTTTTCTCTAACGTTGGTAAAACTTTACTTGCTAATTGTATGATGTTGTCATTTATCAATATACTTAACCATATACGTGTATATTTTGTAAAAAGTATTAAGATATTATAGGAGCACTAGTTATATATGTACAAATTGAATACATGACACTTTTCAAATATAAAAGGTTGTACATTTGTCACTACATTTTTACATGTTTCAATTGACTTTTTCAAGGGTGTAAATACAAAATCTACAAAGCACAGATACACATACACAATCACTTTAGCAACAAATTAAGGAAACTACATTGATGCATACACTTGTATACATTTATTAGTTCCACCATATCCATGGTCACTATATATGGAAGTGCTATTAATGCACGATAAAAGGTATTCCATTTGTGTCGTAAGTGTCCCACCAACCCCTTTAATCCACCGAAAATAAGCTATTAATGCACAATAAAAGGTTGCTTGTAGTTTTCAGTCCGTAGCTAAGCTACCTTTGTGAGAAAAACTATATCAGACACTAACAATTAATAGGAATTATGCATGCATGTTTAATAATACTGCGGCACATGCACACAAGAGTTGTGGAGAACTGAGGACTTCTTGTTCTTTCAGAACTCATAGGTAAGATTGATAAGTAAATGGCCCATTTTCACTATATAAGTATAAGGCATCTCTCTATGCTAAAACCTATTACCTCCGTAAAAAATTAACCGACATATCTTTCCGCTACAACCTATTACCTTCTATTAACACAAAAAGCGTCAGGATCTGCGAACACCTCGGGCTATTACCCGAAATTCGATATCCAAGGTGTGCTAGTCGATTTGACCAGTTAATCGACAAGGACGATAACTAGAACAAAATCTGAACAGGACAACGACGATACGCCCGGATGCCAAGACTCAGACTTGATCAGGATAACTAGAGCAGAGCTGAATGAGACAACAACGATGCGCCCGGATGTCAAAGCTCAGATTACTCCCACGCGGAACTTGCAAGGGTTTGACGGAGATCAGGGTGATGCAGCCCGTCGAAGCTTGAAGAACTCGTAGATAAACTAAGACTAATGCAATAAAAGGGTAAATTGCGGTAAGAGTAATAAGAGTAATTGATTTGTTTGATAGGATTGATATATATTTTACGCAGCCCTTGGACACATATTTATACTCCCGTATGGAGAGTTGTATAGAGACACGATTTGTACTTTCCCTAAACAAAACTCCTAACTTTAAGGAAATAACTGACTCGCGCAAGAGTCGGACCCAAATAACAATATTATTTTCCTAAACAGACACCCCTATCTTTAAGGAAACAAACGACTCGTGCAAGAGTCGAACTCAAACTACTATAACAATACTGGTATAAAATCACCAGTTTCCTTATATCTTCTCTTCGATGAAAACTTTCCATCGGCAGACTCCTTTAGTCCGTGATTTCCTTCTTTCGCCACCGGCAATCTCTTGCTGACGTCAACCACCATGTCACCCTATACCCATCGGCATTCCATGCCCATCGGCATCGGCAATACTTCCCGATCGGCAACCTTGTACTTCTGGTAACTTATCTTCACCAATTAATTCTTATCGGCAAGAAACGTCCAGCTTCCATCGCAACAGACTTAACCTTTTCGCAGCATCTACCCTCATCGGTAACATTGACTGACGACCTCTCTGATGCCGATAGAAAACAGCCACCGATCAATGCAAGTCTTAGCTCATTTGACACGTGCCGAAAAATAGTGTCAACACATGCCCCCCAATTTCGGAGTGTAGAATATTTTACACGCCGAAATTCTCTCTGCCATAACTGTAAGACTACTGCACGAATTCCTCGATTACCGCGCGCAAAACCGTAATTTATTAACAAAATTCCGCGACCGCAGCGTGAACAGTTATAAATCCAATCATATCTCCTCGATTGCCGCACATACCTATTGCATACCCTTCCACATTCCTGCTCAGTGCGAAGAAAATTCCAAAATACCCCTGACCAGGCTTATAAAAGTTACCATTATCCAATCTGTTCTTTACCCTGAGCCTACTTTCACCTTCACTTGCCCTCGCCTTTAACCTCGGCGGCGACCCCAACGGCGACTCCGAAGAACAGTCCGTGAACTCAAGCGGTGGCACCCTCTTCCAGCAGAACTCGAACAACACCAATGGCGATCAACTTCAACGTCACCAAGGTAAATCTGCTCCTTCCTTACTTTATTTCCTGCAAATTTCTCTCCCGCATCAATCTATTAATTCTTTTCCCCTTTCTTTCTTTGATTTTTTCCGAAACCTAGGAACTGTACAACAAGGTAGTAATCCCAATCGAGCAATCTAGTTTCAACTACCTAAGCCCAATGGGATATCCTGATCCCACCAATCTGATCAATGCCGAGACCAACCGCATCCCTTTCAAATCTGAGTGCTTTAGCCTAGGGTTATGGAAAGATGCCTTCCGCTCATGGCCTAGACCTACCAAGGGATGGAAGAACTGGTACCTCAGAGTAATCAGAACACAACAAGCCTACTGGTCAGAGCGCAATTTAGATCAGTGCATCAGGCTCTCCATTGCCGATATGGAGAAGAACGAGAACATGATGATGGCGGCCTCTTACTTCTGGTTCGATACCATGAATTCCTTCATATTTAGACATGGACCTGCCACTCCTACCCTTGCCGATGTGCACATGCTTACCGGTCTCGACGTCTCCTCTACCGATACCCCTGCCTTGTTAAATAGAAAGGCTGAGTATAAGGTAAATACACGCAATATCGACGGCTGGACGGGTTACATCCAGGAATATCAAAGGACTGGATCGGTAGGGCAAAGGGAGCACACCATCTTCTTGAATATGTGGTTGGAAAAATTTATCTTCTGTGGCAAAACCGTCAGACCGACCACAATGTACCTCCCCGCAGCAGAACTTCTGGCCGATGGAACAAGACTCCCCCTCGGCCGATACCTCCTTGGATCGCTGTACCGTCTCCTACACCAAGTGTCCAAGAAGCTATTGTTGGGCGAGTCCATTGGCAATCTTGGGGGTCCTTGGTGGTTCATAAACATGTGGTTAAATGCACACATGTACAAGGTTCTTCAGTTTGACTTATTCGCTCAGCAATTTCCAAGAGACATATCGGAAGACTATGAATTTGGTGATGATGAATCAGCAACTCGCCCCCACTCAATTTCGGGAGGCCATCATAGTGCTGCCAGGAACCGATGCAAATGCAGACCAGTTCGGTAGATTCTTCCAAAAGCTTTATAATGGAATCTCTGCCTCAGAATGGCTTTGGTGGCCTTACATTGACGAAGATAACCGATTCCCTTTGCTGTTCAACCTCACCGATGGGAACGTGCCTCAAAATGAAGTTATCATGAAGGCCAGCATCGTTCCCCGAGCTATTCCAGTTAACATTTTTGGAACCGGGAAGAATGCTCGCCCATCCTTTGAGTTTTATTATCCATCGGCAGCAGCAAGACCACTGGCATTCGGCCAATTACCGATCAAGCTCTGCTACTCCAAGGTGATAAAACCAAGACAAATTATCTCCAGTGCCATGGACTGGAACTAGGTGGTCAACCTCCCTCCCGATGCCGATACATTAGATATTGACCTATCTTCCTGGGCACCAACTTCTTTCATCATGGAGGAATATAAATTTTGGTGGCAAGAATGGAGAAATCAACTGTTCGCCAAGTCATCGTACTACTATCGGCATTTGATTGACGCCGATTCCGTCATTCCCGATGATGCAGTAAGTTTTTATTCCAATGCATTTCTTATTACTTACCTCTATCATTGGTATCTGACCTTCTTTTGCCTAACAGGTTGATGATCCAATCCCCAAAATAAGCAGGAGTGGCAAACCTTTCCGTCTTCTAGTGATGAGCCCGGTGTCAATTATCAGCAACAATGCTCCTACATTGGCTGCCTTCACTCCTCAAAGGACACCTAAAGTCACGCTGAAGCCAAGGTCGACGCCTGCAACGACCAGTGCCACTCCATCGGTAGCCGCTGCCATCTTGGCGCGAGCTTTCGCAGTAAGTTTCATTTTTATCTATACCGATCACAAACTGCTCATCGACAATATTTACTTTATGTAACTTGCACCAAACAGGCAGCGAGGTCATCGACAACTGCTCCAAATGTACAAGCTTCCCCAACTACTGCCGATGCCCCCCAGGCTTCACCAAAACAGGCTGGTTCTCCCACTACTGCACCAAAGAAGAAACACCTGAGGCGAACCGCTCCAGCTACCGATGCACCAACAGCAGAGCCATCATCAACTCCTATCCCTGACCATCCACTAGACGACGTCTCCGACCAGGAGATAACACCACCTGCTGCAACAACGGAGGCGACATCGACATCGGCACCTTCCCCAGCGGAGATCCCTGATCAGAGAACGGCATCACCGTCACAAGAGCCAGCCGCCGCAGCAGAAACAATGCCAACAACAGCACCTACAACATCAACCGCTCCTCCTACGGAAGCGTGTTCATCGGCAACCGCTGCCGATCTCCAAGAGGATGAGGCCGTACCAGCCGACTTCCCAAGCCCCAGGCAAGAAATCTGCTTCAAGATGGTAAGCCGATTATCTAAAGACTTGCAGTATAAACTTATGATCGGCAAACTCTAACTTTCTCCTTTTCAGGCCCAAGACTCTCCCGATAGCTTGTTCTCTTTCGGTGTCAACCTCCCTGACGAAGACGAAAACCAAGAAGGTTCTGCTCCAGCAGATAGCTTATTCTCCTTCGCCGTCAACCTTCCCGATGAAGACGAAGACGAAGAAAGCTCTGCTCTAGCTTTATCGGCAGATGCCAAATTGAAGCTTGAAACACTGCTCTCTTTGCTGCAACAAGACACATTTCTTCTCGTCCAAGATTCAACTGCAGCAAAGACAACTTTCAAGGACATCCAAGGTCATTTATCTGCCGATACAGAAGAAATACTCTTCCAAGCGGCCTTTCTCGAGAGCAAGCAACTCCAATATCAAAGACTCTCTCGTCGCATAGCCGACAGGACTGCCCGATCGAAGCTCGAAGAAGAGATTCTTAAATTCAAACAAGTTGCCGATGAGAAGCATAAAGACATCGGCCAAGTAGAAGCTTCTGGCGCTGATCTTGAGCAAGAGATCGTTCAGCTATCGGCAAGGAAGGAAGAGCTGCTGACTGAACTGAAAAGGGTCGACGAAGCCCTGACTATAGCCATCCAAAAGAAAGCTCAACTGCCCAATACCATCAAGGCTTTGCGATAAGAAAGAGACGCGAACACTCGACAAGCTATCGTGCTGAAGAAGAAGATCAAGCCGATCGAAGGGTCTGCCAATGATGATGCCAAGGAGATGGAAGAAATAGAGCAAATTCATCTGCGTGCGATATCAGCCATCCAATCCTTGTTATAATTTGCTACAATTCATCATATCGGCAAATGTAACAGTAACACTTGATTTTGCTCTGTAATATAATGTTAGTACACTTTTACCGATGTTTTATAACTTTTTCTTTCATCGGCATGCAAACGAGCACTCTATGCGTCTACCCAAATACTAGGGTAATATTTCTTCAAGTATTTACCGTTGATTGCTCTGGAGAATGCGATTCCTTCGAGAGTTTCTAAAATATAAGCATTGCTAGGAGCAGACTGTTTTATCCGATAAGGACCTTCCCAATTAGGAGACCATTTTCCAAACTTAGAACTCTTAGTCCCAATCGGTAAAATCAACTTCCACACCAGATCACCATCGGCAAATTCCTTTACCTTTGCTTTCTTGTCGTACCACCTAGCAACCCTTTTCTTATTTTCTTCAATGCTGATCAGAGCCCTCAATCGATGACTTGCTAAATCTTCTAACTCATCCTTCATAAGAGTAACATAATCATCGGTCGTCAATTGATCTTGAAAAGATAATCGCTTGGAACCAGTTTTAATTTCCCAAGGCAGGACAGCATCATGACCATAGACTAACTGATACGGCGAAACTTTGGTTGCACCATGACTCGCCACCTGATATGACCATAGGGCTTCATTCAACACCACATGCCACCTTCTAGGGTTCTCTTCAATCTTGCGTTTGATAAGCTTAATAACTCCTTTATTAGTCGCTTCAGCCTGACCGTTAGCTTGGGCATAATAAGGAGAAGAATTCAACACCTTGAACCCCATACTAGCAGCAAATTCATCAAACTCTCCCGATGTGAACATGGTCCCTTGATCGGTAGTAATAGTTTGAGGAATACCGAATCGGTAAACAATGTGTTCTTTTACAAAATCCACCATGTTTGCCGATGTTACTTTCTTCAAAGGAATCGCCTCAACCCATTTCGTGAAGTAATCGGTAGCAACAAGTATGAACTTATGCCCTTTGCTTGACGGCGGATAAATCTGACCGATGAGATCAATAGCCCATCCTCTGAACGGCCAAGGCTTGATTATAGGATTCATTGCCGATGCAGGTGCCCTCTGGACATTACCAAACTTCTGACAATCTTGGCACCCTTTAAAATAGTTGAAGCAATCTTCAAGAATTGTCGGCCAATAATATCCATTCCGCCTGATCATCCACTTCATCTTGAATGCCGATTGATGTGCTCCACACACACCTTCATGGATTTCGCCCATCAATTCTTTTGATTCTTCTCTACTAAGGCATCTGAGCAAAACTCCATCAATTGTCCGATAATACAACTCATTGTCAAGGAGCACATACTTGGTGGTTTGGAACCTTAAGCCTTTCAACCTTCTTAGATGCATCTCTTAAGTAATCGGCAATTTCCTTTTTCCAGTCATCGGCAACCATTACCGATGTCATGACTTCTTGAATCGGCTAATATCCTGAAGCATTCTCTGCTAACCGATTGACTTCTTCATTATGCAACCTAGGAATATGCTCAAGGCAATACTCTTTGAATTCTTTCAATAATCGTAAACACTTCTCATGGTGTGCAATCAACACTTCACTTCAGCATTCATATACCCCAGTCAATTGATTGATCACCAACATAGAATCGCCAAAGATTTCAACAGCATCGGCACGCACTTCTCTGAGTAATTCCAACCCTTTTATTAAAGCTTGATATTCAGCCTGATTGTTCGTTGATGTAGCAACAATCGGCAACGAAATCTCATACTTCCGTCCTCGGGGTGAAATTAAGAGAACACCGATGCCTGCTCCTCCTTTGCACGTAGATCCATCAAAGAACAAAGTCCAAGGAGCAATCTCTACAGAGCTTACCATATTACAATGTTGAGTAACAAAATCGGCCATCACCTGACCCTTACTGCCTTAGCCGATTCATACTTCAGATCAAACTCTGAAAGTGCCAAAATCCATTTGCCGATTCTTCCACTTAATATCTGCATTGACAGCATATACTTAACCACATCATCTTTGCAGATAACAGTGCATTCAGCCGACAATAAATAATGCCTCAATTTCATGCAAGAGAAATATAAACATAGACACAATTTCTCTATGCCCGAATATCTGGTCTCAGCATCCACTAACCTTCTGCTCAAATAATATATTACACGTTCTTTCCCTTCAAATTCTTGAATTAAGGCTGATCCGATAACACCGTCATCGGCAGACAAATACAACCTGAAAGGCTTCCCGTGTTGATGTGGAACCAAGACTGGAGGGTTTACCAAATATTTCTTGATCTCCTCCAAGGCTAACTGCTGTTCTTCTTCCCATGTAAACTCTTGATCGGCTCTCAGCTTCAGCAATAGACTAAAAGATCTAATCTTACCAGATAAGTTGGATATAAATCTTCTAATAAAATTAATCTTGCCGATCAAAGATTGCAGCTTAGTCTTGTTTGTAGGAGCAACCACCTTATTAATTGCATCAATAGATTTTCTGCCGATCTCAATACCTCTTTGATGCACCATAAAACCCAGAAACTGACCTGCCGATACACCAAATGCACACTTGTTAGGATTCATCTTCAACCCATGCTCCCTTGTGCACTCCAAGATTTTTCGCAAATCGGCAAGATGGTTCTCAAAATTTCCGGATTTAACCACCACATCGTCAATATAGATTTCAACTATCATGCCGATGTACTTATAAAAGATAAAATTCATTGCTCTTTAATATGTAGCACCGGTATTCTTCAAGCCAAAAGTCATGACTACCCATTCAAATAAACCGACATGACCTGGACATCTGAAAGCAGTCTTGGATATGTCCTCTTCAGCCATGAATATCTGATTATAGCCAGCATTACCATCCATGAAGCTAATGATTTGATGTCCAACGGCAGCATCAATCAGTAGATCCGCAACGAGCATCGGATAACCATCCATCGGCGTGGCCTTGTTGAGATTCCTGAAATCAATACAAACACGAAGTTTTCCATTTTTCTTATACACAGGAACCACATTAGAAATCCATTCGGCATATCGGCATTGCCGAATAAATCCAGCTTCGATTAACTTTGTAATCTCAGCCTTAATGTCAGGTAGAATGGTAGAATTGCATCGGCGTGCAGGTTGCCGATGTGGTTGGAAACCAGACTTAATAGGTAACCGATGTTCGACTATCGATCGGTCTAAACCAGGCATTTCTGTGTAATCCCAAGCAAAACAATCTTTGTATTCCTTTAATAAATCGGTTACTTGTTGTTTACATTGGGAATCTAACTTAGCACTACTAAAAGTAGGCCTATGTTTACTACCATCGCCGATGTCGATCTCGAATAAATCATCGGCGGATGTGAAGCCCTGTCCTAGTTTTCCATCATCAGCAAACCGATCCATTAAAACTCTTCTTCAGGACCGACTGCTTGGATCAGTGTGATGCGGTAATTGGCAACTTTGAGGAACTCTGTGTCCCAAGCTTCACCTGATATGCACCTGGTTTGCCCGTAAGTCTCCGATTCTGCCGATGCAACGATCGATGGGGCTTCACTTTGGACAACTTCAATCTTGTCTCCGACCCACTGCACAAGGCTTTGATGCATGGTGGAAGGAATACAACAATTGGCATGGATCCAATCCCTTCCAAGGAGAAAGTTGTAAGTACCTTTGCCACTAATCACAAAAATGTCGTCGGCAAAGTCTTACTGCCGATGGTCAATTCAACACATACGGCTCCCATGGCTGGTGACACATTGCCTTCGAAGTCTTTGAGCTTCATGTCTATTTTGACCAAGTCTTGGTCGCCTTTCCCAAGCTTCCTGAACATGACGTACGGCATTATGTTGATTGAGGCCCCACCATCCACCAACATCTTTGTCACAGGCTGTCTATCCACTTTGCCCTTGACAAACAGAGCCCTCAGGTGCTGCCTTTCATCATCGACAGGTTTCTCAAAGACAGCTGCCATCGGATCCAAGACCAATTGTGCCATTTCAGCAGTTTCTTCATCATCACTGATAGGTGCCATGAACTCCATCGGCAATATGACGACCATATTAATTTCTGCCGATGGATCCCTATCCTTGTGTTTTGGCCTCCACTGCTTTTCCCTTGAAGGATTTTCACTGTCATATAAGTCATTTCGGTGTTCGTGTTGGATTCTCCTTTTCTGAGTCTTTGTTAGACCCTTGGGGCACCACTGAGGAAGTTTATTTTTCCAAATGGGCTGATGCTGCCTCTCGCTGCCTGCGTCGGCACCACTCCTGATGTTTGGATCTCTGGAGAATACTTCTTCATCAGGCACTCTTGTATTGGCCATCTCCTCCAGCTCCCCTTGATTAACACGCCTGCCAAGCCTGTTATGCGCGCTGAGCTTGCCCCCCCAGTCGGTCATGTGCCGATTCCTTCTCTCTGAGCGGCCTGGCATACCTGGATACTCGATCGTCAAAACAAGGTTTCTTACCTGTCCGATCGGCAGTGTAATATCCATTGCATTCGGGACAATTATTGGCAGTAGGAAGCTTGATGCCTTCCTCCCACCAGTGAACGAAGAAGGGACACTTCCAGTGGTCCTTATGCCGAAGCCACTCTTGGTGCTCTTCTTCTTCTTGCCGATACCGCTCCTTTTGAGATTGCCGATATCCTTGGCTTGGCTGCTTGTGCGTGATTATAACACCGGGAGTCCTCCTGGCACTGCTACCCTCATCGGCAACTCTCTTACCTTTCCTGTCATCGGCAAATCTCTCCTCATCGCGCTCAGCTACTTGATGGTTAGGATCTACCGATGCATTCTTCCTGGCAGTTTCCGATGTCAGCACTTTGGTTTTTCTACTAGTTTCCACCATGTTATTTGGAAACGGGTGCTGATCGATCTTCATCGGTCTCTGGACTTTAGAATTTTCAAATTTGATTCGTCCAGATTCAATCTCTGACTGCAACTGCTGCCTGAATACCTTGCAGTCATTGGTACTGTGCGAAGTTGCATTGTGCCACTTGCAATACCTGATCTTTTTGAGCTCTTCGGCCGATGGAATTACTTGGTTAGGCGCCAACTTGATTCACCCTTCTTGAAGTAATAAGTCAAACATCCTATCGGCCTTGGTGATGTCAAAGGTGAACCTTTCAGCTTCCTTCTGACCAAACGGACAAGATACAGATTTCTTATCCTTTACCCATTCGGCTGCACCGATGCTTAGCTCTTCATCTGACCCAGAATCTTCTTGCTCAATGAAGGTCACCTTCTTATTCCAAGTCTTTCTGGGTTCAAAGGTTTTGACATCTTGATCGGCAATCCTTTGCACCAGATGACTTAGGCTTTCAAATTCTTGGGATGCATACTTATCTTTGATATGCGGCAGCAATCCTTGAAAGGCCAAATCCGCCAATTGCCGATCATCAAGCACCAAGCTGCAACACTTGTTCTTCGTGTCCTGCAGCCTCTGGACAAAGCTCTCCACCGATTCGTCATTGCGTTGCCTCAACTTGACCAAATCGGTAAGCTTCTTTTCATGTATGCCCGCGAAGAAATACTTGTGAAATTGTTTCTCCAGATCGGCCCAAGTAATCACAGAGTTTGGAGGCAATGATATAAACCATGTGAATGCCGATCCAGATAATGATGATGAGAACAATCTCACCCTTAGTTCCTCTCTGCTGGCAGCTTCTCCACACTGGATAATGAAGCGGTTGATGTGCTCCATCGTTGACGTGTCATCTTGGCCAGAGAACTTGGTAAAATCCGGTACCTTGTACCGATTTGGGAGAGGAATTAAATCATATGCTGGAGGATACGGTGTCTGATAAGAATATGTATTAACCTTGGGTTTGATGCCGAATTGTTCCTTCATCACTTCGGAGATCTTATCGGTCCAGTATGCATCCTGCTCTTGCCGACTCATTGGCTGGTTGTTGACTGGTGGAGCCGGCTGATGCGCCTCTTCAAGTCTTGGTAGAAGATGATGCAGAGTAGTCACGGGCGCAGCACCAGTCATCTGGACGTTATGCATCGGTTGACTTACCGATGGATAATTTTGCACACTTACTGGACTAGGCTGAGTCATCATATTCATCGGTTGCTATACCGATGGTCCACTCTGAGTGTGGGCTGAACTTCCATACTGATACATTAATACGCCAGGCTGTTGAACCGGCGGCTGACTGGCCCATCCAGGATTATAAATCATCGGCATGTGACTTACCGATGGCTGATAGCTAACTGGTACTTGCTGCTCCTGCACCTTAGAGTAATCAACAAATTGGTTACCTTGATGTGCTAGCATTCCATCTTAAGGATTTACCACCATAGGTTGACTTTCAGTTGCTATACTGTGTTGCATCGGCACAGAGTTGGCCGATGGTGGCATCAGAGGTATTTTAGGAATCACTTGGAAATCTTCTGATGGCACTTGTACAGTTGGAGAGGGCGTAGAGTAATGCATCATGGGGGCCACCGTCTATGATTGCATTGCCGATGTCGTGGAGTCCTTCCAAGCTAAGCTATCTCCCTGCACCAGATTAGAACCAGCGGATGGATTTGAAGGCATACAGTAACCCCACCAGTTGGCAGGCGCTGAATGATTTTGGATAGCAGGTCCTGACATTACCGACGCCACTGGATCTGCACTAAGCTTGATGACGCTTTCAGGACTTGGTCTTGGCGGTGTAGCCACATCGGCAGACGGATCCACAGGAGTGGATGACGCCATTGGGACTGCCGATGGGTTTATAGATGCCGATCCAGGTTGATGATACGCTGGACCAACATATTGAGGTGCATGTCCTTCTTTGAATGATTGCATAACAACATTGTACACGGTATTGGACATCACACTGGAGTGGCTAATTAATGCTTGATTTAAAGCAGAATTAACCATCTCTTGTAACTTACCAGGATTGACGTCATACGTGACCTGCCGCGGCAACGGTGGATCTTGCTTCTGGATGGCTTCGCCGCTCCTGCTTAGGCTGAAGGACTTTAGATACAATTGCTTGTACTCCTCCATAGCCCGCTCCATAGCCAGCCTCTGATCATCTTTTAGATCAGCCTCGGAGACTTCGATGACGTTCCTCTGGTTAACGTTGGAGTTATCACCCATGATAGATGTATAATTTGTATAATTGAGTCCCACTGGGTGTGCCAAAAGAGGTGTTGACACAAAAAGCGTCAGGATCTGCGAACACCTCGGGCTATTACCCGAAATTCGATATCCAAGGTGTGTCAGTCGATTTGACCAGTTAATCGACAAGGACGATAACTAGAACAAAATCTGAACAGGACAACGACGATACGCCCGGATGCCAAGACTCAGACTTGATCAGGATAACTAGAGCAGAGCTGAACGAGACAACAGCGATGCGCCCGGATGTCAAAGCTCAGATTACTCCCACGCGGAACTTGCAAGGGTTTGACGGAGATCAGGGTGATGCAGCCCGTCAAAGCTTGAAGAACTCGTAGATAAACTAAGACTAATGCAATAAAAGGGTAAATTGCGGTAAAAGTAATAAGAGTAATTGATTTGTTTGATAGGATTGATATATATTTTATGCAGCCCTTGGGCACATATTTATACTCTCGCATGGAGAGTTGTATAGAGACACGACTTGTACTTTCCCTAAACAAAACTCCTAACTTTAAGGAAATAACTGACTCGCGCAGGAGTCGGACCCAAATAACAATACTATTTTCCTAAACAGACACCCCCTATCTTTAAGAAAACAAACGACTCGTGCAAGAGTTGGACTCAAACTATTATAACAATACTGGTATAAAATCACCAGTTTCTTATATCTTCTCTTCGATGAAAACTTTCCATCGGCAGACTCCTTTAGTCCGCGATTTCCTTCTTTCGCCACCGGCAATCTCTTGCTGACGTCAACCGCCATGTCACCCTGTACCCATCGGCATTCCATGTCCATCGGCATCGGCAATACTTCCCGATCGGCAACCTTGTACTTCCGGTAACTTGTCTTCACCAATTAATTCTTATCGGCAAGAAACGTCCAGCTTCCATCGGCAACAGACTTAACCTTTTCGTAGCATCTACCCTCATCGGTAACATTGACTGACGACCTCTCTGATGCCGATAGAAAACAACCACCGATCAATGCAAGTCTTAGCTCATTTGACACGTGTCGAAAAACGGTGTCAACACCTTCGTCCAAAATTAAGTGTTGTTTTTTGTTTTCATATCATAAGTTTAACTATATTTGTAAAAAATGCATACAATATTTGTATCTTTGAAGAAATTTATTATAAAAATAGAATAAATTTATTATGAAAATAAATTCAACGTTTCTCTAATAATATAAATTATGTATCATAAAAATTAATATTTTTATAAAAAATAATTAAAAATATTTTTGGAGAAACGAGAATAACTATTATTTTGTCACATGAAGTGATATGGCCATGACGACTACTGCTACACCAGTCCAAGTCAATGATGGACCAATTACACGTAGCCGAGCTAAGAAGCTACAAGAAGAGGTGAATGCACTACTTTGTGAAATTTCTTTTAATGTTAATGAGTATTATATACTACATAAGTCGTGCACGTTGCTATTAGGTTCACAAGGAGGACGACCAGTTTGCGCACGCTCGCACTCATCCAGTCCTGCAGAACCGTCCGAACAAAACTGCCATAACTTTTGACTTCCAAAAACTATGAGGGTGAATGAGGACATTTTGGAAATCTTATTAAGTCTACTTTCAAATGCCACTAGTACCGATCAGTTTGGACTTTTCAGTTGGCCGGCCGACCAGGTTTTGTACATACTGGTCAACAGGACAACAATTTGCATGTTGTCCAAGTTCTCGTGTCAAATTGTACCTTTGCTATCTAAGAGACTTGTTCCTAGTATAAATAACACATGTAAGCTACAGAAAAATAAATTTTGACCATCTAAGAACCTGATATGGTATTGCAGTCGAACTGCTGAGTGTTGTACACACACCTTTGTTCTTGCGAGTTCTTCTTGGGCTTCTGAGAGATCTCTTTGAGGTCCCCTACTTCGTGCTCTATGATTTCCAGTTAGGTTGCGCCGTATTGTGTGGATTAGTTCCGGATTGTGGTTCTGTGGTCGTTCGGAGATCGAGTCGAAGTCTTCGCGGTTTTGGTGCCTCTCTCCCCGTCGTTTGGTCGTATCCAACCTTTGTTAGGTATAAAGCTACTTATCTCGTTGTTCGCAGCAAGTTATCCTTTGTTGTTCTTAAACCTATTGCCGTGAAGATCGGGCCATCCTCGTTCCGATTCGTATCGGAACCTATCAGGAAGGGGGTACTGCCTTCGGATGACATTTCTCATTCCTTCCATGTCAAGCTGAGGATCTTCATTTGCTGCCACTGTCACAACTAGGAAAGCATGCCACTATGGCCCTCGATCTCTGCTTCTTTGCTGTGACTTTCTGAGATTGGCCCCATATCATAGGCATATGTGCGCATGCATGCATGCTGAACCTGTGTTAAATGTTGTTTTTGCCTTTTGGCGCAAAAAGCAACAGAAAACACCATGGAGGCTGCACTGTAGGTCCACCCGACCCACGGCCTAACACACGCATGCATGATATTCTGTTGCAGAGCTACACCTCATGTGAAAGAATCAACAACTCTTTAGGCTCGTCTCACATTCTTAGTGAAAGTCTCGCAAAATTTTTGTCTATATGTAATAGTTTGCTCGCAAAAAAAAATGTATGTATGTAATAGTTTGTTCTTTTCAAAAAGCGGCAAAAGGTTTTATCAGATTTTTATTAGATGAGAAAAAAGAAAAAAGAATATAGATTTATAGGATTAAGCTAGAGCCTTTGCTCGCCGCTCTGACCCACAGGACAACCTGTTAACACTGGATTTTGGTACGCTTAGGAGAATGACAGGTGGGCCAGCAAGCAGTGGTGTTCGGAGCATTCGGCAAGTATCTATACGGTCGGCTAGTTTCAGAGCAATTCGGCAAGTGTCTGTGTGGTCGGTTAATCTTCAAAGATTCGGCAAATGATCGTGTGGTCGGCTATTCTGAGAAGAGGTGGTTTTCTGTTGAAGGAGCGACAAAAACGGCAAGTAAGAGCCGAATCAGGCAACAGACATCGCGACGATTAAGGAAATGAAGACTTCGAAGGAAAGACTAGGGTTAGAAGTGTCGTGTTTTTCCTTTAATATTTGTAGTCGTATCCTTTTAGGACTCATGTCATGTCCAGAGTATAAATATGAACCCTTGACCATTGTAAAAACTGTTCACAACCAATACAATACAACCGGCCCCGTGCCAACTTTGAGTCCTTTGTCATGTCGTCGAGTTCTTCGAGAGGAATCATCGATCCGTCGACCTCCGTAAGTCCCAGCAACCTTGCTATCATGTCTAGTATCATGCTGTGGATTTAGATGTTGATGCAAGTAGTCTTGTTTGTTTTCAATGATCGTGCGGCGGATCTTTGCTTGACAATCAAGAAGTCTTCGCTGATGTTTCATTTATGAGTACACACCGTGCGGCAGATGCTTGCTCGATATGCTTAGCAAAAGCAAGATAGTTATCGGCTCTATTAGATTTGGCAAGATCTAGTAGATTCATCAAGTTACTACGTGTTGCATGTTTTATATTTGTTATATATTTGTAACACTCTTTTGCCCAATCTAGATTGATACGGTTCGGCTTTATCTTTTCTTATAGATCTATTCTTGTTTTAATAGTTAATCATATTGTTCATACGAATAGATCTCATGGTCATAGTAGCCGAATTAGTTTAGATCTAGATTGTTACGTATTGCGGGTTCATACATGTTAACCACGTTTAAGCTTTGATAATGTTGGGTGTCGTGCGGTAGACGTAGGCTTTAGATTAATTTAATCATGTTTTCTTATATGTTCCTTCGTCATGGACCCCAACTCGGCTGGATTTGCCGAGCTTGGTTATGCTTTAACTCATAGTTAATTATGATTCGTCCATACGTACTTTTTCATGCAATGCACGTTTGGCTATCAACTTTTTCACATGCTTATTGTTTGTTTTAGCCGAATGATCTATAAAACTTGTTGGCAGATAGCTTCGATAGCTATATGTCGTCGTAAGTGGCTTCAGGGCCGTATATATGGAACTGTCTGGTCTCATCCGGCATGTTCCAGTTTTATATCTAATAATTTTTGTCCCTTGTTAGTTTCAATTCAAACTGACTGGCACGTTTCCGGACTCCGAAACACCCGGGCACCCGATTGAAGCTACGCTTTCCGGCTTGCTGTGTGTTGGGCATAGTGTGTCACATTTTGTGTTAACACACTTTTTGGCACGCCCAGTGGGACTACACACTTTTTCAAGATGGTTGAATTCGATAACAACCAGGTTCTGGACGTGACTATGGATGAGTTGCCAGAAGACCTGAGGAATATAGTCCAGCAAGCGTGTGATGAGTTTCAGCAGAAGTGCTTGCTGTCCTTTTCAAAGAATAAAAGCAGCAAGGTTTTTCAGAAGCAGCAGCTTCCGAGAACTCTCCTTCCACATCAAACTGATTACACCGAAGAAGAAGATGCTCAGAAGATGTCTGAGATGGTTTATAAAGCTATGAGTGAAACTCTGAGGAATCATCATACAGCTTTCCTGAACACCTTTCGCTCAATCATGGTTAGTACTTTTGGTCCATCCGCTGATAAATGCTTTGAGGAAACCATTGGTCCAATGCAAGGGCGGACATTGTTCAATATGCCGAAACGCCAGGAAAAAATTGTTGAAGATGGCGAGACATCTGGCATGAACCAAGGTGGGATGGCTCCTCACCAGAAACAACAACACCCCATGACTTATGGCCAGCTCACGTTCAGTGCAACGGGGAACGTCCCACAATTGGCTTTCAAGGTGTCTCCAGCTGCGAACAGGTTGCAAAAAAATATGTATGGAGACGGATATCAGGAATTTGCCGATTACAATGCTATTGACTCTTTCCCGAATCTAGGGTATAAGAACTCTGCAGGTTTGGCTTTTGAAGGACAGACAAATGGAGCTCCAAACTCGAATATTGACCTTATCATGAACAGGATGGCGAATATGATGCAAAATTAGTTTGGCCTAAAGCCAAAGAGCCAGTCTTATGCATACAAGTCCCCTTATCCAGAGTGGTATAACCGAGTTGCACTCCCTCCGAGAGTAAAACCTCCCACAGACCTGACCAAGTTTTCTGGTCAGGATGATACTAGCACCATAGAGCACATCAGTCGATACTTAATGCAACTTGGAGAGGCATCCGCTGATGAAGCTTGGAGGATTCGGTATTTCCCGTTGTCTCTGACAGGGCCGGCTTTCACGTGGTTCACGTCTCTGCTGGCTAATTCCATTGGTACTTGGGCAGAATTGGAGCAGAAGTTTCATTCATATTTCTTTACAAGCACTAATGAGAAGAAACTAGTTGACCTTATGAGCTTGAAGCAGAGAGCCAATGAAACACCCCAGGAGTATCTCCGCAGGTTCAGGGAGACTAAAAACCTCTGCTACTCCTTAAACCTGCCAGATGACCAATTGCCAGGGATGGCAATAGCGGGCATGCAACCGGATGTCAGGGAGAAGCTGTTCGGCATGAACTTTGATGACCTTGGTCAGTTGTCACAGCGATTAGCCATGACGAGCAATCAGGCTCAAGGGTTCAGAAGAGACAACCGTTTCCAGAAGGGTGATGTGGCTACTGAGATGTATCAAAGTTTCCTGGAGGAAGCAGCAGAGTACGACGATGAAGATGAAATAGCCACAGCCGAATTGGTCTGGGGGAAAGAACCAACTCAGGTCAGTCAACGTTGGTTGAGGCAGCAGAAGGGTACATACGACTTTGATGTCTCCAAGTCAGACAAGCTATTTGAGATGTTGCTCAAAGAAGGGCGTATCAAGTTGCCGGAAGGGCACCCCATGCTGCGCCCTGAAGGGTGAGAGATAAAAAGTTTTGTGGCTACCACAATACCAATTCTCATTCCATCAATGATTGCCGAGTATTCAGAATGTGGATTCAGAAAGCTATTCAAGAAGGGCATTTGAAATTTGATGGTAAGATGAAAATTGATGCTAATCCTTTTGCACAGAACACAGTGTCCTTCTCCATGAACATGGTTTCTATAGAAAGCTCTAAAGACAAGGGCAAGGTGAAAGTGTTAACCTCAGACAGAGCTAAGAAAACTGGCGCTGTTGACCCTAATCGGCAAATTACAAATGAAGAATTTCAGCAACAGGCTCGGTTCCAGAACGGCCGAACCGAGAGAGGGGAACCTTCTAAGCCCAGAGTCACGACACAGATTCTTTTGAACAAATGGCGACAGGAGCAAGAACGGTATCGGAAGCGAAGGTATTACGAGGAACAAGAGTTCATGGAGGAACATCAGAGGTATGAGGAAGAGATGTACCAGAGGGAGCAAGAGTACATGAGAGAGCAGGAACAGTCTCATTGGGGATGCTCATTCTTTAAACATTGTTGGAATGAAGGCTTGAAGCTGCCTACTAAAGATAATTGCCCTGAATGCAGTGACCAATATTCAGAGTACAGGAAGTCTCGGGCCAACCGCCGTCCAGTCCATGAAAGGCTTAGAGCACGTTTTACTGAGGATGATTGGCGTGTAAAAATAGATAGCTCTGGAAATCGGCGAAGCAAGAGATTTGCCGATCAAGGGTGGATCCATTATGAAGAAGGCGCTGAGGAAGAAGAGATCCGTGAGTACGTGTGGCAAAAAGGACAATGGTGTCCACCAGGGCTGAGAAAGAGCCAGAAAAGAAGAGTACAATGCTTGAGGAACAAAGAATTGGCACAGACGGTTGCCGAAAAGAAACAAGTGTGGCGTCCTAAGGAAAAGCCTGACAAGCAAGACCAGTCGGCTGATGCGTATATGGCTTTCTTTATTCCATCAGAGTTCTTAGCTCCAGAAGACCAGGATATCCAAGAAGAAGTGTACTCAGATTTCGATGAGAGTGAGTATCATGATCTGATGGCCCAACTTGTCCTAACCGAACAAGCGGTTTTCGATAAGCCGGCCAAACATCGACATTTGAAGCCACTTTATGTGAAGGGGTACGTCAATGGCAAACCTCTGACCAAGATGTTTGTTGATGGAAGAGCTGCCATCAATATCATGCCTTATACCACATTTAGGAAGCTCGGGATGACCAATGAGGAACTGCTAAAAACTGACATGGTACTCAGGGGTTTTGCTGGCAATCCTTCTGACACCCGAGGAGCTGTGCATGTTGAGTTGATGATTGGATCAAAAACTTTGATTACTACTTTATTTGTCATCGATGGCAAGGGGGCATACAGTCTGCTCTTAGGGAGAGATTGGACCCATGCTAACTGCTGCATACCTTCAACCATGCATCAAGTTCTTATTCAGTGGATTGGAGATGATGTCGAAATTGTTCATGCTGATGATTCACTAAGTGTTGCTGCTGCAGAGCCTACTTACTGGGAATATGATGGCGTCGATTGTTTCTCTGGAAGAGTATGGGAAGAAGGTCCTGTGAATGTCTTCAACAAGGATCAACAGCCGATCCAAGCAGTCGGCTCTCAAAGCAAGTTTTAATGGAGAACCCGATCGATGGCAACAAAGGAAAGTTGGGACGTGGCTTTATGTCGGCCGATAAGCTAGAGGAGATAAATGTTGGTGTGTTGACACAAAAAGCGTCAGGTCTGTGAACACCTCGGGCTATTACCCGAAGCTCGATGTCGAGGGCGTGCCAGTCGATTTGACCAATCAATCGACAAGGATGATAACTATGACAAACTGAACGAGATGACAGCGATGCGCCCGGACGTCAAGGCTCAGATTGATCATGGATAACTAGAGCAGAGCTAGACGAGGCAAACAGCGATGCGCCCGGATTGTCAAAGCCTAGAGGTACTCCCAAGCGGAACTAACAAGGATTTTGACGGAGATCAAGGTGATGCAGCCCGTCGAAAGCTTGAAGAACTCGTTAAAGCTATAACTAATGCATAATAAAGGTAAATTGCGATAAAAGGTAGAATAAGATAAAATTGGTTTGATTTGAATTGGATTGATTTCTATTCCATAGCCCTTGGGCTTATATTTATACTCCCACATGGAGAGTTGTACAATGACACGACACATATCTTTCCTAAAACAAACTCCTACTTTAAAGGAAACTGACTCGCGCAGGAGCCGGATAACAATATTTATTTCCTAAACAAACACACCTATTTTAAGGGAAAATAAGCGACCCATGCAAGAGTCGGACTCAAACTACTATAATAATACTGGCACAGAACACCAGTTTCCTTACACTTCTTCTCGATGGAAACATTCCATCGGCAGATCCTTTTAATCCACACTTTCCTTCTTTGACCACTTGTAACCCTCTACTGCCACCAAGTGCTAAACCACGCCCATCGGCATCGGCAATACTTCCCCTAACGGCAATCGGCAACATCTTCTTCGTCGGTAATCGGCAACCATCTTCCGTCGGCAATCGGCAACAAGCCTTTATCGGCAATCGGCAAGGCCCCTTCATTGGCAATCGGCAAAGACTTCTCATCGGCAATCAGTTCCAGCAAGACTTCACCGATTTGGTCGGCAAGGCTCATCAGCTCCCATCGGCAAAACTCATAGCACCCTCCTATCGGCATTATCAACTCTTGATACCGATGGAGAACGGCCGCTAACCAGTCAAGCCTCAGCCCATTTGACACGTGTCGAAAAACGGTGTCAACATGGTGATGATATCAAACCAAGGCGGATGTATATCAGTGCAAATTTAGACCCAGAGTATAGATTGAAATTGATAAACCTTCTGAAAGAGTTCAAGGATTGTTTTGCTTGGGATTACACAGAGATGACCGGATTGGATCGTTCTATTGTTGAGCATCGATTGCCGATCAAGCCTGGGTATCGTCCTTATAAACAGCCTCCTCGGAAAATTTTCAAAGAGGAGGTATTGGCCGATGTGAAAAAAGAAGTTGAAAGATTATTAGAAGCAAATTTCATTCGGCCATGCAGGTATGCAGAGTGGATTTCAAGTATAGTACTAGTGTATAAAAAGAATGGAAAGATGAGAGTCTGCATTGACTTTAGAGATCTCAATAAAGCCACTCCAATGGATGGTTACCCGATGCCGGTTGCCGATTTACTTGTTGATGCATCGGCTGGTTATGAAGTCATCATCTTTATGGATGGTAATGCTGGCTATAACCAGATCTTTATGGCAATAGAGGATATTTCAAAGACAGCTTTCAGATGTCCTAGTCATATTGGGTTATTTGAGTGGGTTGTCATGACTTTTGGTTTAAAGAATGCCGGTGCAACTTATCAGAGAGCCATGAACTTTATTTTCCACGAGTTGATCGGCAAAATTGTGGAGATCTATATTGATGATGTGGTGGTCAAATCCAGAAATCATGAAGGGTATTTAGCTTATCTAAGGAGGACTTTGGAGTGCACTAGGAAGCATGGTTTAAAGATGAACCCGAACAAGTGCGCCTTTGGAGTCTCAGCTGGTGAGTTTCTAGGATTTTTAGTCCATAAAGGAGGGATCAAATTCGGTAAGAAAAGCATGGAAGCAATAGACAAGGTTATCCCTCCAGTCAATCTCACAGAATTGCAATCACTGCTCGGCAAGATTAATTTTATAAGAAGATTCATATCTAACTTGTCCGAAAGAGTTTTGTCTTTCTCTCCACTGTTGAAGCTTAAAAAGGATCAAGAATTTGTATGGGGTGACGTACAACAGAAGGCTTTTGATGAAATCAAAAAATACATGAAAGCACCACCTGTATTGGTACCTCCACAGCTTGACAAGCCTTTTAAGTTGTACGTGGCGGCCGACAACCTAACAATAGGGTCGGCCCTCATGCAAGAGTTTGAAGGAAAAGAAAGAGTAATAGCTTACCTTAACCGAAAACTACTAGATCCCGAAACAAGGTATTCGGCTGTGGAGAAATTTTGCTTGTGTGTATATTATTCATGTACCAAGTTTCGGCACTACCTGTTGAATGCTGAATGCGTGGTAGTTTCTGAATTTGATGTAATAAAATATATGTTATCAATGCCAATTCTAAATGGTAGGATTGGCAAGTGGATTTTGGCTTTATCAGAATTTGAATTGAAATATGAATCGGCAAAGGCAGTGAAGGGTCAAATTATTACCGATTTTGTTACCCATCATCGTGATCCTTCTGCTAACATGATAAGTATTGCACCTTGGACTTTGTTTTTTGATGGTTCATCTTGTAGCAGAGGTGGTGGTGCTGGTATTTTCTTGGTTTCTCCACGAGGGTAATTTTTAAATATGTCATCCCTATTGAATTCCATGTTACTAACAATCAAGCCGAGTATGAAGCGCTACTTAGAGGGCTTCGGCTTCTTGTTGAAATAAAGGGTGTTGCTGTTGAGATCTTTGGAGATTCTGAGTTGGTAATTAACCAATTACTCGGCCAATATGAATGCAAGAATGATATATTAAGAGAATATTATGAAGAGTGCCGAGAGCTTTTGAAGAATTTCCAAGTAGCAACCTTGCATCATATCCCTAGGGGGCATAATGAAGAAGCAAATAAACTGGCTCAAACTGCTTCAGGATACCGAGAGTATCAAGAGATTAGCGCTTTGGATGAGAATCGGGTAATTGATGACTGGAGAAACGAAGTTACCGATTACTTAAAGAATCCATCGCAGAAAGTTTCCCGAAAGCTCACATACAAAGCCCTCAAGCTTGTGCTCCTTGATGATTAGTTGTACTATAAATCTATAGATGGAGTACTCCTCAAGTGTTTGAGTAAAGGAGAGGCCAGAGAGCTGATGTATGAAGTACATGAGGGTGTGTGTGGTGCACATCAATCGGCTTACCGAATGAAGTGGATAATTAGAAGGACTGGTTACTTTTGGCCAACCATGCTTGAAGATTGCTTTGAATATTACAAGGGGTGTCAAGATTGTCAGAGATTTGGCAACATTCAGAGAGCTCCAGCATTGGCTTTGAACCCAATTATCAAGCCTTGGCCATTTAGAGGATGGGGCATGTATTTAATTGGTCAGATTAATCCTCCTAGCAAAGGACATAAGTTTGTGCTGATAGCTACTGATTATTTTACAAAGTGGGTTGAAGCTATTCCTTTGAAGAAGGTTACATCAGAAAACATGATCAATTTTGTTAAGGAGCATATAATTCACAGGTTTGGAATTACTCAGACTATAACGACAGATCAGGGAACTCAATTCACTTCATCTGAGTTTTGTGATTTTGCCGAAGACATGAGAATCAAATTATATAATTCTTCTCCTTATTATGCACAAGCTAATGGCCAAGCTGAGGCATCAAATAAAACCATGAGGAATTCGGTTCTTAATGAGGCTTTATGGGCTTATCAAATGGCTTGTCATGGGTCTACTCGGGTGTCTCCCTACGAGTTGGTTTATCAGCATCATGTTGTGTTACCATGGGAGTTGCAATCGGGTTCCAGGCGAGTTACATTGCAAAATGATTTGAAGAAAGAAGATTATAAAGATCTGATGATGGATGAATAGGAGGATTTACATTTGGTTCGTCTTAAAGCGTTGGAGAATATTGAGAAAAACAAATTATGTGTTGCCAAATATTACAACAGAAAGGTCAAAGAGAAGCAATTTGCAGAGGGAGATTTAGTTTGGAAAACTATACTGCCGATTGGGAAAAAGGATAAAACGTTCAGCAAATGGTCTCCGAACTGGGAAGGACCTTTTCGGATAGTGAGGTGTGCACCTGGTAATGCGTATATCTTGAAGACTCTACTGGGAGAAGAATTTACTAGAGCTATTAATGGGAGATTTCTTAAGAGATTTCATCCCAGTGTTGAGGTTGGTGCATGAACAGACTTAAGGGATTCTATATGCAAAATAGTCGATGTTGAAACATCGCCTTTAGCCAAAAAAATACTCTAAGGACTTAGAGAATAGCCGATGCGATATGTGTCGCCTTTAGAGCAAAAAAAATTTGAACACAATCAAGGCGGTATCATACAGATTCAAGCAACAGTCATCAGATTTATCATTCTCAGAAAGATCCATGACAGAAGAAACGAATGGAAACCATAGATTACATTTCACAAGACAGGTAGTTCTTTACAGGAAATCCCTAATTACAAACTATTCATCAAACAGCCTCTTGAGAACAGACTGGGCATCTATGGCGTCGGCGATGGCGGTAGCGTGGTCCTCGTAACTATCCAAGAGATCATCGATGTCCTCGATCTCTTCTAGGGGCACGCCACCACGAAAGCCGGCTGGCATGAAGGAGAGGTCTTCGTTGGTCTGGGTGGACATCGCCGCCAGCCCCAGAGCTGCGTCGTGACACACGCCTTGGATGATGGCCTGATCTATATGGTCGTCCGCATCATCAAGATGGGTCTCGGCAGTTTCTCCCTGGACGTTCACCTTGTCGACAATCTTGTTCGCCGCGATCTTCAGGCGCACGACCTCTGCAGAGAGTGCTGAATAGAAGAACACCAATTGGGTGAATAGATGAATCAGAGAAAGGGAAATGAAGAAGAGTTATTTGCACTAACCGGAGATGGCGTCGCAAAACTGCTTCCGCTGGTTCTCCCACTCGAGTTGGTCAATGCCGTATTGCTTGGAGATCTTCTCCATCTCTCCTCTGGCCTCGTCCCTTTCGCCCCTGAAGGTAACTGCCTCCGCATGGGTATAAGGGACGTCCATGGCACCCGAGTCCAAATCCCAAGGTTGGGAATGGTAGGAGCCTGAAGACCCAGAGGAACCAGAGGACCCGGATGATGGAGTCCCTGACTCGGCTGTTGTCGCCGAAGGGAAGGGGATGCTGCCCTAAACCCTAAACCCTAAGCCACGGTTGTTGCCGCCCGCCATTGCTACTGTGTAGACTAGGGTTTCCTTCTGGATTGGTTTTGAGCAGAAGAAGAGGAAGAAACGGAGGCGAAAAAATGTTTGACTGGAACTGTTGACAGGGGTAGACGAAGGAAGGTTTATTTATAAGACGAATGGGGATACCAAGCGACGGGTTAGGGTTTTCCCACTTGGATGGGCCGTTATTAGACTGGGCCAAACTCGGGTAAGTCAAGATATCGGTCAGCTATTTCCTTAAGTCAAGAAGGCAGGGAACGATCGGTTATTTCTTTGGCTCGGAAGGCTAAATATAATCGGCTATATTTTGATTGGGAGAATATAAAGCTGATTACATTATCATACAAATAGAAGTGTATAGGGTTAAAGATAGAAATATCCAATTGTTTGAAGATAGAATATATCATGATTAAACTATTACAAATCCATGTTTTACTAACTTAGAAGCTGGTTGATGGCATCTAAAGCATCAGCTCTGATTCGGTTAACATTACTCAGCACCTTCTGATCTTCATCCTTAGAATTTTGAATGTCAGACAACTTAGCCTTGAGCAGCTGGTCTTCTTTGAGGACAGATGATATTTTTGATGAAGTTGCCTCTATGGATTTCGGCAAATCTGTCATCTTGGCTTCATAAGACTGAATTTTGGCATTCAGTTTAGTCAGTTGTGCTTCTAGTTTGATTTTCTCATCCTTCATTGCTTTCAGCTCAGGCTGCAAGGTTGCCAGTGAATTCTTGGCAGTTTGGAGTTGAGAATGCAAGGCTTTGGCTTCTTGCTTCTTCAGAGACCTGTTGTTCTGCAAAATAGTTCTAGAGGCTATGTTTTTATTTGCCCTCTTCACCATAGCAAAGTAATCATCAAGTTTAGCTATAGACTCTAGAGAAGCCTTGAGGATAGGTGGAAGATCTTGATTGATGAGTTCAAGAAGATCTTTTATTTGATCTGAATCCTGAACCAAGATGTTGATGTCCTTGTTCAGCAGACTAGCTATATCCTCCAGCCGGGCTTGGTTTTCCACTGACAAGGTCTGCTGAGAGGTGACATCTTCACCTTTTTCACTGATGAAGTCTTCAACAGTGAAGGAATAGCTAGTAGTCGGCTTAGCAGTGTTCTAAAAGGAAAAAGTTAGCCGACTGGGTGAGTTTGCTAAAAATGGCTTAAGATAGGATGTTACATGTTGTCTTGATTGATTCTCAGAATGGGTGGTGTCCTGCTTTGTTTGAGGGTTTGACTGAATGTTCAAAGGAGGTGAATCTGGAACTGGACCAGAGGAAGTTTCTCCTGCCAAATCTTCTAGAATTCTATCTGTTTCTGATAGTACAGATGATAAAGTATAAGGAACATGAGATAGATATCATGTAAGAAGAGGGAGAGGTGATTAGACGGATGATATTACCAATGTACTCGGCAGTTTCCTGAGCATCAGTGCCTTTGGCTTCATCGGCTTCAGTGTCTTCAGTTTCAAGAGCTTCTGCCGATGGTTGAGCTTCTGCATCGTCAGTAGAAGATTGAAGGAGGATGTCCACCACTGGTGAGGTATTTCTTGATCCTGGGATTTTCACACGTGGTTGCAGTAAAGATGATTGATATAAGAGTGGTCAGAGCTGGTATTAAGTAAGATTTATAGTCGAATAAAAGGGTCATACCTTAGGAGATCGTTTGGTTGTCTTGGACCTGACCTTTCTAGTCACATGAATATTGTAAGGACCTGATTAGCCTAGAAGGGGGGGTGAATAGGCCTATTTAAAAACAAACTTGACACTTGCTGTCAGCACAGGGCCGACACTGTCGGGCTTTAGGCCGGCACTGCCGGGGTGGCCGGCACTGCTGGTCTCTGGGGCAGCAGTGTTGGTCACCTGAACAGAATTGAACACAATTCAAAATGTAAAACTAGAATGGAAATTGTGGCTGAATCAAAACCTTCCTAGAGGTGTAGGAAACCTCTAGTACCACCTGAAAGTGGTAGAAACACACCTACGGAGTAGATCGGGTCCAAATCCTAGAAATCACCTTGCACACAAGATATATGAAAGCACACGATGACACAAGATTTGACCCGTGGTTCAGCTCGCCACTTAGGCTTGCCTACGTCCATGTTGTTGAGGTGCGCCACACAAGGTTCAAGCTCGCCACAAAGTCTTGCTCTTTCCTCGGTCTCAAGTCAAGGGAATGAACCCTTGAGATGAGGGGCAATGTATTAGCAAATTGGTGGGGTTACAAACCTCCCTTGGCTGCCACACAAGTTGGCAAGCTCAAGGGCGACGCCTAGCCGGCTAGGAGCAAAGCTCCAAGAGTAACAAACTCAAACCGTCGGCCACCACGCGAACCAAATGCTTGTAGGAGTTGAAGATCCGAGGAAGAAGCTTCTTTTCAAGCTTGGAGGCTCAATCTCTCAAAGGTTGATTGGAAATCAATGGGGGAGAGTGGTTGAGCACCAAGGGGGAATGGAGAGCAAGAAGAGAGCTCCTCTTTCTGTTTTCTGCGAAGTGTGAGAGTGAGAATGGTAGAACTAGCCGTTGGGGGAGTGAGGAGGTGTTTAAATACCCCTCACTACCAACAGGCTGAACAAGTGGCGGCAGTGCCGGCCTATAGCCCGGCACTGCCGGCCTAGAGGCCAGCACTGCCGGCCTGGGCAGAACAGCAAGGTATAGATCTTCAAGTAGCTGGCTGATTTGCCTACTATGTATGTGGAGGTGTGATGTATTTGGATAGATATTGCATTTGGTTCACTTGTTGGCATGCGTGTTGAATCCCTCTTAATAGTACGACATACCTAACTCAATTTCAAAGTATAAAAGAATTTAAACTCCTTTAAACTTGTTGCCATGCACTTTTATAATTGGAGGGGTCCGCCAACCTGTTCATCAACCTCCTTAAGTTTAACCTGCTTGTCATACTTATAAAATCTCATTAGTTCTCTAATTGCGTTGTCATGTCACCAAAACCCACTTAAGGCTTGATTGCACTTTCAATCTCCCCCTTTTTGGTGATTGATGACAACACACTTAGAGATTACAAAAGTGAAGTATAATCTGAGACAATGCAATTCATGGGTCTAGGAGCTCCCCCTAAATGTGTGAATGGGAATTTGAATTTCCAAATTTGACATGAAAAGCCAAAATTCACACATTGGAGTGAAATAGGGCCCCCCTATATCCATGGCTGCTGTGGGGTGCTGAAAAAGTGTCACAAGAATATTCGTGATGCATATGAACCTGTCTCAACACAAATCAGAGTGGTTGCTGTCAGAGCAGCCCGGCACTGCCGGCCTGGAGGCCAGCACTGCTGGCCTTGCTGCTGGCAGCAAGCCTGCGGAAGCACAAGTACAGCCACACAGCACACTATAAATAAAACTGAAAGTAAACTAAGACAAGCATGATATATATATAAGAGAGTATATGTCCACAAATAACACAAATGAGTACTTAAGTGACAATATTACAATAAAATAGATTTGAATGTTGCTCTCTCATCTCACAAACTAAGAACTGAAAAACTAAGATAACTAGCAGCAGCTGCTCCTCCATGACCGTCGAAGATGTTGTACCCCCTTCACTTAGTAATTCTCCCCCTTTGGCAACAAGTCACCAAAAAGAGAGAAGAACAAAGCAAAGAGAGATACAAACTAGTCGCTGTCCTCCTCCATGTGGTCCTCATCATCATCATCTTCATCTTCCTCATCATCTTCCTCATCATCATCTAGAGGTGAAGAGAAGTGAATACCAGGAGCTGAAGCACACTTGCTCAACCTCCTAGTCTGAGGCTGCTGAGTCTCCTCCTCCTCATCATCATCCTCATCATCTGAATCACCACCATCATATGTGGACTCCTCACTGAGCTCTGGTGGAGGTGTAGGTGGAGGAATCTGCCTGAAGCCCTGCTCCTATCTAAGCTGCCTTATCTCTAGTCTGGTCTGGTAAGCGTGGTTGTTGGCATAACATATGCCACTGAAGATCTTCTTCAAAATCTTTCCAAGCTTACCCTTCTTCCTACCTCTGGTAGCTGCTCTGGAGGACTCAGGAAGGTCAGGAGCTGCTGCCCTGGTCCTGGTACTGCCCCTGGGAGGTGTCTGAATCTCCTCCTGAACTGTGGAAGAGACAACCTTCTGTGCTCTGAAGGGCTCATGTGTTGTGTCCTTGTAGAATATTTTCCCTATCACCATCTCAATTATGAACATCAGGTAGGGAGCATAAGGAAGCCCCTTCCTGGCATCATCAGCAGCAAGGAAAATCTCATCCTAAAGAAAGCGAGACACTAAAAAGGGTGGAGCTCCACCTCTCATTCTCCTAAGTACATTCTTCGAAAAAGCATAGAGGTTTGAGGCGGATCCCACCTTGGGATAGATAGTGGTCCTAAAGAGGTTGTTCAGAATGTAATATTTGCTCCTTAGCCCCTTCACAAGACCATCTGCATACTGAGGCTTAATGTACAGCTGGGAAATCTCCTCATTTGACAAACCTCTCTCATCATGAATGTTAGAGTTGGCTCTGTCATCTTCTCCAAATCCAAGGAGACGGGCAAAAGTCACATAGTCCAATCTGTAGTGCATGCCCTCTATCATCCAGTGCATTACCATATTCTCCCTGTCCAGATACTAGGTGGAGTAGAACTGATAGATGATCTCTGAGTTCCACCCATTCTGGAATCCCATCCAGTGATACATGCCAAGCTCCCTGCACTGATCAATGACCCTATCAAATATAGGATCTCTCTTGTTCTCCAAGTGCTCCCAATCAACATACTTCATCTTGATGATTTTGGGCCTAGCAGCATGAAACAGGACTGTGGAGTAGTAGTCAGAGTGGAACACATTCCAGAATCTATAGTTAACACCCATGTCTTTTGGCACATCATAGGGATAGATAGCCCTCTGCTCCTGTACAGTCCTCCACTAATTCTGATAACCCACCCTTTGTCTGGGTCGGGTGTCCTGAGGCTCTCTAGGAACAATCTCCTCATCAATCTCAGCGAGGTGGTAAGCATTGAACAACCCAAGATCTGGAGGTGTCTAGGGACACACATCATCACTGATTGTTCTTCCTGCCATCTGCAGCTCACTCTCCCTCCTTATCCTTTCCCTAGGATTCAATCCATCATCAGCACCATCTCTGCCTCCTCTTCGAACACGGGCCTTTGTCCTTGGCCCCTTTCCTCTAGCACCAGCAATCGATCCACCAGCGTCCATCTATGCATTTAAAAGAGAGAAGGTTAAGTTGTTGCACTTAGAATAGTAGCTGAAACTCTAGTGGAGAGATTAAGTCAAAATCTAGAGTCAATGGTTGATTAGAGGAGCATATGCATTAGTGCTGCTTCCCAGAGGCCAGCACTGCCGGCCTGGTGCAGGCAGCCCCAATACAAGCCTTTCTAATCCGCCATGGAATCTAAGTTTTGACCAAATCTAACTACTAGAGATACATCATCATACATAATGCAACTACTAACAACCTAAATCCCATCTCAGAAACCATACATTGCATAGATCAACCCAAGTTAGGGTTTCAAGTTATTACCTTTGAAATAGAGGGAAGGAGACGAAGAAGGTCAGACTTGAATGGAGCTTGACGCAGGGAGGAAGATCCTCCACACCTCCTCCAATGGCAGCACCTCCAAAGGGGCAGCACTGCCGGGGAAGAAGAGAGGGACCTCCGGGCTCCCTAGGTCCCCTTAGGGTTGAGAGAAGAGAGGAGAGGTGTTTTTATTAAAGGGATATGAGTTGGGATGGAGTCCCCTCGGGCTAGGGTTGGAAAGATAAAGCAAAACCCAAGGGCTAGGACTTGGGCCCGACAGGCTCGGTTCCTTTAAGTCCCGGCACTGCCGGCCTATAGCCCGGCACTGCCGCCCCCCCCCCCCCCCGGCACTGCTGGCCTGGCCAGGCAGAGAGGCACTATGCCACCTTCATACTATATATTCATGCACTTGTGGACACATACCCCTTTCCATGTGTTGGTCAGTAAGAAAATCGACAACCATACTATGACCAACACATTCAAGTTTCTTTCAAAATGGGTTTTGAAACACATGATTGATTTTTTCAAAGTTTTGCCTAAGTCGCTAGGTGGACAAACAAATGTGTGCTATAGATCAAACCACGTTACGAGAGTCAAGTATATTCAGCTCACTACGCAAAGCACAAAACCTTGTCTCATCGAGAGGCTTGGTGAAGATATCAGCTAGTTGCTTTTCGGTGCTCACATGGCGAATTGCGATATCTCGTTTTAATTCGTGGTCTCTCAAGAAGTGATGATGGATGTCTATGTGTTTGGTTCTAGAGTGACTAACCGGGTTGTTTGCAAGTTTGATGGCACTCTCGTTATCACACAAGAGAGGCACCTTGGTGAAATGACATCCGAAATCTTTTAAGGTTTGCCTCATCCAAAGTAGTTGAGCACAACATGTGCCGGCTGCAACATACTCGGCCTCGGCGGTGGAAAGGGCTACACAATTTTGTTTCTTAGAACTCCAAGACACTAGGGACCATCTAAGGAATTGACACGTCCCCGAAGTGCTTTTTCGGTCTACTTTGCAACCGGCGTAATTGGAATCCGAATACCTAAGTAGATCGAACTTAAAGCCCTTAGGATACCATAAGCCAAGGTTAGGAGTGAAAACTAGATATCTCAAGATTCTCTTAATGGCCACTAAGTGGCACTCTTTCGGGTTAGCTTGAAATCTAGCACACATGCACACACTAAGCATTATGTCCGGCCTAGATGCACATAAGTAAAGGAGAGAGCCGATCATGGAACAATATACCTTTATGTCCACAGATTTTCCTCCTTCATCAAGATCAAGATATCCATTAGTTGGCATGGAAGTCTTGATTGGCTTTGTATTCACCATGTCAAACTTTCTCAACATATCATGGGTGTACTTGGTTTGGCATAGAAAAGTCCCTTCCTTGAGTTGCTTGATTTGAAAACCGAGAAAGAACTTTAGCTCACCCATCATAGACATCTCAAATCTCTTAGTCATGATCCTACTAAACTCATCACAAAAGGATTGGTTAGTACTACCAAATATTATGTCATCGACATATATTTGGCACACAAAGATATCATTATTGACTTTATGAGTGAAGAGAGTAGGATCCGCTTTGCCTATTTCAAAGCCTTGTTTGAGTAGAAATTCCTTAAGGCATTCATACCATGCTCTTGGTGCTTGCTTAAGCCCATAGAGCGCCTTATGGAGCTTGAAGACATGATGAGGGAACTTGGGATCCTCAAAACCGGTGGCTGCTCAACATACACCAATTCTTGGATACGGCCGTTGAGGAATGCACTCTTCACATCCATTTGTTGAAGCTTGAAGTCATGATGGGCAACATAGGCTAGAAGAATTCGAATTGCTTCAAGTCTAGCCACCGGTGCATATGCTTCTTCAAAGTCCAAGCCATCCACTTGAGTAAAGCCTTGAGCCACCAATCTTGCCTTGTTCCTTGTCACCACGCCTTGTTCATCTTGCTTGTTGCAGAAGACCCACTTAGTTCCAATCACATTAGTGTTGGGTCTTTCCACCAAGGACCAAACTTGATTTCGCTCAAAGTTGTTGAGCTCTTCTTGCATAGCCATCACCCAATCCGGATCATCTAGAGCTTGCTCAACCTTGAGAGGTTCCAAAGAGGAGACAAAAGAGTAAAATTGACAAAAATTTTCCAAATGTGAACGAGTAGTTACCCCCTTTCGAAGACTCCCAAGTATATTGTCGACGGGATGATCCTTTTGAATTGTTTGCCTCAATCTTGGGTATTTTGTGGCTTCTTGTTGCTCAGCTTGGTCATCATAATCATGCTCTTCAAAGATAGGTTGTAGGTTCCTTGGAGTAGCAGGTGAGGGGCTGACTGCTTCCTGTCTGCTAGGGCCGGCAGTGCTGGCCTCTGGCCCGGCAGTGCCGGCCTCAGGGGCAGAGCTCTGACCAGGGAGCACTGCAGGCCCATCTTCTTCCAATCTTGGGGCAGTTGCATCACCATCTTGAGGTTCCACTTTTGTGGCCTGTACTTCTTGTGGCCTGATGTCACCAATGGCCATGTTCTTGATTGCATCACATGGTGGTTCCTCATTACCTATAATCACTTGATCAATTTGCTCTATTTGAGAGCCGTTAGATTCATCAAATGTCACGTCTATCGCGATTTCAATTTTCCCTAGAAGAGTAAAGTGCACTAGTATGACTAGCGGTTCCTAAACTTGTGGTGTTATGTCATGATGGTCTTTAAACTCAAAAATCGACTATTTAAGTCATCAAACTTGTTCAACTGTGCCATCTCGGTCCCTCAACTTGTCCGGTTGTATCATACAAGTCCTTAAACTTGTAAATCAACTGATTAGCTCCTTAAACTTGTTCAGTTACACCATCTGGGTCCTTAAACTTGGTTTTAAATCTCATGCGGTCCAAACAGGATGATCTAAAAATAATTCGTAACTTTTGTTCATATGAACTCGAATGAAGACAAACTTTATATTAAAATTGTAGACGTTGACAAGATCTACAACTTTGTAGTTAGTTTTTTCTTTAAAATTAAAACAGTTTAGGATCTCAAAATATTGTTGTGTGTTTATAGATTTCAAAATTTTAAGTTTTAAATTATCAAACAATCTTGTATACTGATATGGTATATATGAAAGTTATAGTTCTCAATATGGTCTATAACTTTGTAGTTGCAAATGTTTTTTATTTGAAATAGTTTATTATCCCAAAATATTATTGTAAGTTTATAGATTTTAAAATTTAAAATTTAAAACTATAGCATCATCTTGAACATTGAAATGGTCTATTAAAAGTTACAGCTATCAATATGATCTACAAATTTGTAGTTGGATTTTTTTTATTTGAAATGATTTATTATCCTAAAGTTCTATGAACTTTTAAAAATAAATTTTGAGATAATAAACGACATCAAATTGAAAACTTTTGAACTATAAAGTTGTATTGAGAACTTAAATTTCATATAGATCAGTTAAATATCCAAGATTATTTGATAATTTTAAATTTTAAATTTCAAAATATATAAACTTTTAAAATTAAATTTTGGGATAATAAAATACTTTAAATAAAAATATCAACTACGAATTTGTAGATCATATTGAGCACTATTACTTTCATATAGACCATATAGATATCTAAGATTTTTTGATAGTTTTAAATTTCAAATTGCAAAATCTATAAACATACAACAATATTTTGGGACCCTAAATAGTTTTAATTCAAAAAAGTTTCAACTACAAAGTTTTAGATCTCCTCCAGGGCTATAATTTCGATATAAATTTTTCTTCATTCGAGTTTATATAAAAAAATATGAATTAGGTTTTATATAAAGTTTTTAAATCGTTCTGTTTGGACCTGATGAGACTCAAAATCAAGTTTTAAGGATCAGATGACATGACTGAATAAGTTTAAGGAGTTAAATGGTCGATTTACAAGTTTAGAAACCGGGATGGCATAATAACCAACTAAGTTTAAGGACCAAAATAATACAGATGAACAAGTTTGAGAATTTAAACATTTAATTTGTAAATTTAGAAACCAAAATAACACAACAACACAAATTCACGAACCGTTGGTGCACTTTACTAAAAAAGAACCAGCAGCTTCTCCGATGAGCTCAATCTCCTTCGTTGTAGTTAGCTCCAGTATGACCTTAGACAAGATTAATTCATCAGACGCTGATAAAATATTATTTTGCTTTTAACTCCTAGTATAAATGAAGAAAATAAATTATTGTTAGATCCTCAAATCAGAATATAGTTGTGTTTAATTTACCTGTTTGTCTATCTAATCTAGAAGCGATATGATTCTCGTGAAAATATGAAGCTAGGAGCGCTCCCAAACAACCTCTTATATTACTATTAGCTTCTTGTATGATTAATTAATGCTATAAAGTTCATAAGCCACCGAAATAATCCTAGTCACCGCTCCTAAAATTTGAAATACATATGACGACATTGTTTTGTCATTGAGTATACTACTTGCAAAGTTTTAAAGTCCCACCTACACTCTCACATAAGCGAGTGTCCTCTTCCTAACTAATAATATTCACTAGAGAACAAACCATTGTGTAAAGAAGAACCCACCTTAGCTCAAAATTACATTTATACCCCTAATAAAATACTCGATTATGAAAAATTGTTTCTGACATATGTCGTCTTAGTATAGCCAACATGTTTAGCATCCTTTTAGAACTAGGAAAATTCTTATGTGTTTTCCGCGTACGATTCTCATGAAATTCCTGAGAGCAAGTATAATAAGATACAATCAGCAGGCTAAGGGTCTGTTTGGGACACGGGATTTTTTCTGTTCCTGTAATTTTTCCTATGAAAATGAACCGATTCTCGTAAAATTCCTACGCAATTTATGTGAAATTCCTGTGTTCCAAACAGACCCTAAGTGATGTTCCACGCTAACAGGTGGAGGAGTGAGAATAGGAGAGAGAGAATAGACCGGACGGTTAGTTAAACGTCGGGGTGCACGCACAAATCGAGAAAAAGATGTTTTTGTTTCTCGCTCTCTCCCAGTCATGTTCATCTTTTTTCTGCTCCTACAGCTCGCTTGCAGCCCGTCCAGTATATGAGTCGAGGTGACAGTTGCATGTAGCTCACTTGCAGCCTGCTGCGGGCAGAGTTATTAAACCTGCTATGAGTAAACACCGACCCTTACCGCTGGCTGCTTACAAAAAAAAACCACCGTAGACGATGTTGTTCCAGAGAAACCAAAGCGGGCCCACCTAGGTGCTGACCTGTCAATTTGGCTATTTTGAATAAAAGAGCAGGAGGCCACACAACTGTGCCGCGCCGCGAAAGCCGTTCTAGATATATCTGACGCCCTTAAAGATGGCTAGGCTAGCTTGAAGATATGGTCGGCCGGTGGTTCACTGTGGCTATGATTATGTCATTAAGCTTTTTATTTATTTATTTTAGCCAAATATTATTAATAACCAGTAACATTATTATCAGCTAAATCCGATCCAAAACATACAGCTAGCAGCTCCTATATAGCCAAAATGCTTTTACAGCCAAAAGGCATTGGATTAAAAGCAGTCAAGATTTACAGCACTTCAAATATATATGTTGCTCCATCAACTACTGCTTAAAAAAAAAGGAATCATCCGAGAAAAACCAATGGTTAATATAAGAGAATAATAACAATATGCCAAGTATATGTATTTTCCATCTCTACTGCCATGCACATTGAGAGGGAAATATACATGGATGCAAGCAAGATAGATGGTACTTCAATTTTTTATTTGAAGTGATTATTATCATAAAATTCTATGAACTTTTAAAAATAAATTTTGAGATAATAAAAGACATCAAATTAAAAACTTTTGAACTATAAAGTTGTAGATCATATTGAGAATTGTAACTTTAATATAGATAAATTAAATATCCAAGATTATTTGATAATTTAAATTTTAAAATTTCAAAATCTATAAACTTTTAAAATTAAATTTTGGGATAATAAATACTTTAAATAAAAAAAATCAACTACAAATTTGTAGATCATATTGAGCACTATTACTTTCATATAGACCATATAGATATCTTAGATTTTTTGATAGTTTTAAATTTCAAAATGTAAAATCTATAAACATACAACAATATTTTGGGACCCTAAATAGTTTTAATTCAAAAAAGTTTCAACTACAAAGTTTTAGATCTCCTCCAGGGCTATAATTTCGATATAAATTTTTCTTCATTCGAGTTTATATAAAAAAATATGAATTAGTTTTTATATAAAGTTTTTAAATCGTTCTGTTTGGACCTGATGAGACTCAAAATCAAGTTTTAAGGATCAGATGGCATAACTGAATAAGTTTAAGGAGTTAAATGGTCGATTTACAAGTTTAGAAACCGGGATGACACAATGAACAAGTTTGAGAACTTAAATGTTTAATTTCTAAGTTTAGGAACCAAAATAACACAACAACACAAGTTCACAAACCATTGGTGCATTTTATATTACTAAAAAAGAACTAGCAGCTTCTCCAATGAGCTCGATCTCCTTCGTTGTAGTTAGCTCCAGTATGACCTTAGACAAGATTAATTCATCAGACGCTGATAAAATATTCTTTTGCTTTTAACTCCTAGTATAAATGAAGAAAATAAATTATTATTAGATCCTCAAATCAGAATATAGTTGTGTTTAATTTACCTGTTTGTCTATCTAATCTAGAAGCGATTCTCGTGAAAAATATGAAGCTATGTGCGCTCACAAACAACCTCTTACATTACTACTAGCTTCTTGTATGATTTGTTTTTGAGGGAAGCCATTTGGCGCACTTTATTGATCTTCAGAGATAGTTACATCATTCACCAAGGCTTCTAGAATAAAGATGTAACACCTCAAGTGTTAAGCATAATTAAATTGTTCTTAATTAAACTTAAAGCATGCATTACATGAAACATTCATGCATAGCATCATCATTTTATGTGTTAATTCCTCTTGCTAGATCTTTGTTGTTTAATATGTTTAACCTTGAATCACTATGCTTTTGCCCCTGAAGTTAATGATTTAACTATGTTTGAAAAATAAGTTTAATTCCTGAAATTTGAATTGCTTTAGCTATAATAAAATTAATGTTTCCTTAGGCTTTAATCTGAGTTTGATTCTCTAGTTTAAAAAGTAAACCGAATATGGTTGTATGGTTTAAATCAATCTTGTGCAGTTTTAAATTTTGAGCAACTTTTGTATTTTCACCAAAACCTAAAAAGCATTTTAAAATGGTCAAATTTGAGTTTGAATCAAATTGGACAAATGAAAACAAAAAAATAAAAATGAAAAAGCCTTACCTGGCTTCGTGGGCCGGCGCCAACCATTCGGCCCACTGGCCGAAGCCGGCCCGAGCCCGCGCCTGCGCCCGCTTTCGCCCGTGCGCTCGCTCCCGCGCGTCGAGCGCGAAATGCGCCGCTGCCCAGCCCGCCTGCGCCACGTGGCAGCCGGTGTACGGCCGGCCGGGGCGGTGGCCGCTCCGACAGGGAGCTTAACGCCCCCTGTCCTCCCCCCCCCCCCCGCCCCCCCCCCCCCCCCGCTCTATCTCGCCCTCACTCTCGCTCTCTCGCTCTCGCCTAGCAGCAGCAGCAGCGCCGCACCGCAAGCCGCACGCGCCGACGTCGCCCCCAGCGCCGGCAGCCGCTCCGCTCCGCCTTCCTCCGTGCGCACCACAGCTTTGCCTCGTCGTCACGCTTTCGGAACGCCATCAAACCGCCACGGTAAGACGCCGACCGGCGCCAATCGAGCGTCGCCGCGCCACGGTCGTCGTGCTCGGCTCCGAGTGCCGCCGCGCCGTTCTGCGCCGCCAGCTCCGCCTTCTACTCTGCGCGCCGCTCGTCGAGCTCCGCGGAGCAACCGCGAGGCTCGGCCTCCGCTCCGCGCGTCGTGACGCCGCCGTGCGCCGCCACCGCCGTGCCGCCATGGCCGGCGAAGAGCTCGCCGCGAGCATGCGCTCGCCCTTCTGAGGCCACCATCGGCCCCGCCTTGCGAAGGCGAAGCCAACCAGGGTGACCCCGCCGCCGCAAACCTCGCCAGCGACGAGCTGCGCCGCCGCCGTGTGCGTTTGTGTGTGTGCGTGTGTGGCTGACGCGTGGGCCCGAGGCCCCACCTGTCGGCCACTGTGGCGTGTGCCTATGTATGTTCCCGGGTGCGCGTAGCAGTTAGGGTTTAATCAGAAAAGAAAAATGATTTCCTTTATTTTCGGCTGAATCTTGTAAAATGCCTATTAAATCATAGAAAAATGCTAAAAATGTCAAACTAGTTTTGTTAGGTTTCTTTTGTCCAAATCTACAGTTTGGTGTATTTTGCATGATTTATTGTATAAGTTTTCTGTGTAGATTTATTTAATCTTGTTTAAGGCTGAAACTTGGGGAATGCATAATTATTTATTTATAGCTCTGAAAAATGCGAAACTTGTTTTGTTAGGTTTCTGTAGCAGAGATGTATCTATGAAAAATATGAAATACCCTATGTTCTGTGTAGCAAATCTGTGTAGGGTTTAAAATGTGATAAATGACTAGGTTAATGAATTTTAATAACTGTTTTATGCAATATAAATATTTGATACGTTTTCTGAGGTATCCTGGTATTTAGTAGTATTAAATAAAAATGCATGCTGAACTATTTGATGCTTTTCATAGTACAACTTTATTTTAAGTATTATCCTATGCTTGTTTAGGAGAGGTTATTAGTTAACCTTGCTTGCTTAATTGGTTAATTATGATACTCAACATACACCTCTGTTATGCGTGCTGGAATTTATTAAGTGTTACCTGCAGCACTTCGCATTCATATCATCGCATCATGTTATCATTACATCGCATGCGCTTATATGTGCTCGCATCGCATCATACATGATTGCAGGACGAGAACCGGGAGAACGTGACTCAGGAGCAGGAGACAGCCACTCAGGAGGTGCAGTTCGAGGATCCCGGTGAGGAGGACCAGCTGTAGGAGTGCCCGAACCACGTCGCCAGCATCTTTGAGCAAGGCAAGCCCCGGAGCATTCTCCCGGTTTGCAAAAGTCTAACATTTAATATTCCTGCTTTATTGATGCATTAAGTATAGGAGTTGAGTGCAACCGTTGATGAAAATATTACCTTGTTATCCTATCTATACCTTTACCTTGTTACCCAAAGTTCGATCGTGTCAGTCTTGCTTAGTTGGCTTAGTTCGGTAGAAGTCGAGTGATTTCATTACCTACGAGATATAGGATGTATCCTCATCACATGATATGGGTTATCTTGGAATGATAGCCGGAATGGTTAATGGAACTAAGATCGGCGGGAAAGTCCCTATACTTTGGATGGGGGTGACTCGGTCGTGTCAACTAAGGACTGTTTTTGTTGTCGTTTGTCTGGTCATGTTGAACGCATGCCCTACACTTAACTAGAAGGATAACTCGTTCCGACCATGAAGCCGGTACACTATTTGGGTCGGGTTTGGATTGTGACGCATCGTGCTGGTGCGAGGCGGGGTTCGGACACAAGAGCGCGATCTAAGACCTTCATAGCTGCTGGCTTTCGGGCGGCCTCTGGGTGTCGGTGGTCCCTGTTCATCTCGCGACTTTACCCGAATAGTGTCTTCGGTGACCTGTAACTCACGTGGCTTGTGAGTGGGGTTTATGTAGGGAATACCCCCTCAGCTGAGTAGGAATCCGATTCGAATCGCCATCGCTCCTGGTTAGAGAGCACTTGACTAGGGCAATGACAACATTTACACAACTATGAAACTAATGTTGGTGATCCGGTTTATGGAAAGCCTAGAATGATGATGGATCCTCTTGTATGCTTAAATCCAACATGTCTGGCATAGACTAGTGGCTAATGTAGATGACAGGTAATATTACTAAAAGCTTGTTGCTATATCTTTACTAAAACTTGAAAGGTTAGTCGCATGCTTTTCCGCAAAAGAGTCAGCTAAACCACCATAAGCCTTCATACTCCTTGGAGTCTTTATTTTCATTTATGACGGTTGAGCCTTGTTGAGTACCCTCTTGTACTCAGGGTTTTATCCCATGTTGTTTTGCAGATGGTCAGCTCCTGCATGGTTATTGTGTTAACTATCTCTACCCCGTTGGGGATGACTTCTAGACCATGGGCTTGGTCACTCCCAGACTCTTCTTTTGTCGTTGCGGGATATGTCCCTAGTCTGGCACTTTATTAAGAACTACTTTGGAGATTATCGTGTTTGAAAGACTTCTACTTCTATTTCAATTCAAACTATGGTTTGTAATAACTGTTGAGTCTTCGCACTCCGATACTATTTTATTATGTTGAACTTTATATCATGTGAAAGGTGCTACTGAACTATCTCGATCTTGGTTGTATTGTGGAAATGTTTGAAATCCTTCGAGATTTCACGGACTACCGGGACTATATGGGCTCAAGTGCTCTTAAGTGGCAATTAATTCGGCTACTTTAGTACTTGATCTCTTATAATTCGGACGGTTATGTTACAAAAGCTAGGGGGATTCATCGACCCAATTACACGATAACTTTGAAGCCATTGCTACCTTAGCTATTTCATGGGCAACTTTGTTAGCTTCCCTATTACAGTGTTAGATGGAAATAGAATTAATTAATGCTATACAGTTCATATATGTCACCGAAATAATCCTAGTCACCGCTCCTAAAATTTGAAATACATATGATGACATTGTTTTGTCATTGAGTATACTACTTGCAAAGTGTTAAAGTCCCACCTACACTCTCACATAAGAGAGTGTCCTCTTCCTAACTAATAATGTTCACTAGAGAACAAACCTCTATGAAATAAAGAAGAACCTACCTTAGCTCAATATTACATTTACACCCCTAACAAAATACTCGAACATGAAAAATTGTTTTGACATATGTCGTTTTAGTATAGCTAACATGTTTAGCATCCCTTTAGAACGGGGAAAATTCTTATGTTTCCCGCGTACGATTCTCACGAAATTCCTCAGAACAAGTATAATAAGGTTCAGTCAGCAGGCTAAATGATGTTTCACGTCAACAGAATCTGAGGTGGAGGAGTGAGAATAGAAGAGAGAGAATAGAGCGGACGATTAGTTAAACGCTGGGCTGCACGCGCAAATCGAGACATGGAAGAGAGAGAATAGAAGATGATTTTGTTTCTCTCTCACCCAATCACGTTCATCTTTTTCCTGCTTCTACAGCTCGCTTGCAGCCCGTCCAGTATATGAGTCGAGGTGGTAGTTGCATGCAGCTCGCTTGCAGCCTGCTGCGGGCGAAGTTATTAAACCTACTCTGAGTAAACCGGTCCTTACCGCTGGTTGCTTAAAAAAAACCACTGTGGACGATGTTGTTCCAGAGGAACCAAAGCGGGCCCACCTAGGTGCTGACATGTCAATTTGGCTATTTTGAATAGAAGAGCAGGACGCCTCACAACCGTGCCGCGCCGCGAAAGCCGTTCTAGATATATTTGACGACCTTAAAGATGGCTAGGCTAGCTTGAAGATATGGTCTGTTTTTGCATCGAACGGCCGGTAGTTCACTGTGGCTATGATTATGTCATTAAGCTTTTTATTTATTTATTTTAGCCAAAAATTGTTAATAACCAGTAACATTATTATCAGCTAAATCCGATCCAAAACATACAGCTAGCAGCTCCTATATAGCCAAAAAGCTTTTACAGCCAAGAGGCATTGGATTAAAAGCAGTCAAATTTACAACACTTCAAATATATATGCTGCTCCATCAACTACTGCTTAAAAAAAAAGGAATCATCCGGGAAAAAACCAATGGTTAAGAGAATAATAACAATATGCCAAGTATATGTATTTTCCATCTCTACCGCCATGCACTTAGAGAGAGAAATATACATGGATGCAAGCAAGATAGATGGTACTGTAATAAACATAAATACTTATAAGATATATTTACCTTTCTTGGTTCGTTTACATCGTCTCTCTATATCTATATAATCTTTCAAAAAAATAATCAATGTGCCCCTGGATTCGCTGCTGCTGATGTACTAGCAAGAAATGAATGGGATTCCATTCTCCTTTTAGAAGACGGAGATCTCTGTGCTATTATGGCAGTGCTTGAATGCAGTGGCCTCTGACTGCACCTCGTCAGTTTCCCTGATATCTTCAGCAACTGCCACCCATTTCTTGTGCAGACCTCGATCATGGACGAAACGTTGGAACAAAAAAAAAAGCTCTCTGAGCAACCCGGCCGGCCTGTTCTTCCGCCGTGATTACTCCTGTTTTCAGCTTGAGTTACGGTTCCTCCCATACTATTTAATTTTCACCTGTTATTTTATCATTCTTGGCAAGTTGGCATGGGTTTATTTGTATGTATGGCAACTCTAAAATGCATCCCTGTTTGTTTGGATTCATCTTGTGCATTGTAGGTTAATTACTAGAAGTCATCAATGGTTGCTATATAAGAGGATTCTAAGGGACAGGTTCACACCTCATGGAAGCTCGATCTATACACATGATTTGCAGTAAAAAACTGCATATAGCTAATTGTCCAAAATGTGGTCCGTGAAAATTATAGACCACCTAAGAATGTGATTTTTACAAACTTGAATTCTCAAGAAATAAGAATTGATAACTAACAAAATGGGTGTGTACTTGAAAGGTGACTTCAATTCTTTTTCATGGATAGGAGCAGTAAGTAAATTGCGTGAAGAAAAGCGTGCGTGATCTGAATTGGAAAGAAAATTGATTTCAAACAGCACTTTATAGCGATTTGGGTCGATTATTGTGTTTTCTCTGTTCATATAAATTTCTCTTATGCTGGTAAAATTTAACTTAACACGACCGGTAGAAAGTTATAGTTAATTCAGTATATCTAATAACCATATCCGTGATTTTTTTTTATTTCTTTCTTAGGTAGAAAGTATATATATGAAGTGATAACATAGGCGCACCTAAAATCCAAATATACACCACTTGTCAAAGATAAAAAAAAAAGTACACATTTGTCGGTATAGTAAGACCATGTTCGCGACAATTGACACGTTTAGCTTGACTTGTGCAAAAGTGTAAATACGAAAGCGACAAAGCCTAGATATGCTTACGCAATCAGTTTAGCAACGGAAAACCGCCATGACGCATCATGACTTGGATATGCTTATCAATTCCACCATATCCAAGCTGACTGACTCAGAAATACCGATACTTTAGAGAGACAAAAAGGCGGTCCACTAACGACAAAAGTGTTCCGCCTAGCTCTTTTACTCATCAATTCCACCATATCCAAGTTGACTGACTCAGAAATATCGATACTTTAGAGAGGCAAAAAGGCGGTCCGCTAACGACAAAAGTGTTCCGCCTAGCCCTTTTACTGGCCAATCGCCGACCTTTGTCGTATTCGCTCAAAGAAATTTCAAAGTCACAGTAATGTTAGCACATCCAAGTTGATCCATTCTAGTGTAGTATCCGTATATGATCCTTTTCATCTGGCAATAACACACAAAACATTATTAGATGATCTACACGACACTTTGCATACATATATGGTTACCATATATCAAACCAAAATACCACAATACACACACCAAGAGCTAGCCCCGGTTTTGGCAGGCATCCACATCTTCTTCGTTTGTCCATATATATACACCCAACAAATTAAACGTGTATATGTTAATTTTTATAAAATAAAGAAAAGCAGAATCATCATCTATCTATTGTGTATCTATAATTCTATATATCTAGAGGTGACGAAGGCACAGCAGGCACAGGCACAGGCACGTTGCGGTGGCCTCGCCTATATAAGCAGCGGCACGGCAGGCGAAGCCAGCGAGAGGCAGTGACCCAGATCCACCAGTTCTTTCTTTCTTTCTTTCTTCCACACCCACCTCGGACAACCAGAGAGCGAGCGAGGCAGCGAGCCGCAGCCGAACAAATCGAACCAACTCCACCGGGATCCCAGAGCGGACCAGAGGAGACCGGAGACCGGACCCGACCCGACGACCCCACCGTACCCCACCCCAGAGAGGAGAAGGAGGGGAAGGAGAAGGAGGGGGAAGAATCAGGAGAAATCTTTTCCTGCCTCGGAGGGTGAAAACCCCTCCGCGCCGCTCCGATTCCGCCCGCGGCGCTTTCCATTCGTCCCTCGCCATAATGGCCTACTTCGGCGGCCACGGCCAGGGAGCGGACGGCGCCTGGTTCGTGCCGGGCGCCGACGGGTGGGCGCTCCCGTGGGGGAGGGGCGGCGGCGCTGGCGTTGCTGCTCCTGCTGCTGCCGGCGCGAGCGGAGGAGGAGGAGGAGGCGAGAGGGAGACGCTGGCGGCGGTGATGGCGAGGAGGGCGCCGCCGCCGTCGGCGATCCGGCGGGACGCGGTGCGCGCCGCGGAGGCGGCCGCCGGCGAGGTGCTGCTCCGCGTCCACCCCACCCAGGAGGCGGAGCGCCACCGCCAGGACGTCATCGGCTACCTCAGGCGACTCATCGGCTCCTCCCTCGGCTGCGAGGTGCGTGCCCACCTCCCTACCCTAGCCTACCCTACGCTGCCGTTTATTTTTCTCGCGTGCGCCAGCGCTAGCTAGCTCCCGGCCGCCTCGGCTGGGTTCGCGCGGCCGGCCACGTCCGCGTCGTCGTCTTCAACGTTCAGCTTCGGTGGGAGGGAGAGAAGGGAAGGGGAGGGGGGTTTAGCTTTCCGTTTCGTTTTCGTGTCGTGCGGCGGCGCTGCTTGGTCGCATTCCCGGAACGGAAGCCTCGTGCCGCTGGCCCGGCCCGCTGCGTCGTCGTACCCGGCCGCAATCCCCCATCCCAATCGCATCGCCGCGTAGGATTACTGCACTGCACGCCGTCGCTTTCGTGTCTAGCTAGGACGACCTGCTTGGGTGCTAGCGGCAGCTCCTGCTCGTGGATGGTTCATGTCTGATTAGATTATCCTAATTGTATAGGATAGGGATAAAGAATCTTTTTCATTAATTAATTAATAATCCCTTTTTTATTCTTGTTATTATTATTTTTACAATATATTACCCTGCATGTATGTATGGTCGTCTCCGTCCTATTTTACTGATTGCCGTTGACTATCGCATGCTTATTATGCTGTCGGAGCTCAGTTTTTTGTACTTTTTGTTAGTTTTTACAGCACGACGATGGTTAAAAATATGTCGCCTCCGCTTTCTGCGTGCATCTGTCGCTAGCGCCTAGCGCGAGAAAAGAACATGTGTTTAGTGACGTGACGTGGACTGTGGTCGCCGTCGGCCTACGTAGAGCTTTCTCCGCGTCGTCTTTAGCGAAAAGGCCGCACGTGCATACGTCCGCCGCCGTCCATGGCTGTTTTCTTCTCCATCATGTTCATGCGCGTAGTATGCATGTGTAGTCGTCCTCTGATGCTAGTTTCGTTCGTTCCATGCATGCTCCTGTAGCTTTCGATTGGGATCTTGATCTATACTTCCATGCCCCTTACCAGCAGCCACCGCCATGGTCTTTTTCTAGTGGTACCTTTTGACTAACCATACCATTGCAGTCGTCTCGTCAGTTTTAGTACTTCATTTGACCCTTATGTCACGCCAGGTAGCAAGTAACATGCATCACGTCATGTGCAGTGGTCAGTATTTTCAGGTCTGTTTTCTAGGCAAATGGGTTTTTTTGTCCTTTTATCTTTGGATAATAATTAAATAACTTTCACTATTTAACACAATTGTTAGGAAAATGTGTTAGATATCTGTTGCTTCCACTTTTTTACCCTATTATTAATTGCTACCAAGTATGTATTGGTTTTGTTCAGCAGGCGATTAGAACATTTTTCTGATTAAAACTGTTTCTGGACTGCGGCCTGTTGTGTGTGTAGACTTTAGCTAATTTTTCCGTGTCTTCATAGAAAAGACACGGACCGGCCGACCGGCTATCCAAGGCCTAATTTTCCGTAATACTGTACATCGCAGGGTACAACCTGTGTGTTGTGGGTTCCTGGGTAGTTAAGTTCATCTCACGTGCCTGAATTGAACAGGCTTGGGCAACTATGATAGCTTTTCTCGACACCGTAGCGCCTACATCTCAGTATCTCACGTGCCTGGATCGATCGAGCAGGCATCGGCAACTAATATATAGCCTTTCTCGACACCGTGTGGTGCCGTGCCATCTGCATGCTCTATACGTGCCTGACGATTCCATTTTAGGCTGATGTCGTAGCGTGCTATTTATTTATTATAATTTATATATTTACTGGAAGCTGGTGACCACTAACCACGTTCATGTCGACCTCGCTCCTCGACATGCTGCGGCCATAGGCCAACATTATTTGAAATAGGATGCCGCAGAGCACAAGCAATGTGTTTAGGTCGATCAGCATAGTTTACTTCCAGCCAGAGGCTTTCCTGCCACCATACTGCATTCAACTCGCTCATGAGATCTGAAAACTTCTGTTTTGTCTGCAATTAGAACGTATATATAAGAAGCATCGTGTTGGTGCTTATAGATGTTCGTCGTCACCGTAGACCATAGTAGTTCGTACACACCATCAGTGGATCTGTGGGTATATGTGTAATATAATCCACCACATATACCCACAGATCCACTGATGTCAATTGAAATGCATGTTACATTTTCTCAATGGTTTGGCTATTAGTTTGCAGCACATTTTCCAGTGGTTTGGCTATTAGTGCGTGCAGCACATTATCTTCTTTTGTTTTAAACATAAGCACAGCATTTTGTACTGAAATAGCATTGTTTTATTATTATCATATAATCCAGGTCTTTGCATTTGGATCAGTGCCGCTGAGGACCTATCTCCCTGATGGTGACGTTGATATAACTGTACTGGGGAACACATGGTTAAACAGTACATTCATTGATGATGTTCGCAGCATGCTCGAGTCGGAACAGGAAAACTGTGACGCCGAGTTCAAACTGACAGGATTGCACTTCATCAACGCTGAGGTAGAGTGCATATTCCTATTTGTGCACCTTAGAGCAGCTCCAGTGTTGGTGAAAATGGAACCATGGAATGAGAAAAGCGAATCATGAACACTCGAGAAAGCGAACTGTAGAACTGAAATCGGATCTTGAAGACGCGCCGAACCGAGAGAATTAAATATTGTTTTTTAAGCGGGCGTTGCCTCTGCCAACCTGATGCACCGGGTAGCGTGAGTGGATGAAAATAATTTTTACCGTGCACATGGGCCCCATAAATCAATACCCACGCTAGAGTTGCCAAACCATACAGTTCGCTTCAACACTAGAGATGCCCTTATGTTTAACCTTCTTTTCTGTCAACGTAGTGGATACTTGATACACATTATTTTCTAAAATTTCTTGGCACATTTTGATATTGTCTGTGTGCTAACTTTGGTTTTATTTCTCAACTAGGTCAAGCTCATAAAATGTGTTATTGAGAACATTATCGTGGATGTCTCTTTCAACCAGATTGGGGGTGTGTCCACGTTCTGCTTTCTTGAGCTGGTAAGCAATTGCAAACTTAAATTTTTGCTCCATGTGCACTTTCACTACTGGAAACTTGAAATTCTCTGACCAAAGTCAGGCAAAACTGGAATTACCCTGTCGAGCCAGCCCTGACGGTATTTTTATTTTCCCTGACGGTAAGTGCACCGTAAAAAATTTCATGGCGATATTTTTATTTTTTATGTTGATACGTACATTTTCATGAAAATATTTTTATTTTCACTGATGGTAGTGCACCGTGAGGGAATTTTAAGTTTTCAGTAGTGTTTTTGGGTTTGAAAAACACTAGATTGAACGAGTGACTGTTACTGCTTTAGGTTGACCGTCAGATTGGCAGAAACCATTTGTTCAAAAGGAGCATTATGTTAATCAAGGCTTGGTGCTACCATGAAAGTCGCATATTAGGAGCCCATCATGGACTGATATCTACTTATGCCATGGAAACACTTGTTCTTTATATATTCAATATGTTCCACAAATCTGTGCATGGTCCTCTGGAGGTAATTTTTGGAAGTCAGAACCTCTTTGGGGCTTCTTACAAATAAATATGTTTTAAGTGATATTTGAACTAACTCTTTTGCATGTACTACCTACTCTATTTAACAGGCCCTTTATAGGTTTTTGGAATATTTTAGCAAGTTTGACTGGGATCGGTATGGCATTAGCTTAAATGGTCCTGTTGATTTGTCATCATTACCGAACTTAACTGGTGGGTCATATGTTCTTGTTTTATTTGTTTTGTTGATGAATCACCAGTGGTATGATCTTATGTGTTATTAAAATTTGCAAATTGTAGTGGAACCTACAGAAGTACAAGGCGAATTATTGCTTGGCAAGGAATTCCAACAAGGCTATTTGGATAGACTTGTTGTAATTCCAAATGAGTTTGAGGGATGCGACACACAATTCCGCCAGAAGTTTTTAAACATAATCGATCCACTAAAGGCGCATAATAATCTCGGCAGAAGTGTGAGCAAAGGTTAGAATAAAAAAAGCACTAATTCATTTTATTATGTACTGTGTCACCTCATTTATTATGATTTCAAAATACCATGCGTGTGTGTGGATGTTTACCAGATTTTTTTGCTGCACGTATAATAAAAATCCTTTTAATGGAGGGTTCTTATGATAAGTGTTCTTGACATATGCTAAATTTGTGCAGCAAACTTTTATCGCATACGGAGTGCTTTCTCATTTGGAGCACAAAAGCTTGGTCAAATTCTCCTGTTACCCTCCGAGTACATTCGTGATGAAATTTACGGATTTTTTGCAAACACACTGAAGAGACATGGAAAGGGAGAAAGACCAGACATTGACACTTGTAGTTCATTCCAACCCTTGATTGGTCCTGAGAAGGCACTTAATGAAGATGGATCGGGGTGTAAATCTTCTTGCATGAATGAGGGTGAAAACGGAAGTTCATGTCATTCATCGAAACTGACAGACAAGGACTCGAGTGTGACAGATGTGCATAAGAATTCAGGTAAGTATTTGCCTGGTCTTGTTCAGGATCTTCCTTGGAACAAAGTCTGGTTCATGGAATATGCATCTGATTTCAAAGAAAATCCATCAACTTTAGCAAGTTTAAGGAGCCACTCATCCTTTTCTCAAGATAATGGTAATGGCAACAGTAAAGAATGCCTGGAGAATTATGCAGCAGAGGAAGATTTACACCAGATCAGTAGATTAAATGTGCCACAACAGATTTATGCAGAGCATCCATCGCATATATTGACTAACTCGACTAGTGCAAATATCTTGGATTTTTCCAGTTCTTGTTTTGTTGATGAGTCAGATTGGACAGCTCCCCGTGCAGGAAATAAGTTACTCCCACCCTTCTTGCTGTCAAATATACTGGATCTCTCAGGTGATCTGGAGTTGCACTTGGGATGCCTTCGCAAAGTTCAGTACCACCTGGAGTCTTTGTTTGATGAACTCCTGCAGGCTGTTGAAGAAGCATGCTTAGCTGATGTGCTAGACGAGGATTCTTTCAAGATGCCAGACATGATCTTGAAGTTGAAAACTAGCACTAGATCCTCAAGGCTGTCATTAGCTTCATCTACTGATAGCGAGAGAAGGAAACTATCTCCTGTGTATTGTTCTCATAGCACAGGAGATGATTCACAACAACCACATGCCGAGGCCCAAGTGGATATGGTTTGGCAGCAGAATGTGCCATTGTCCCCAACGGATCAACATTTTCTTCATCTCCTTCAACCAATTCGGATAACTATCCTGTTTCTTGGTTTTGTTTCTCTCCTAAGACGCATGGAACTGGCACATACATTCCCAATGTGGTATAAACTCTTATCACGAGATCTTATTTGTTTGTTTCCATATTTGCGCTTTTTCAGTCAATTCATCCAGCTCTTGCATGATTTCTTATTTCCTTTTAAGGGTAAATGGTTTCTTGTTACATCACTGTCAAGAAAAAAATGCATAAAAAGGTTTTGGTTCAGCTTTGATTAGCTTCATTACCAAATCTCTGATTCAAATTTTTGTAGGCTATACATGGGCGTAGTTTTTGTATAACCAGATAGCATGTGACCGTGTTTATTGGTAAAACCTTCTCCAAGTGGTTACTTATTCAATCTTTGTTCATGTTTTCATTTCCAGAATTATCATACATACAGGGAGCGTGTAACGTTTGAAAGAGAAGTCATACGAGCAAGAAAACAAAAACAGAGGTTACCTGATCGTCGGTATTACTCAGCTGAGCAAGGATATTCTGGCTCACAAACTGAAGATGCCATAGCTCAAAGTGCAACAAATCAATCGCCCAAGAAGCAAAACAGTGCGCAACAGAGTGAATATTCAAGCAAGAGCTCAGTTCCGAATGGAGATTTTGTTCGTTTCAAGGAGCATGTAGCAATAGACGGTGGAACCAAACAGGCAGTAGGAAGAGATTTTGTTGAGGATGGAAGGCAGACTATGCCACCATCATCTTTGTCCGGGATAGTACTTCCTCAAAATGGTCAAGGAAATCCTACCTGTCAGCCTTCCTCACCTGCCACAGCAGATTTGTTACATGCGGCGGAAAGTTTGGAGTTTGGATCCTTGGGCCCTTTCTCGTTGGGACATCCCTCAACCACAACACAGTTTGAGGAAGCATTCCCAGCGCTCCCGGCTAAAAAGAGAGCTGAAGTAGTACCTCCCCCTGTTAGCAAGGCTCCTGCTGAAACCCCTGCTTCAGTGACGCCGAACGCTAAGGCTGTTGAAACCAAAAGCAGGTATTCTTTCCATCTCATAATGTAGAATTTTTATGCGACCAGTATTTTGCAATGTTTTACTGCTTGGAGTTGGAGCATGTAGCTCATGTTGTTGCAGTTTAGGACCCCTTTAAGCCTCTGCAGTTTTGTTACATCAGTAGTGATTCGAGTAAAGAAATTCCCATAATATTTTTAGTGAAAACGTGCAGGTCAGGAGAGAATGAAGAGATGTACAAACTGAGAGATGAAGCTGATTTCCCTCCCCTCCAATCTGGTTGCCGCTAAGACTGACAGGACATTGAGATAATCCAGCTAATCGTTGTGGTAGAAGTTAGTGACGGGAAGAAGCTCGGAGTTACACCAGGATGTCAAGATGGGTGCCCCAGCAGGATTATCGTCCGACAGAAGTTTAGATGCTATTAACCTTCGTGATACAGTGGCAGTGGGTGCCGTTTAAAACAATAATAATCCTCGTCTCATCTTTATTTCTTTTTAGATGATGATGGTGAATATTTTCCTTAGATAAGCAACACCTGGAAGGCTTAGTGTAGCAATATAGTTTCGTATTTAGCAGAGACAATTCACAAAAAAAATTGGATATGGGAAGGGGAAAATGTTCCCCCAAAAAGGAAACTGTGATTCTGTAGATTTGTTTTTTTAGCTTTTTTTATTTGGAAATAGAGAAATGAAGAAAAGGCATTTAGGTGCAGCAGTTTGTTGTGTCTATTTAATTGCTTCCGAGCATTACTTTTACCGAGACATGATGCATGGGCGTGCTTGTTATTTTACCAAGCTTGCCCTTGCTTCGCCGGAACTGGCAAAGTGGCAATGAGGAGCTCGCTAACTCAGGAGAACCAAATTGGCTCTCTCGAGGAAATTACAGTTCCTTACCGGAAACAAAAATGGTGGTCTCCTAAATGGACCTGCAACCTAAAGGCATTGCGACAGCGAGGCCACTACTCAAACCTGGAAAGGTGGGCCGCGAAAGCAATCGTAGGGTCCAGGGCCCAAAGAACCACGCGGGTGAAGCCCAAGCCCAAGTGTCCAACTCGTGGAATCGCCTTGAGTTGGCTCATTGGTTCAGACAGTTTTAAATCGTACACCCAGTAAGCTGCAAGCTCGCTCAATCTAGCCAACATATGAGCCGCCTCATTAGCAGCACACCTTACATGAACAGAAGAAACATAAAACTGTTTCGTGAGAAATGGCAAACATTGATGAGACAATTCTGCACGAAGTGGGCTTCTGCACTTGAGTGGGACAGACTGCAGCAGAAAAATGGAAGGTGTTTGTTGTCGTGGTATCCTTGATTACAGCATGCTGTGATCTTAGGATTCACCGGTTCTGATCAAATTGAAGCGACACTGGTTGCAGGAGAAAAGATGTACATCTTGGTGTCATGCACGTCAACTTGAGCGCCAAAAGTTCCTATGACATTTTCTGATAGAGTTTCATGCTGAAAAGAAACAGTGCAAATTTCATGAGAACTGGTTTTTGTTGACCCAGTGCTTGAAAGGTGAACTGAATTTCCACATTTAATTGCAATTGAAACTTTCTGTTTTTGGCTTATATTTACCTTCCACAGGTCCCTAACAGAATAGGCAGCTGACCCATCAAGGCCTACTGCTGGCAGTTTCATTGTAATGTTAGTAGTTTCTGAACAACGGTTCCATAGAGCAACAACAAGCCGATCTCCAGACAGGGGACCAGCCCACACCTGCAGCCACGAGCTACATTGTGAGTTTCATGTACTGATGCGCTGAAAGTCGAAACTGGGCAAACAAGTTCCATGTTTAATGGTCTTCCATGCAGACATGAAACGACTACTCTGCAGTCTCTACTTAAAAAGCTTGTGCTTCACTTGATCATAAAATGCAAAATTTTAATCGAATATTGCCTGCAGATTTGGATCCTAATGAATATGAAGCTTTTGCCTAATTGAATATGAAGCTACATTGTTAGTCTGTTACTTGTTGGGTAAAGACCAAACAAAAAAGAATTAGTAAATTCTAAATTGATCATGCTTAGGCTACAATACTGAAAAAAAACTCTCATGCATTATGGTCCTAGTTATATTTTACAATAGGACAACCCTATGGCTATAATACTGTCTAGAACAAATGGGAAATGGACAGTCAAATCACCTCACGGCATCCATATTTTCCTTCTCCTAAAATCTTTCTTCCTTGAACTCCAAGAGGGTCTGCAGAAAATAAAACACATGCAACTCAGCAGTTTATGTGATTATATGAACGTTATCAATTTAATTGTTATGCTGGATAACGTATGTTGGGAAATTATGTACAGGAAAGGAGAAGGTTTGTCAGTTGCTATGTAAAAACATACAGTATATTTATAGCCTGTGATGCTAAACCAAGATAACATGTTATCTCCCAAAGAAGAATCAGAATAATACCTTGGTTTACTTGAATTACTTCTCTGTTGCTCAATATTTCCATTGTTTTAGAAGTCATGTTTCTGACATCGCAGCCAATTAATAATGGAGCCTGAAGCATAACAGAATATAAGGAACTGCTAGCAGTTAACGCATTAGGATTAGGATATCTCCTTTCTCGCATCCAAATGTAATACCAGTAAGTGCAGAATCGGCATTAGTAATAGTTGTATAACAATTATCATCTTCAATGAACTACAGTTTTCATTTTTCAAAACTCTTCAATCAACCCCTTTACTCAAGTACCCTTATAACAATTGATTGAAGCAGTATATTTAAATATGGTCATACAACATTGGTCCACTCTCAATGAAAACTTACCTTCATGAGAGCCCAGATGCTAAAATGTGAGCGATACTCTGCTAAGGTCATGCCACCATTGCCTACTTCCAGCATATCTGGGTCTGCAGAAAATAGAGGTTCAATAACAGAGTAACAGTATATTGAACAATTCCAGAAAGGACAGAACTGCAGACAGCTTGAACTCGTCACTAACATAATTACCATTCCAACCACCAGGTCCTGCATATGACGCCCACTTGTTGTTCTTATCAGCAATGTCTGTCATGCTTGTTTTCACCAGATAAATAAATAACTCAGTTTAAGAGCATATCAACAGAGCTAATGTTATCTTCTCTTTTTTCCCCTGGAAAGAGCATGTGTTACCTTTTCCATGTATCCGTTATGTCATCAGTTGTACGCCAACTATTGCCCACTTTGCCAGCCCATAAGGCTGGATCATCCTGGCCCCTAAGTTAAAATAGCATGATATCACATTATAGAGATCTCAATTCAACAAGCATTCAAGTTAAGCATGACATATAGCCGTATTTCCTCCCTAAAGGAAAGGGGCCTACCATTCACACAAAGAGTAGAATATTTGGCGTCCCGTTGAGTTAAGAGCATCTCGCATAGGAGGATATCTATGAATATAACACCATGAAACAAACTTTAGCACAGCATGCTAAGGTCGTATGTGTTCTAAACTGTGATCAACACTCAGCGAAGATATATGAGTCTTCTTGCCTTTTCTGAGGCTTTATTCCCAAATTGTAGCAGTTGTCATACTTCAGGTAGTCAACACCCTGAACAAAAAACATTTTTTGTATTCATGTATTTGTACAATATCTTCATGTTTAAAGGAGGTTCAGCATAGTTCAAGTCTTCAAGTCACAAATAGTTGGGTTGATATGAACACTTCAAATCAATATTGTGCAGTCAGTATTTATACAGATATTGTTTATTGGATGCTTCTTGCTCATATGGTCATACCCATGAAGCAAAGATCGCAGCATCGTCATTTTCATGACCGAGCGATCCAGGCCTAACTTGGCAAGTAAATTTCCTGAAAGATTTATCTTATTGAGTTATTACTGTCAATGCTAAGTTAACTGTACAGCAGATACAGAAATTTAAAATTTTATAATTGAGATGTTCACTTACCCAGCATCAGAGTATATACCAAGTTTCAGACCTTTTCCATGCACATAATCTGCAAGGGCTTTGATGCCTGAAGGGAAAGTCTTCGGATCAGGCAGCAATTGATCCTAGATGTTACAAGAAAGATCCATTAGAATTAAACAGATAAGCTACTGATTATGCATGTGTTACAGTATTAGTATATCTTGGGATGAAATAAGCCAATTTTGTGAGAGGGTGTCTATCCATCCCGATGTGCCTGAACAGAATCAATACAAAACAACTTTCTAGAAAAAAAAATTACAAATAACAGTGTGGGTACCCCCATGAAGGCATACAAATAAACTCCATTTAAAAATAAAAATGTTCTTAAAATAAAACAAAATAACAGAGCAACTCAAAGAAAGTAAAGGAGGGTATGTTGTATGGAAAACTTTAGAACACTATATAGTGTTGTAAAAAAAAATTATATTTTACTGAAACTAAAATCAGAGAAAAAAACTGTATATAGATAGGGGCATTGCAATACAAAATTAGACATTTTCCGATACATGTACCAAGGTCCGGTTTTCACCAAAACCAGGAAAAAAGTATACAATGAGCCATTAACCAAGTGCAACAAAAAAGACTATTTAATCATGCCCAAACCTGAACATTATTGCATACAAATGGTCAAGCAAACTACATGCTACCTAATCAATTTCAGCGATATGCAAATTGACAAAGAATTTGAGAAAAAACACGGAACGAAAGCATCTCATTACCTGCTTTCCTCGTTGCACGAAGGACCAGCAATCATCTGAAGAAGTAAGCAACAAACAAAAGATAAGATAAACAAGATAGTCTCTACACTCTAGAGCCAAGCAGTCCATCCTGTTGAGCCAAGTTTTGTACCAATATTTACGAAGTTGTAGCCCAGCGCAGCCAGTCCCGTGGACACCAGCGCGTCAGCTGTTCAATAATAACAGGTGGTTAGCATGTCCACTCTGCTTTAGAGAAGTTATTTTGGCAGCTATCAGACACACCACGCAAACACTAGTTGCCGCTTGCAGATATGCCACTTGAACAGTGAATTGAAGCAGTCCCATATGTATGATGTATCCAACAGTCATCAATGACCTATGACCTATCTGGATATGTTTTGAGCAGCGGGGGGCGCACCAAATAAAGCGACCATTACGATTTCTACACAGATATAGTAAAAGGAAACGAGTAGTGGAGCTCTCCGGATTTGGTAGTGGAAAGGGAGGAGGCGGAGACAGCCGTGGAACGGGAACCGAACCTGTCTCGCGGATGACCGTCTCGTTGATGTTGCAGGCGAAGAAATTCCAGCTGTTCCACCTGTTCACACGCAACGTAGCAGAACTGATTTAGCGCTGGTCGAAGAGGGAAGGCAGAGCAAGCGAGGCAGCAGCTGCAGAGGCAGGCACCAGTTATTAATTACCCCATCTGAGGAGTGAGCGCGAGGCCGTTGTTGAGCTGCAGTCGGCCGTAGTTGGAGGTGTCGTAGAGGCGGCGCAGCGCGGCGGTGGCGAGCGGCTGGATTCGCGGCGGCGCGGCAGCCGCTGCCGCCGGCCGCGGAGGCGAGAGGAGGAGGAAGAAGAAGAGGGCGGAGACGACGAGGAGGTTGAAGGGTAGGCGGCCGCTCGCCTCCATTCCATCTCACCGCTTCGCGATGCGGCCTGCTACTGCTCTCGCTTGCTTCCCCGCTTCCCCCCGAATTTTGAGCTGTTGATCTGTGCGGTACGGGCGGCGACGCGTGCGAGAAGAGTTTTGTGACGACGGACGCCGACGCCGACGCCGACCGCGGGCCGCGGCGGGTGTTTCAAGCATCGTGGGGCCCACATGTCATCGACAAGTTCTGGAAGGTGGGGCCCGGGGTTGGAGAAAAAAAACGCGACAGGTGGCAGCAGAGTTGGGTTTTTTTTTAGCATTAGTTGGGTCCATCAGCATTATCCATTCGTGAATTCTCTTCTTCCTATCTGAACAGTGACATAAGAGCATCTTTTCTAAATTTCACTCTTTAGATTACTATTTAGAGTGTCCTTTGCATAAAAAAATCGTTTTGTATATTTTTTTACTTTCAACAGCTTTTTTATATCCTATGTCCACTCTAGAGAGTCGTTCTAGTCTTCTATATTTTGCTAGCGAAAAATTTAGAATAGAAGATGACTATATTTAGATGACAATTTAGATAAACTGTTGGAGGATAGTTTTTCAACAAAAATTGTTTAGGAATGATATAGAGAATCTCTTAGAGATGCTCTAATAATGTTAGCATTCTTGATATTTGCAGATGAAATGGAATACTATACTCCGATCTCGTATTGTTAGAGCATCTCCAGCCACAGGTCCAAAATCAAACCCCTATATTTTCCATTTGGGAAGTGGCCTGCAAAATTTGAGAGCCAAATTTAAAGTCCAACTCTAGTCATAGTCTCCAATTCGGGTGAGAGGAATAGGAGGCCTTGTTTCCTAGGGACCCGAAACTAAACTTTGAGAGTTCTCCTAAAATAGGAGTCCAAATAAAAGGTATATTGGAGTGGATTTTTTTGAATCAAATTCCTAGACATAGAATAGAAGCTTGTTTAGGAGGTGGATTGAAGTTGCTCTTCATCGTTCAAAGATGAGAAAATTTGTGACTTACGGGATACTGTACTGGTTGTTGCTTAACACAAATTATAAATTTATAAGAGGGCCATGCATCTATTAGACATACCCCACGCAAGCAGCAGCACCGCCGCCGCTCGGCAGCTCTATGCTCTTAACCGGTATCGCAATTTGAATTATTAACCGGTACCACAATATAATGTAAAGATGTGTAGTTTTTTTTTTGTGTGTTCGTGAAAAATCTACGGATTTTTGCCATCTACTCGAATGGAGTGGGGGTGGGGTCTGGTCACCTAACCAGCACGACTCCACGAGACGCGTGCACTACTCGGCCCCCGTGTCGTCGGCACCTATCCATCACGAGTTCACGACGGCATATTCTAGCCTATATATATGCCCTCCACGCTAGCGCTAGCGTACCAAGCATTCTATGCATAGTATGCATTGCGTGGCAAGTGTACGTGCACAGATGACGAATACTCGCACTCAACTACGCGTGCGTTTACTGTTTAGTTTTGGGACGTAGTGAGATGAGATAGACTCAATCTAGTACAGTAGTTCTCTACTGTATGAATGGTACGGTCCCTGTTACGTGTTTGGTGGAGGGAATAGGAGGATCCTGTGTTTCTATTTTCCTATATATAAATAAAAAGAAAGAAAGGGAGAAGAAAAACCCAGACGCCGTTCCATTTCCGATGCACCGCTTGAGGCCCACACGCTCAATTGCAGGCCGGACGGGCCTGCCAACGGCGAACCACCGCTCTACTACTCTCGGCGGCGCTAGGCTCCTTCCCTCCTCTGCTTTGAAGGACGAGACGAGGACGGTGAAACCTACCACAGTCCACAGCACACCAAGTCACCAACTTTATGCCTATTCCCATGCATGGCCGTGGCTGCTCTTCCTCTCCTCAAAGCTGAAAGCGAGACATTCCTCGCAGGGCACTTGGGTAGTTGGAGCCTGCTGCTGCTTTCCGTTCGTAGCCCTCATGCCCCATGCGCACTTCGCCATCGGCCCATCGCTCATCAGTCAGGTCCGTCATCACGAGCGCTGCGCGGCAGCAGGTGAGAGTGAGACCTGATGACTGGCTTCTCTCTGCCTGGGCGAGATGGCCAGATGGCGAAATCTTTGTACGTTGCGCATGTCCTCTTCTCGCCATGTGTATCTCCTTCTCGGCCCGTGGACTTGCACTGCGGCACTGACGACGAACTCTTGCCTGCTGCTGCTGCTGCTGCTGAAACTGCGGCGACTGCGAACAAGAACAATGCAGAGGCAGAGGCAGCTGAGCATTTGTTGAGTACTCGATCACTGTCCATTCATCATTCTAGCTGCCTGCCTGCTGGTGCGGTGGTGCCTGCATCATTTTTCAGAATCCTTTTTCCTTCCCTTGATGCTATGGAGTAGTACTGGCAAAAGATAAAGGTCTCTCATCCATCTCACACAGCCCTGCTAGCTCATTGCTTGCTGCCACTACCCGCATCATCATCCGCCTAAAAAAAACAAGGGAGGAAACGGGCCCATCGGCATACAGTATTTCCGGCCGGCCGGCGGCGTACGGTACGTCCATGCAGTTCGATCGGCACACGGACAGCAGGAACCCAAGGGTCGCCTACTACAGTAGTACTTGGACACTGATGAGCCTGCCGCCGAGGGCCTCCGCAGCGCATCGCTCGTCACCTGAGACCTGAGACTGCGACCTGACCAAGGAGACCCGTCCGAAGCTGAACGAGCTGACGCGGACACCAGCTAGTAAGCTAGTACTGTAGAAGCTAGCGCTTGTTGCGTTGCGGTGGCCTGACGAGCTGAGCACACTGTCCAGTACTCCAGTGTGTGTGTGGCACGGGTGATGAGCTGATCGAGTGGTGACTGGTGACCATGCCTGAACAGTGCGCTATGCTAATGCTATGGGGCAGCACTGCTGCAGTTCTGCAGCGCCTGCCCAGGGCTACTCCTAGTACTCTCCAGTCGAGGACAGACCGACCAGTTAATAACTGAAGAACGCACGGACACGTCCATTTCACCTGATGAGATCATGAAGCATCGACCACGCATAGCATGGGGGCATCTGGACTGCACTGCACAGGGGCCGCCCGCCTGAGGACGACGTGTCCTCTTGGGATTGCCAGCGGGATTCCCTTCCCTGCTCACTTCACTTCTGCACGTAAAATCTGTTTTTTTTTTCTGCCTTGTTGCCATCTGCCTGCCTGCCTGCTGCCTAGCCTTGTTGACATCTCGCTAAGTGTTTATCGTGAGGTAGTGTTCATCGAATGCTTCTAATCCATTACGTTTATGTCCTCACAATACAACTTTTCGGTAAAAGAAAAACTGCAGTGAAATGAGGCCTCTTTTGCATGACCAGAGAAAGGTCAAAGGGCGGAACCGGGCCAACAGAGGGTGAATAGGCTGTGATCACTGAAATAAAAATAAAGACACTAGGCAGAATTTATTAGAACCACGAGAGCCCTAATCTAGGCTTCTTACTTGGTGGATTTTGGAGCGTACCTAAGATGGCAAGCAAGCCATTCAAGTCTACAAAGGTAAAGAACACAAAGTATGAAAATAGAATGAACTTGAGCTCAAGAGATACCACAATGAAGATAGAAGAACTTATCTCGTGGTATTGATAACTTGTTTGCCACCCCTAATCCATGTTAAAGTGATCTTGATGTTCATCGCTTCTCTACACACCAAGGTTCCAACTATACAAGGTTGTCTCGGTACCTTGAGCGTCAGGCCTTTGAGCCTAATAGAACCAAGGAGATGTCCACTAGAGTTGCTTTTCGCCTTCTCTAGCGGGGCTGACCACAAGAGCCCCCTAAAGAATCACCTCCTGAGAACCTACATAATATTTGTCGTAGTTCTTCAATGGAGTTCACAAGCTCCAAACCATCTAGGAGACGATAAACTCTAAAAGTGACTAGTACACCCCTTGCAAATAGACCACCTAGTACCAGTTGATCAATCTCTCAAAGTTTAGCACAATAATCTAGCTCTCACTCTCCAAAGATTGAATCCCAATAAAGTGTATGAGAGTGGATGCTCGGCTTATATATGCTCTAGTATGTAAAGAGGCTTTCCAAGTATGCAGGATGGCTTCTCATGACAACAATTATATATATGTCTCGAAAAGTCGAAATATAAACTAGTCGTTGAAAACTTGGCTCATTGAAATCAGAAGCACCTAAGCTCCAATGGTGCACCGAATTATGCACGGGACAAATCCAAGGAGCGCGTGCAGTGATAAACAGTTTTGGTTAGCCGTGGCTCCAATAAAATATCCCTCATGCGCTAAAATAAATTAAAGACCGGAGAGGGCCTCAGACACGTTTCATCCATTTGATTTTTTTTTATTTTTTTTATTTTTATACTTTATTAAAATTTTGAAATTTTATATTTAATTTTTTTATTTTATTTTATTTTTAGTTTTGAAGCCAGCGATAAAGAGTCTGTAGTATTTTTATTTTTAATATTCTGTTTTATACATATATGAACCTACACATCTGAGTGTATGCGTAGTCTATATTAATTATAACAATAAAAAGCATATAGTCTTTCTATCATGTCAGTATAGTGTTATATTGAACTGTTAGAGGCATTTTTTATCGTTTTTAGTTTCACTTCCCAAAAACTTTTATTATTTTTTAGTTTTAAATTTATTTAAGCTTTTTTATTCTCTTCTTTTTCTCATTTATTTTTAATTTTTCATTTTATACAAGCAGTGATCACACGTTGTAAAGTGTTTATAGTATGGTGATTCATATCAATCATGACAATGAAGAGTTTGTAATATTTTTACCAGGCCTGTGCATCTTTATATTGGACTGTTATTAGATCATAACAATAATTTTGAGTATTCATCCAAGCTATTGTATATGCATTGTTCGCTTTACCGCTTGCAATAAATGTTTAGCAAAAACCGACGTAGCGGAACGTGCCCCTCCGTGCTAATGTACTGTACCCATGAATTTGTAGAGGTGTCGTCTAGACTAGAAAGAAGTAGAGTGTAGGTGTAGCTATTGTTGTCCCTAGCTAGCTTCGGTCCATAGTAAGAAAAGCAGAAAAATATACAAGTTATTCCAATTTTGTTGTGACGCAAGTTGAGCAGCCTGATCTGTAAAGACGGCACACGGTCGACACGTCGACACCCTTTCCTGAATGAAAGAAAGAAAGGAAGAAAGAAACGCCGAAACTGAAGTGCGACACCCCCGTGACGACGCACAAGCCGATCGACGACGGATGGATCCTTCAGCTTTGCAGCATCACATCATCATCAACAACAACCAAACAAACGTCGCAAAAAAAAAAAACCAAACAAAAGTGAAGTTTCGACGCAGGAAATAAACAAACGAAGCAGACGGTCTTTTCGACGATCTGTGCAACAACTGTGCTACTAGCTCATGACCACCGTTGATTGCACACAACCCACCACAATTCACATGAACGCTCGCGCGTCCCGGATCATCTTACATACACACACACTGTACAGCATGCAGATCGAGCAGGCACGTCGCGATCTTTGCGTCTACTAGCTCCGTGCAGCGATCGGTGAGAGCTAATCTACAACGACGCACGATCCATGCTCATGCATGCAGCGCCGCCGTCCTTTCGGCGTCGTCGGCGTCGGCGGTGGCGGCGGCGCGCGGTGGAGGTGGAGGTGGAGCCACGCTCGGCGGAACGCGGCCACGATGGCGCGGTGATGGTCGGCGGCGTTGAGCGCGACGTAGCAGGCGAGGAGCTCCTCCAGGCCCCGCGGCGAGCGCACGCCGTTGGCCGCGATCATCTCCGCCATGCTCTCCAGGAAGTCCTCCTCGGGGTCCGCCGACTCCTTCACCACCACCAGGCTCTCGTACACCCACCGGAGCCTACGACCGGCGCGCCGCAGCCGCCGGCGCCGGCTCCGGCTCCGGCTCTGGGTTGTTCGCGTGCAGGCCTCCTCCTCATCCTCCGCCGCCGCCGCCTTATTATTCTGCCTGTGGTGGTCCGGCGCCGCCCCGCCGCCCTTGCCGGCGGCGTGGAAGTGGAACCGCGCCCTGCCCGTGGGCGACGCGGCCGCGCTGCTGCCACCGCCGGCGTCGTCGGGCCTGAGCGGCGGCCTCGTGAGGATGGGCCGCAGCTTGAGCTCCGGCGCGGCGGCGGCGCTGAACCGGTCGTCACGGCGGGCGGCGACGACGTCGAAGACGATGTCGCTCGGCTGCGGGCTGCGCGGGAAGCGGGTGTCCCGGAGCTTTGGGTTGTCCTCCGCCCTGGCGGCCGCAGCCGCGCGGCGCGGGAGGGCGAGGGCGCGGTTCCGGCTCGGGACGTAGTAGGACGCCCTGTTCGGGGAGCAGGGAGGCGGCGCCGGGGGTTCGGCGACGCCGCCGCCGGTCGCGATCGCCCCGGCGGCGGCTCTCTTGCGCCGCAGCCTGTGGAACCAGGAGCTCATCCTCCGTGCGCGTGCGCTAGCGTCGTTTGCACCGCCACCACTGCCAGTGAGTGCCAGCGGCAGCAAGCAAAGCAAGGGACGGACGAGTAGGGGAGTGTGGAGTATTGCTGGTGACTAGTAGTGATGAGCTGCGGCGCCGTGCGCGCACTTTTTATGGCGGAAAAGAAAAGATTGCCGCGGGCGGGTGGGAGCCGAAGAAAGTTGCCGTGGGAAAGCACGAGTGTCAGCCAGCTTATCACAAATCCGTTTGGCGTCTGTACTGCACCTTTGTAGTGGCCGTCTTTGCCTGCGTGTCTGATATTGGTAGTATATGCTCAAAACTAAAGTTGGCATAGCTCACTCCAATACTACTGTACAAAATAGTGTATTGTACTTAAGAATGCACTCCTAACTACTCTCTCCATCACTAGCTACTCTCTCCATCATCCTAGAAAGAATACATTTATAACACAGTATCATATTTTAGTATCCTATAAGTTTTCACTAATTATAGACAAAAACATCAAAATTTATAATATCAAATAAATACTAATAAATTAACTATGACATGTATTTTTATAATAAGTTAATTTAGAGCAATAAATGTGAATATCAATTGTTACAAATTTGGTTCAACGTAAATTATACTTTAACAAATAGGCAAAGACAACCTACAGTCACATTCTTTTTGAGATGGAGAGAGTAGATGGGATTTGCAGCTAGCCAGTCAAACATACATTCGATTTTTCTACTGCAAACTTCCATGGAATGCGCAAATTAAAATGGATCGTGTACGGCAAATCCGTCTTCACAGAAACCTGACGTTTTTTTTTGACAGATTTGTTACGTACGTGTGAGGTTCAGAGTGAAATCCATTCAAGTGTCAGTCCACCATTTCCATCAGTGAGAGTGTGAGAGAGAGACGCACGAAGTCAAATACTAATTAGAAATGCATGTCGTCGACAGTGTAATAATAATGTCTACAGTAGGTTCTGAAACCTAAGGCCGTGTCTGGTCTGGGCTCTTCTCTTCTCTTCTCTCTGCTGGACCACGTCCACACCACACTCTTCTCTTCTCTGGAGACCCGCGATGGAGGCCGGAGAAGGTCGTAGTACAGGTGTACAGGAGGAGAGGAGGGTCCCAACTCCACAAAGGTGACTGACCGAGCCAAGAGCAGTCCAGGACCCACAAATTTTTATAATCTAGCCTTTTTAAATTTTTTTTTTCACGTTTGGACCCCTAGAGGAACTATTCCCAGAAATGGACCCAGGGGGTCGGCGCCGTGCCCCCTGGCGCCGAGGTAACACAGCTCGGCGCCGTGCCCCACGGCGCTGAGCTTTGAGCCCGCATCCAGCGTGGCAGCCGACGTGGCAGGAGGCTCGGCGCCACGCCCCACGGCGCCGAGCTAGCATTCTTATATTCCAGCCAGCTTTCCCACCCACCCGAGGTTTTATCCATTTGTTCTTCCTTGCTCTCGGGTTTTTCCTCTCCTCCACCCACCAAACCTCTTTGAATCGATATTTTGGACCTTGGAAACTTGGATTTGATCCACCGATCTTCGAGACCAAGGTATCCTTCTTTTCCTCCTCATTTTTTACGCATCGATTCGATCTATATTAGGTGTATTTTGAAACCCTAGTTAGATTTTGACTTAGGATTTGGGACGATTATTGATTTGTTATTTGCATTTTGCAACCATAGGATGCCAAGGCGTGGGAAAACTACTAAAGCAAGGTATTCTCTGCTAGATTTATTTGTTGTTCTAATTGTTTCGGTTACTAGAATGATTTTTTTTCATTTGTAGGAAGGGCCCGTTGACCGGCATCGCATTCGATCCAAAGCCTCTGCCCAGCGGTGTTCCAGTTCCAATGTGCTTTTGCGGTAGTCCTTGCAAGGTAGAGATTTCTAAGGATCATGAAACCTATAGGCAGAGGTATTGGATGTGTTTAAATTATGCTTTTCAGCCTACACTTGCTCAGCGTCGTACTAACTTAATGGTGAGAATATACTCTTATACGGAAATCGATTTATATCATATTAAATAATGATTTTGTTTTGTGTGCCTAACTTCTGCATGATTTACAGACCCCTCCACCGCTATGTGACTTTGAGCAGTGGATCGACACTGAGATCAAGGAGTCCGACAAACGTCTTCTGCAAGGTATGAAGGACTGGGACGCAGAGCGTCGAGTGGCCTATGAGAAGATACTGAAAGAGGAGGCAGCTGAGAAGGAGCACAAGAAAGAGGAGAAAGAGAGAAGAGGTGCAGCTTACAGGGAGGAGAGGGACAAGAAGGTTGAGCGCGCCCGCCGTGCGAAGGCAACGATGGAGGAGAATCCCGATGCGATAAGGAAGGGAAAGTGGCCTCGTTGCACTCAGTAGTTCTATGTTTTATCCATGAATAACAGCATGTATTGTTGAACTTTTAGTTGTGTTATCATATACCGCACTTTGAGTTTAGACAGACTTAGGTTATGAACTATGTTATGAACTTTAATTGTGGCTTTCTTGTTGTTTCATTTCTTTTGGTAATAATTTTCATTTTAACTTTGCTATGGTAGTTATCAATGTATATAAATGTAAATAAATAATTCGCTAGAGTTTCTCTTGTATATGGAGCATCAACAATGACAAATAGAGACAACATAATATGATCCAACATATATTCATCCAAATAGCACAAGACAACCACATAGTTCACCATCATCACACAATACGAATAATCCATAATGTCCATACAATCCAAATGGTCCGTAAAGTCCATACAATTCAAATAGTGAACCAAAATTCTAGTAGTGAATCACTAGCTCAACTCCACATTGTCACTGCCTCCTAGCCCTACCCTTACCCTTACCAAAAGGGTCGGTGCCTGGAGTGTAGTGAACTGGCGGACGTCGTCTCCTAGTTCCTAAAGGCTGCGAAGGCTGAGTCAAAGGAGCATCATCTAGCTGGGACGGTCCAAGTTCCTGATATCCGCCGTGGTCCTCTTCGTCCTCTGTGGCGTCATCTTGGAAAGTATCTTGAGTACCACGAGAGGAGCTCTGTCTGCCGTAACATACAATGTCACGTATCAATTAAATGTGCATATAAGTACATTTATGTGTATTAAAGAAAGACACTTAACTAGACAACATGTAATGAAAGTTTACCTCCGCGAGAAGAAGTTCTCTCCCTCTGTGTTCTCTGTGGACTCGCTACATACTCCATCGCCGCGCTAGTCCCGCAAACAAAACGAGCCGCAGCTCGACGCAATCTGCGTGCTAGCCTCTGTGATAACAACATGAGCATATTAAGCATTGTAATATATGCATTGTCGACGAGATAGTCGTTGTGTTGATGAGTACTTACTCCTAGAAAGTTGTTGAGCGTAGCCTCGTCCACGTTTGTCCTTGGAAACCGTTCAATTTCCACTACAGACTGTTTTAGCGCATTGCCCTGCAAAAAGAGATAAATTATAGTCATAATGGTAGTCATATACAACGCATTGCCATGAAAAAATTACATAACTTTTTTAAGATCACTTACCACTCGGTCCAAGACAGGTGCAGCCTCGACAATCGTCCCTTGTCTTGCTTCAAGATCATAGGACGTGTCTTCGTCATCTGAAGAATCAATGTCTGCGTAGTCCGTATTTGTCCATTGAGTCTTCAACTTTGTTCGTGTCACTGTCCGGTACCAAGTTAGGTATTGGCGAAAGTTGTAGTCGTTGTGTGGCATCTCGTTTTAATACACATTGTCATATTGATCGTCCCAAGCATCCATGTGCACTCGGTGTAGCGTCTCAAATTCCACCGTCTTTTTCTGTTTTTGACGATCAATCCTGAAACATGTGCACTATGTCAACTACATCAACTACATCAACTAAATCAACTAAATGGACTAGAATAACTATGTCAACTAGAACAACTACATGGACTATGTCAACTACATCAACTAAATCAACTAAATGGACTAGAATAACTATGTCAACTAGAACAACTACATGGACTATGTCAACTAAATGATCAAGTATGTCACTCTCTGCGGAAGGTGGTACTTACTTGTGCAGCTCTACGGAAGTCGAATACGGCGGGACTGGCCACTCCTGAGCCTTGCCAAACTGTCGTGCCACTCTCTGAGGAAGGTGGTATTCAACAGCATAGAAGCATATGAGCGGACATATCATCATGTACAGGTCCTCATCCGCGCCACACATGTTGCTCAAGCTAAACTGTTGCATACTTAGTTCCTTATACGGCTCCCAAGTGACCTAACAAAGAGCAATTGAAGGGCATAAGTTGCAACAATCATAAGGTATAAGAATGAATAAATAACAATATGCAATGAACTCACCATCGAAGCTGTAAGACCATCCAACTCGTTGGCGTACTGAAGGTACGCACGTTCTGTCCTCGAGTAGGGGGCCGTCACCTGGTCGTATAGATGTGCATATGTAGGAAGACGGCGAGGGTTGTGTACCACGAACCAAGGCCGAGGTGCCTGGAGTGTAGGCCGGCCAACCGGTATACGAGACCACATCCACAGCTGAAGAAGGTACACACAACCCCAATTAAAGCGTTCTTCGCACCTCGTCGACAAGCCTCGCAAAGGTGGCGATATAGGAACGCCAATACTGCAGAACCCCAGCTGTATGTGCCTGCAGTGTCCCAATTACCCAAGCAAGGGAGGTACATCCATGACGTTGTGTCTCCTATCGTGTCAGGGAAGAGAACACATCCGAACAAGTGCAACACCCAAGCTCTGCAGTAGGACCCAACTGTGGCATCGTCTGCGTCATCCGGACACGCACCAAAGGCAGCCCTGAGCCAAGGAATGGAAACACCTGTGCCACGAGAATGCGTCGCCTCTGGAGGTAGTGGTCTCCCAAGGAAGGCCTCCATTCTGTCCCTCCAACCTTCAGACCGGCAGTGCTCGATGACAGGAATACCTCTAATGGAGAGACCAAGCCACTTCTGCATGTCCTCAATACTGATAGTCATCTCTCCACAAGGTAGGTGGAAGCTATGAGTTTCCGGCCTCCACCTACAGAAGGTAGATAAGTAAAGATGTTAGTTACATTTCAAAGAAACAATGTGTAGTAATGAATTAGTATTGGACATGGTTATACCTATCGACCAAAGCTGTGATCGCCGCGGGGTTGATGACAGGCAACCCACGACGAACCTGATACGATACAACGTCTAGTCCAGCCCTCTCTAGTAAGGGCGTGTACCTTTCGTCGTACCGCATCTCGTGGAACATGTCATGGGTTCGAGGACGAAGAGGGGCCAACACCTGCAACCATTACACGTGTTTTAATGTAAGTACCTCATATGCTTAAGTAAGATAAACTGCAGTTATTACCTCTCCCTCGGAAATGTGTCGTCCTCGGTGGTTCTCCTCGTAGTACTGATCGAGGAGGTCGAAAGTCGCCATCCTGTTGGAGGAAAAGAAAATTGTCAGTAAAAAATTAAATTACATGCATAAATATTAGAAAGCAAACAACGAGTAAACATTTATAAATATTAGAAAGCATATATATATAACTATTGTCACCTGGCTAGGCGCCCAAGTGCATGTACGTACATTGTGCCCAAGTCTGCCACATTTGCTACATTGGTTTTGCTCGGGATCAGTAAGAAAGGGTGTTGCTCTACTCCTCCTTGTTCTTCCTGATACCTGATCCATGACCATCTTGTATCTCGTCCTCTTCCTAGTCCCATGTTTGTCCCAACGAGCACCTGGGTCCGCAATGTATCTCGGGCCATGGTATGGTGGCCACTGCTCCTCCTCTAGGTAAGGCTCGAAATGGGGAGCCCAAGTAAGTACAAGGCTGTCAACACTTAGTTCCCGTGGCATCCTACTCACATATGCATAGTTGCGATGTTGAGCTGCTGCAATGTAATGAGAACATGGAAAGTGGTACTGCCTTGGTTTCCCACACATGCATGAGAAATTACTAAGAACCACAATATAAGCCCTTGAAGGCCGAACCTCACCATCGGAGGTTGTCCAACCCCTTTCTATGACCTCATACTTTCCCGTGCTATGGTCAAAGCAATGAACTTCATGTGTTCTAGCCTTCTCCTTTGCCCTATCAAGATGGTGTTTTGGTTTAGGTGCCCATATCTGATTCTTGCTCTGTAGTGCCATTGCTGATGCATGCCGGTCATTGAACCATGCAACACACCTAAAGAAAGTAAAGGACACAATGGCATTGACAGGCATGGCCCGTATACCCCTTTAGCACACTATTAAATGACTCGGCCATGTTGCTAGTTTCCAATTCATACCTCCACCCGCCATCATCATAGGCCCTTGACCATTTTTCTTTTTGACTCATCAAACCATGTAGCCACTGCCTACGTCCTGCATTTGTTGCTGTCTTTAGCAGCTCCAACTTCTCTTCGAAGTAGCAAATCTCAAGATGGCGAGCAACCTCCTCGAACAGGTGGAAGTTGTCCTTTGAATTGTCCTTCCGGAGTAAATTCTCTGCAAGGTGGCGAGTGCACCAACGGTGATGCAATGGTGCATACCCCGGAATCTGCTCCTATACGGCACTAAGTATGCCCTGGTGTCTGTCAGATATGACACCAACCTCTCTCCCAGGGCCTACAACATGTATCCGAACAAGCCGCAAGAACCAACCCCAGCTGTCTTTGTTCTCCCTCTCTACCAAAGCGAATGCTAATGGAACCAATGCATTGTCCGCGTCACAACCAATGGCTATCAACATTGTGCCCATGTACTTGCCAAGAAGAAAAGTACCATCAATGGACAACATAGGACGACAATGTCTAAAGGCTTGGACACACTGAGGAAAGCACCAGAATGCACGGAAGAATATCTCTCTGTAGTCCTTCCATTCATTTGGTTTTGGGATGTACTCGTAATGCATGCCCGGATTAGCTACCTTGATTGCATTGAACAATGCAGGCAGCTTCTCGTACCCCTCCTCCCAATCACCATATATCTGTTGACACTGTTTTTCAGCACGTGTCAAATGAGCTAAGGCTTGACTGGTCAACGACTGCTTTCCATCGGCATTGGGAAATCATGAGTCAACATTGCCGATGAGAGTGTTGCGGGAAGACCAGGTGCGCTGCCGATGAAGGCTGGATGATCCTTGCCGACAAAGGTTAATCGGTGAAGTCTTGCTGATGCTGATTGCCGATGAGGAGACATTGCCGATTGCCGATGGGGATACATTGCCGATTGCCGATGAAGGGTCATTGTCGGCTACCGATGAAGAGTGATTGCCGATTGTCGATAGGGACTGATTGGTGGACAGTTACCAGTACAAGATCGCCGATCGGAAAGTATTGCCGATGCCGATGGGCATAGGGTGCCGATGATTACATCATAACTTAGCGTTTGATGTCAGCAGAAGGCTACCGGTGGTCAAAAAAGGAAGGCGCGGATTGAAGGGATCTACCGATGGAAAGTTTCCATCGAAGAGAAGTATAAGGAAACTGGTGTTTTGTACCAGTATTATTATTATAGTAGTTTGAGTCCGACTCTTGCATGAGTCGTTTATTTTCCTTTAAAATAGGCGTGTTTGTTTAGGAAAATAAATATTGTTATCCGGCTCCTGCGCGAGTCAGTTTCCTTAACATTAGGAGTTTGTTTTAGGAAGGATACGTGTTGTGTCTTTGTACAACTCTCCATGCGACGTGTCCGAGGGCTACAGAAAAACAATCAATCCAATCAAAACAAACCAATTTTACTCTTATTCTACTTTTTATCGCAATCTACCTTTATTGCATTAGTTATAGCTTTTTCAACGGTTCTTCAAGCTTCGACGGGCTGCATCACCCTGATCTCCGTCAAATCCTTGCAAGTTCCGCGTGGGAGTACCTCGAGCCTTGGCATCCGGGCGCATCGCTGTTGCCTCGTTCAGCTCTGCTCTAGTTATCCTGATCAAGCCTCAATCCTAGCATCCGGGCGCATCGCCGTTGTCTGGATTGGATCGTGTTCTAGTTATCGTCCTTGTCGATTAACTGGTCAAATCGACTGGCACGCCTCCGGATATCGAATTTCGGGTATAAGCCCGAGGTGTTCGCAGATCCTGACGCTTTTTGTGTCAACAATATCATCTTCCAGGCACGTTGCTTTGCCCTCCATGCTTTGCCATAGCTCACCTCATAATGAAAATGCTTCTCAGCTAGGTCCATGAGCGCCTTCACTCTCAAATTAGGCTGTTTCTGCAGTGTTGTGTAAAATTTTCTAGCAATAAGGGTAGAGGTCAACTGTTGATGCTTCTCTTTTAGATCCGTCGTTGCACAAGTATATGGACCTACAATTTTGGTGATCTTAAACTTTTCACTGTCCTTCTGTTTCCTCGCGCATACCCTCCAATTGCAATCATTTTTCTGACATACCACTGTGTAACGGCGCTCCACATAAGAATGCTGCACCTTGAACGGCCTTTTACGTTTCACAGAATACTCCTGTAACCACCTTCTCAATGTTGGCAAGTCCTTGAAGATCATGCCCTTGAAAATTTTTATGCTTTCCCCATCATCAGGGGCCTCTAGCAACTCTTCTTCTCTTGCTACTACATAAGCACCATGAGAGTGTCTGAGATCGCTAAATTCATACACTAGTGGATCAATATCGGAACAACACTGCTTCATGAGCTCAATCTCTTGTTCACTCAATGCAGCCATAGGACGTTCATCATCGGAACGAACAACTCTTGCGGTCCCATAAGGCTCCTCTCCATCATCAATCTGAACATCAACACTATTAGATGCGAAGCCTGTATGCACCGCAGTGGATGATGAAGGCACACGATGACAGCCAACATTATCAGGAATGTCTCCTATATTTAAATGAGGATGTCATCATTGGAATAACATATTACAAGGGTGGATAAGAAAAGGTAAAGTGTTACTACAACACTTACTTGGATGATTTTGGGTCAAAGAGATCTCCTGAGGGGCTGCAGAAACATGAGGTGCAACAACATTAGGGCAGATTCCAACCTCGTTTGGAGCGGATTGCTCATCGGGCACCACAACCACATCTTCCACATGCACCTCTGGATTGTGTAACGGAGGATCACATGGTAACGGATCGTATTGTGGTGGTGACAAGCCATAAGGGGATGAATGCCCAATAGGGGATGAATGGCCAAGAGGAGTTGGCTCATTGAAGAGCTTCCGCACAATCAAATCTAAACATTGAAATTCACTCTTCATCGCAGTATTGACATATGTCTCCCATTGAACTTGGATTGCCATTGGAGTCGAAGGAGTGCTTGTGGTTCGTCCTTGAATTGCGGAGATGACTGTTACTCGGGCTCGAACAGGTGCTCTTCGAGGGCGCGGCTGGAGGTTGAAGACGAAGGCAGGGAGGTGAAAGTGAAAATGGACTCAGGGTAAAAGGTAGTGTGGATCCCGGTAACTTGTATAAGTTTACTCAGGGGCATTTTGGGGTTCCGGTTCACACTGTGGAGGAATGTGGAGAGGTCCGCGGTAGATACGCGCGGTGATCGAGGTGGTTTGCAACTGTTTGCGCTACAATCGAGGGATTTTATTATTAAATTGTAGTTCCACACACGGAGATCGAGGAAATTGTGCATCTATCTCAGAGGTAACGGCTACGGCAACGGCTACAGTGGAGAGAATTTCGGCACGTAAAGTATTATACATTCCGAAACTGGGGGGCATGTGTTGACACCGTTTTTCAGCACGTATCAAATGAGCTAAGGCTTGACTGGTCAACGGCTGCTTTCCATCGGCATTGGGAAATCATGAGTCAACATTGTCGATGAGAGTGCTGCGGGAAGACTAGGTGCGCTGCCGATGAAGGCTGGATGATCCTTGCTGACAAAGGTTAATCGGTGAAGTCTTGCTGATGCTGATTGCCGATGAGGAGACATTGCCGATTGCCGATGGGGATACATTGCCGATTGCCGATTGCCGATGAAGGGTCATTGTCGGCTACCGATGAAGAGTGATTGCCGATTATCGATAGGGACTGATTGGTGGACAGTTACCAGTACAAGGTCGCCGATCGGAAAGTATTGCCGATGCCGATGGGCATAGGGTGCCGATGATTACATCATAACTTAGCGTTTGATGTCAGCAGAAGGCTACCGGTGGTCAAAAAAGGAAGGCGCGGATTGAAGGGATCTACCGATGGAAAGTTTCCATCGAAGAGAAGTATAAGGAAACTGGTGTTTTGTACCAGTATTATTATTATAGTAGTTTAAGTCCGACTCTTGCATGAGTCGTTTATTTTCCTTTAAAATAGGCGTGTTTGTTTAGGAAAATAAATATTGTTATCCGGCTCCTGCGCGAGTCAGTTTCCTTAACATTAGGAGTTTGTTTTAGGAAGGATACGTGTCGTGTCTTTGTACAACTCTCCATGCAACGTGTCCGAGGGCTACGGAAAAACAATCAATCCAATCAAAACAAACCAATTTTACTCTTATTCTACTTTTTATCGCAATCTACCTTTATTGCATTAGTTATAGCTTTTTCAACGAGTTCTTCAAGCTTCGACAGGCTGCATCACCCTGATCTCCGTCAAATCCTTGCAAGTTCCGCGTGGGAGTACCTCTGAGCCTTGGCATCCGGGCGCATCGTTGTTGCCTCGTTCAGCTCTGCTCTAGTTATCCTAATCAAGCCTCAATCCCAGCATCCGGGCGCATCACCGTTGTCTGGATTGGATCTTGTTCTAGTTATCGTCCTTGTCGATTAACTGGTCAAATCGATTGGCACGCCTCCGGATATCAAATTTCGGGTATAAGCCCGAGGTGTTCGCAGATCGTGATGTTTTTTGTGTCAACACCTCTTTTGGCATGCTTGGTGGGACGCGATTATACAAATCTACACATCTATTATGGGTGATCACGCCGACGTTAACCAGAGGAACGTCATTGAAGTCTCTGAGGCCGATCTGAAAGATGATCAGAAGCAGGCCATGGAGCGGGCTATGGAGGAATACAAGCAGTTATATCTCAAATCCTTCAGCCTCAGCAGGAGCGGCGAAGCAATCCAGAAGCAAGATCCGTCGTTGCCACGGCAGGTCACGTACGACATCAATCCTAGTAAGCTACAAGAGATGGTTAATGTTGCTGTAAGTCAAGCATTAATTAGCCACTCCAACGTGCTGTCCAATATTGTCTACAATGTTGTCACGCAATCATTCAAAGAAGGGCATGCACCACGATATGTCGGTCCAGCGTACCATCAACCTGGATTGGCATCTACGATCCCATCGGCAGCCCCAATAGCGTCTTCCACCCCTGTGGAACCGTCTGCCGATGTGGCTACATCACCAAGACCAAACCCTGGCGGCGTCACCAAGCTCAACACAAGTCTAGCCGCGTCGGCAACTTTAGGACCAGCCCTTGCTAACTGGTGGGGATACGGTATGCCTCCGAATCTATATGCTAGTTCTAATCTGGTGCAGAGAGACAGTTCAGCTTGGAGGAACTCTATGGCATCGGCAACGCAGTCACAGCCGATGGCCCCTATGATGCACAACTCTGCACCTTCTCCAACTATGCAAGTGCCATCAGATGATCTTCAAGTAATCCCTAAAGTACCTCTGATGCCATCATCGGCAAGCTCTGTGCCGATGCAACACATTATGACAGCTGGTAGTCAACCTCTAGTGGTAAATTCTCAAGCTGGGGTGTTAGTTCCCCAAGGTAATCTGGTGATTGATTGCTCCAGAATACAAGAGTCACATGCTCCAGTCAGCTACCAGCCATCGGTAAGCTAGATGCCGATGCTTTATAATCCTGGATGGGTCAACCAGCCGCCAGCTCAGCAGCCTGGCGTGTCAGTGTATCATTATGGAGGCCCAGTGCATGCTCAGAGCGGACTATCGGTACAGCAACCGATGAATACAGGGAATCAGCCTAATCTGCCAAGTGTGCAAAACTATCCATCAGTAAGTCAACCGATGCATAGTGTTCAGATGACTGGTGCTGCGCCCGTGACTACCCCGCATCATCTTCAAGAGGCGCATCAGCTGGCTCCACCAGTCAACAACCAGTCAATGAGTCGGCAGGAGCAGGATGCATATTGGGTCGGTAAGATTGCCGAAGTTATGAAAGAACAATTCGGCATCAAACCCAAGGTCAATACGTACTCTTATCGGACTCCGTATCCTCCTGCATATGACTCGATTCCTCTCCCAAATCGGTACAAAGTGCCCGATTTCACCAAGTTCTCCGGCCAAGACGACACGTCGACAATGGAGCACATCAACCGCTTCATTATCTAGTGCGGGGAAGCTGCCAGCAGGGAGGAGTTAAAGGTGAGATTGTTCTCTTCGTCATTGTCTGGATCGGCATTCACATGGTTCATATCGTTGCCTCCAAATTCTGTAATTACATGGGCCGATCTAGAGAGGCAATTTCATAAATACTTCTTCGCTGGCATACATGAGAAAAAGCTTACCGATTTGGTCAAAATGAGGCAACGCAACGACGAATCGGTAGAAAGCTTTGTTCAAAGGCTATGGGACGTAAAGAACAAGTGCTATAGTCTAGTGCTTGATGATCGGCAGCTGGCAGATTTGGCCTTTCAAGGATTACTGCCGCACATTAAGGACAAGTATGCGTCCCAAGAATTTGAAAGTCTAAGTCACCTGGTGCAGAGGATTACCGATCAAGATATCAAAACCTTTGAACCCAGGAAGACTTAGAACAAGAAGGTGACCTTCATCGGGAAAGAAGACTCTAGATCGGATGAAGAGCTGAATGTCGATGCAGCCGAATGGGTGAGGGATAAGAAGCATGTGTCTTGTCCGTTCGGCCAAAAAGAGACTGAAAGGTTCGACATCACCAAGGCCGATAGGATGTTTGACATGTTGCTGCAAGAAGGGCGAATCAAGTTGGCGCCCAACCAAGTAATTCCATCGGCCGAAGAGCTCAAGAAGATTAGGTACTGCAAGTGGCATAATGCAACCTCACACAGTACCAATGACTGCAAAGTGTTCAGGCAGCAGTTGCAGTCAGAGATTGAATCTGGGCGTATTAAGTTTGAAAATTCTAAAGTCCAGAAACCGATGAAGATAGATCAGGACCCGTTCCCAAACAATATGGTGGAAATTAGTGAAAAAACCAGAGTGCTGACATGAGAAGCTGCTAGAAAGAGGGCATCGGTAGACCCCAACCATCAAGTACCTGAGTGCGACGCAAGAAGGTTTGCCGATGACAGGAAGAGTAAGAAGGTTGCCGATGAAGGTAGCAGTGCCAACAGGGCTCTTGGAGTTGTAATCACTCACAAGCAGCCAAAGCGAGATCATCAACAATCATGTGAAGAGCGATATCGGCAAGAAGAAGAAGAGCACGGGAGTGGCTTCGGCATAAAGACCATTGGAAGTATCCCTTCTCGTTCACTGTTGGGAAGAGGGCATCAAGTTGCCCACTGCCGATAACTGTCCAGAGTGCAACGGGTATTGCGATACCGATCGGTCAGGTAAGAGACCTTGTTTTGATGATCAGGCACCCAGATACGCTAAGCCACTCAGAGAAAACAGATCGGCACATGACCGACTGGGGAGCAAGCTCAGTGCCCATGACAGGCTTGGCAGACGTGTTGATCAAGGGGAGCTGGAGGAGATGGCCAATGCAAGAGTACCTGACGAAGAGATATTCTCCAGAGATCCCAACATCAGAAGAAGCGCCGATGTAAGCTGTGGGAAGCAGCACCAGCCCATCTGGAAAACTAAGCTTCCCCCGTGGTGCCCTAAGGGTCTGACCAAGACCCAGAAGAGAAGGATTCAGCGTCAGCACCGTGATGACCTGTACGACGATGCAGAACCCTCAAGGGAGAAGCAATGGAGGCCAAAGCACAAGGACAGGGATCCATCGGCAGACATAAACATGGTCGTCATGTTACCGATGGAATTCATGGCACCCGTCCGCGATGATGAAGAGACTGCCGATATGGCATAATTGGTGCTGGATCCGATGATGGTTGTCTTTGAAAAGCCTGCCGATGAGGAGAGGCAGCATCTGAGAGCTTTGTTCGTTAAGGGCAAAGTGGATGGGCAGCAGATGACAAAGATGCTGGTAGATGGCGGCGCGTCAATCAATATAATGCCATATATCGTGTTCAGAAAGCTTGGGAAAGGTGATCAGGATTTAGTCAAGACTGACATGAAGCTCAAGGACTTCGAAGGCAATGTGTAACGCCCCAGAGTCCAAACGGCTAAGATCCACTCTGCACGCTGAGCGAACCACACCCACCACCATCCCACTTAAGCTTTCGTCCTCGCTTCGCTTAAAAGGATTAACCTGGAGATGGTGGGATGGACTCTAGAAGCCTTATATGTTGGTCTATCCCACCTTAAACAACCAAGGTGGGACTAAACCCTCCACAATATCTCATTAACACACATGGGCCACTACGGGCCAAACGGGCCGGATGTGACATACACCCCCCCTCAAAGAACTCGACGTCCTCGTCGAGCCCAACATACCCACAACCAGGCAAACGATGACCAGGAATGTTCCCTCTTAGCACACGCGACTGTGCGCCCAGTGTCGGCACATGTGCCATGCCGTGCGCCCCGCAGAGCCTACACGCGCAATGAACCTACCATGTCCGCACACCTGGCCCGCACGCGCCCGCTGCCGCGAAGGTCGACTCTGATACCATTTGTAACGCCCCAGAGTCCAAACGGCTAAGATCCACTCTGCACGCTGAGCGAACCACACCCACCAAAATTTCTCTTTAACATCCATATACATCTTAGTGCTACCAGGATGAATAGAGTAAGCAGACTCATGAGCTTCACGCAAAACCATTTGTCTTAAAGCTTTATCATCAGGTACACATAAACGATTACCAAACCACAAAGTTCCATTATCATCCATGTGGAAACCAGGGGACTTACCGATGACCAGATTCCCTGCTATCTCCTTCAATTTCTCATCCTTCAACTGACCTTTTCGGATCTCCTGTTCAAGTGTAGGTTCCATCACCATCTCTGCGGCATTGACAACGAAACCCAAATTCAAGCTTTCAAACTCATCACACAACTCATCTGACATAGCTGACATAAGCAACTCATGGACTCCACTCTTCCTGCTGAGAGCATCTGCAACCACATTAGCTTTCCCAGGGTGATAATGCACATCTAGATCATAATCCTTGATCAGTTCTAACCATCTGCATTGTCTCAAGTTCAGATCAGACTGGGTGAAGATATATTTCAAACTCTTATGATCAGTATATATTTCAAACACTTATGCACAATGTGTCGACCGCTATGGGAGCCGTATGTGTTGACTTAACCATCGGCAGCAAAACTTTGCCGACAACGTTCTTTGTGATCAGTGGCAAAGGAACTTACAACTTGCTCCTCGGAAGGGATTGGATCCATGCCAATTATTGTATTCCTTCTACTATGCCTCAGAGCCTGGTACAGTGGATCGGGGACAGAATTGAAGTTGTCCGAAGTGAAGCCCCATCTACTATTGCATCGGCAGAATCAGAAACTTATGAGCAGAACAGGTGCATATCTGGTGAAGCATGGGACAAGGAATTCCTCAAAGTTGCCGATTACCGCATCAAACCGATCCAAGCAGTCGGTGTTGAAGAAGAGTTTTGATGGATCGGTTCGCTGACGACGGAAAGCTGGGGCAGGGCTTCACGTCTGCCGATGACTTGCTCGAGGTCGACATCGGCGATGGTAGTAAACCTAGGCCTACTTTTATTAGTGCTAAGTTAGATTCCCAATGTAAACAGCAGTTAACCAATTTATTGAAAGAGAATAAAGATTGTTTTGCTTGGGATTATATAGAGATGCCTGGTTTAGACTGATCAATAGTTGAACATCGGTTACCCATCAAGTCTGGTTTCCAGCCACATCGGCAACCTGCACGCCGATGCAATCCTACTATTTTACCCGACATCAAGGCTGAGATTACAAAGTTAATCGAAGCTGGATTTATTCGGCAATCCCGATATGCCGATTGGATTTCTAATGTGGTTCCTGTGTATAAAAAGAATGGAAAACTTCGTGTTTGCATTGATTTCAGGAATCTTAACAAGGCTACACCGATGGATGGCTACCTGATGCCCGTTGTTGATCTGCTGATCGATGCTGCTGCTGAACATCAAATTATTAGCTTCATGGATGGTAATGCTGGGTATAATCAAATATTCATGGCTGAAGAAGACGTATCCAAGACCGATTTCCGATGTCCAGGTCACGATGGCTTATTTTAATGGGTAGTCATGACTTTTGGCTTGAAGAATGCCAGTGCTACTTATCAGAGAGCAATGAATTTTATCTTCCATAAGTATATTGGCACAATAGTTGAAATCTACATTGATGACGTGGTGGTTAAGTCTGGAGGCTTCAAGAAGCATCTTGCCGATTTGCGGGAAATATTGGAGTGCACAAGGGAGCACGGGTTGAAGATGAATCCTAACAAGTGTGCATTTGGCGTATCGACAGGGCAGTTTCTGGGTTTCATGGTGCATCAGAGAGGCATTGAAATCGGTAGAAAGTCTATTGATGCAATTAACAAGATAGTTGCTCCTACGAACAAGACTGAGTTGCATTCCTTGATCGGCAAGATTAATTTCATCAGAAGGTTTATATCTAATCTATCTAGTAAGATTAAATCCTTTAGCCCCTTGTTAAAGTTGAAAGCCGATCAAGAGTTTACATGGAAAGAAGAGCAGCAGCCAGCCTTAGAGGAGATTAAAAAATACTTGGTAAATCCTCCAGTCTTGGTTCTACCTCAACACGGGAAGCCTTTCAGGTTATATTTGTCTGCCGATGACGGTGTTATCGGATCAGCCTTAATTCAGGAGTTTGAAGGGAAGGAACGTGTAATATATTACCTGAGTAGAAGGCTGGTGGACGCTGAAACCAGGTATTCGGCCATAGAAAGGTTATGCCTGTGTTTATACTTCTCTTGCACAAAACTAAGGCATTATTTACTGTCGGCTGAGTGCACTGTTATTTGCAAAGATGATGTGGTCAAGTATATGTTGTCAATGCCGATTTTGAGTGGACGAATCGGTAAGTGGATTTTGACACTTTCAGAGTTTGACCTAAGGTATGAATCAGCTAAGCCTGTCAAAGGTCAGGTAATGGCCGATTTTGTTACTCAGCATTGTAATGTGGTGAGCTCTGTTGAAATTGCTCCTTGGACTTTATTCTTTGATGGGTCTACGTGCAAGGATGGAGCGGGTATCGGTATTCTCTTGATTTCACCCCGAGGACAGAAGTATGAAATTTCGCTGCCGATTGTTGCTACTTCAACAAACAATCAGGTTGAATACCAAGCTTTACTTAAGGGGTTAGAACTACTCAGGGAAGTGCGTGCCGATGCTGTTGAAATCTTCGGTGATTCTATGTTGGTGATTAACCAATTGATCGGGACATATGAATGTCGAAGTGAAGTTTTGATTACTGCCCATGAATGGTGTTTGCAGTTGTTAAGGGAGTTCAAGGAGTATCGCCTTGAGCACATTCCAAGGTTGCATAATGAAGAGGCCAATCGGTTAGCACAGAGTGCCTCGGGGTATCAACCGATTCAAGAAGTCACGGCATCGGTAACATTTGCTGATGACTGGAAAAAGGAGATTGCCGATTACTTGAGGGATCCATCTAGGAAAGTTGAAAGGCGTCTAAGGTTCCAAGCTACTAAGTATGTGCTCCTCGACGATGAGTTGTATTATCGGACGATTGATGGAGTTTTGCTTAGATGTCTCGGCAAAGAGGAATCGAAAGAGTTGATGGGTGAGATCCATGTAGGTGTATGTGGAGCGCATCAATCGGCATTCAAAATGAAGTGGATGATTAGGCGAAATGGATATTATTGGCCGACAATCCTTGAAGATTGCTTCAATTATTTCAAGGGGTGCCAGGACTGTCAGAAGTTTGGTAATGTGCAAAGGGCACTTGCATCGGCAATGAATCCTATAATTAAGCCTTGGCCGTTCAGAGGATGGGCTATTGATCTCATCCGTCAAATTTATCCGCCATCAAGCAAGGGGCATAAGTTCATACTTGTTGCTACCGATTATTTTACTAAGTGGGTCGAGGCAATCCCTTTAAAGAAGGTGACATCGGCAAACATGGTGGATTTCGTTAAAGAACACATTATTTACCGATTCGGCATTCCTCAAACTATTACTACCGATCAAGGAACCATGTTCACATCGGGAGAGTTTGATGAGTTTGCTGCTAGCATGGGTTTCAAGGTGTTAAACTCTTCTCCTTATTATGCTCAAGCTAATGGTCAAGCTGAAGCGACTAATAAAGGAGTCATTAAGCTTATAAAGTGCAAGATTGAAGAAAACCCTAGAAGGTGGCATATGGTGTTAAACGAAGCCTTGTGGTCATATCGGATGGCTTGTCATGGTGCAACTAAGGTCTCACCATATCAGTTAGTTTATGGACACGATGTTGTCCTGCCTTGGGAAGTTAAAGCTGGTTCTAGGCGATTATCTTTTCAGGATCAACTGACGACCGATGATTATGCTACTCTGATGAAAGATGAGTTAGAAGATTTGGTAGGTCATCGGTTGAGGGCATTAATTAGCATTGAAGAGAATAAGAAGAGGGTTGCCAGATGGTATGACAAGAAAGTAAAAGCAAAGGAGTTTGCCGATGGCGATCTGGTATGGAAGTTGATTTTACCGATCGGGGCCAAGAGCTCTAAGTTTGGAAAGTGGTCTCCGAATTGGGAGGATCCTTATCGGGTAAAACAGTCTGCTCCTGGTAATGCTTACATTTTGGAAACTCTCGAAGGAGTTGCGTTCTCTAGAGCGATCAACGGCAAATACTTAAAGAGGTATTACCCCAGCATATGGGTGGACGCATAGCATGCTCGTTTGGATGCCGATGAAAGAGAAATTATAATACATCGGTAAAAACGTGTAAACGTTATATTACAAGACCCAAAATCAAGTATCAGAGTTACATTCTTGCCGATACAACAAACAAATTACAGCAAGGAATGGATAGCTGATATCGCACGCAGGCGAATTTGCTCTTTTTCGTCCATCTCCTTAGCGTCGGCATCGGCAAAACCCTCAACCGGCCTGATCTTCTTTTTCCACAAGATGGCTTGTCGGGCGTTCTGGTCCCTTTCTTGCCGCAGGACCCTGACGGTGTCGGACAGCTGGGTTTTCTTTTGGTTGGCTGCGGTCAAAGCCTCCTCAACCTTTTGTAACTCGGCTAGTAGTTCCTCTTTCTTTGCCGATAACTGAACGATTTCTTGATTGAGGCCGTTGATGGAGACTTCTGCTTGGCCGATACCCTTATGCTTTTCATCGGCAATGTTTTTGAACTTGAGCTTCTCTTCCTCGCCCTTGGATTGAGCGGCCCTATCGGCAATGCGACGGGAAAGCTTCTGGTACTAGATTTGTTTGATGTCGAGGAAGGTTGCCTAGAGAAGGATTTCTGCCATATCGGCAGGGAGATGGCCTTGGATGTCCTTAAAAACGATTCTTGCTGCCGATGAGTCCTGAATGAGTTGGGACGTGTCTTGTAGCAGCAAGGAAAGCAATTCTTCAAGTTTGGACTTGATCTCTACTGATAAAGCTGGGACAGAGCTCTCTTCCTCCTCATCGTCATCGGGGATGTCGACTGCAAAGGAGAATAGACTGTCTGCTTGGATGAGGCCTTGGCGTTCATCTTCATTCTGAGGATTCAGCCTGAAGGAGAAGAGACTGTCTGGAGAGTCCTGGGCCTGGAAACAGAGGAGTTAAAATATGCCGATTGTAAAATTATACTATGAGCTTTAGGGTGATTGGCTTACCATCTTGAATCGGATCTCCTGCCTAGGACTTGGCATGCTGGATGGTCCGGCTTCATCTTGGACATCGGCGGCAGTTGCCGATGAGTGGGCTTCTGCTGGAAAAGCAGTCGACACCACTGGTGCTGGTGGTATCATCGCTGACGCTTCCGATATGGTGGCCGGGGCTTGTGGTGGCGATGTCACTCCCTCATTGGGAACTTCGGTCGACGGCGCCGATGCCGATGTTGTTTCCGCTACTACAGCAGGTGGAGTCATTTCCTCATCGGGGACTCCGGTTGATGGCGCCGATGCCGATGCCGCCTCCGCTGTTGTAGTGGGTAGAGCTGTCTCCTGATCGGGGGCGTCGTCTATCGGTTGATCCGAGACAGGAGCCGATGGAGGTTCTGCCAATGACGCGCCGGCGGTTGATGGAGCAACTGCAGCTAATGACAGTCCTGCTGGTGGCATGTCAGTAATTGATGGTGCAGGTAGGACGGATGGCGAAGACGGAGAAGCCAGCCTTAGACGCCTCTTTTTCCTTGGCGCGGCGGTAGGAGATCCGACCCGTTTGGATGAGGACTAGGGGGCATCGGCAGCTGGACTTAAGGTGCTTGCCTGCTGGAAGCAGCTGACCACAATGCCTGAAAATATAAAGCAAGTTATACAAAATAAAATGTTGCCGATGAAACAATATGTAATCGGTACGGGTAAAGATGGGTTTACTGCATGAACCCGCGTCAGGGCAACAGCAGCGGCCGATGTAGCCTTGACTTTTGCAGGTGTTGGCGTAGGTACCTGTTGAGGCATGAAAGCAGCTAGCGAAGGAGCTTTGTTGCCGATGATTGATATGGGACCCATTATCCGAAGATTGAAGGGCCTGCCACTGTTGCTCGTTGTGGGGATCGGATCATCGACCTATCAAGCGCTAAAGAGTTAAGTACCGATGACGAAAGTAGAGTAATAAAGAATGCATCGGATAGAAGACTTACTGCGTCATCGGGGATGATGTGATCGGCGTCAATCAGGTGCCGATAGTAGTGCGATGACTTGGTGAATAGCTGGCACCTCCATTCTTGCCACCAGTACTTGTACTCGTTCATGATAAAGGAGGTTGGTGACCAGGAGGATAAGTCGATGTCTGCTATATCGACATCAGGAGGAAGATTGACGACCTTGTTCCAGTCTAGAGCACTGGAAATTGTCTGCCTAGGCCTTACTACTTTGGAGTAGCAGAGTTTGATCAGCAGTTGGCCAAATGCTTGTTGTCTCGCTGCTACCGATGGGTAGTAGAACTCATAAGATGGAGGGGCATTTTTCCCAGATCCAAAGATGTTAACTGGAATAGCTCGGGTAGTGATGTTGGCCTTCATAATTGCTTGGTTCTCAGGCACGTTCCCATCGGTAAGGTTGAATAGCAGCGGGAACTGATTGTGTTCATCGGTATATGTTCACCAGAGCTGTTCCGTGGAGGAAAGTCCATTATATAACTTCCGAAAAAATGTGCCGAGCTGCTCTACATCGGCATCGGTCCCTGGCAGCACTATGACAGCCTCTCCAAAATTGAGTGGAGGGCGAGTTGTCGATTTGTCATCCCTATACTGATGGTCTTCCGATATATCCCTCAGGAATTGTTGGGCAAACAGGTCAAACTGGAACACTTTCTGCATATGGGCGTTCAGCCACATGTTAATAAACCACCAGGGACCCCCAAGGTTGTTGATGGGTTCACCTAGCAGTAACTTCTGAGATACTTGGTGTAGAAGGCGGTATACTGCTCCAAGAAGGTATCTGCCTAGGGGAAGCCTTGTTCCATCGGCAAGTAGCTCGGCTGCAGGGAGATGCATGGTGGTCGGTCCGACGGTTTTGCCGCAGAAGACGAACTTTTCCAACCACATGTTCAAGAAAATGGCATGCTCCCGTTGGTTTACCGATCCGGTTTTCTGGTACTCATTGATGTAACCTGTCCAACCGCCGATGTTTCGGGTGTTCACCTTGTACTCAACTTTTCTATTGAAAAGGGTGAAGGTATCAGGAGAGGAGATGTCCAGGCCGGTCAACATGTGGACATCGGCAAGGGTTGGGGTGGCTGGTCCATGCCTAAATAGGAAGGCGTTCATGCTGTCAGACCAGAAGTATGAAGCTGCCATTAACATGTTCTCGTTCTTTTCCATATCGACAATGGAAAGCCTGATGCACTGGTCCAGGGTGCGCTCTTGCCAGTAAACTTGTTGCGCCCTAGCAACCCTAAGATACCAGTTCTTCCACCCTTTGGTGGGCTTAGGACATGAACGGAAGGCATCTTTCCACAATCCTAAACCAAAGCATTCAGATCTGAATGGAATCCGGTTGGTTTCCGCATTGATTATGTAGGTGGGGTCCGGATTGCCCATGGGGCCTAAGCAACTGAAGTTTGAGCCAGCAAGTGGAATGACTACTTTGTTGTACAGTTCCTAGGGTTCGAAGAAAAGAAAGGGAAGGATCAGAAAAGAAGCGGGGGTAAATCCAGATTCATGCGAGAAAAGAACCAGTAGGGGGTTGGATTAGGAGGAGAATAGGTCTCACCTTGGGAATGTCGACTTGGATTGCCATTGGAGTCGAAGGAGTGCTTGTGGTTCGTCCTTGAATTGCGGAGATGACTGTTACTCGGGCTCGAACAGGTGCTCTTCGAGGGCGCGGCTGGAGGTTGAAGACGAAGGCAGGGAGGTGAAAGTGAAAATGGACTCAGGGTAAAAGGTAGTGTGGATCCCGGTAACTTGTATAAGTTTACTCAGGGGCATTTTGGGGTTCCGGTTCACACTGTGGAGGAATGTGGAGAGGTCCGCGGTAGATACGCGCGGTGATCGAGGTGGTTTGCAACTGTTTGCGCTACAATCGAGGGATTTTATTATTAAATTGTAGTTCCACACACGGAGATCGAGGAAATTGTGCATCTATCTCAGAGGTAACGGCTACGGCAACGGCTACAGTGGAGAGAATTTCGGCACGTAAAGTATTATACATTCCGAAACTGGGGGCATGTGTTGACACCGTTTTTCAGCACGTGTCAAATGAGCTAAGGCTTGACTGGTCAACGGCTGCTTTCCATCGGCATTGGGAAATCATGAGTCAACATTGCCGATGAGAGTGCTGCGGGAAGACTAGGTGCGCTGCCGATGAAGGCTGGATGATCCTTGCTGACAAAGGTTAATCGGTGAAGTCTTGCTGATGCTGATTGCCGATGAGGAGACATTGCCGATTGCCGATGGGGATACATTGCCGATTGCCGATTGCCGATGAAGGGTCATTGTCGGCTACCGATGAAGAGTGATTGCCGATTGTCGATAGGGACTGATTGGTGGACAGTTACCAGTACAAGGTCGCCGATCGGAAAGTATTGCCGATGCCGATGGGCATAGGGTGCCGATGATTACATCATAACTTAGCGTTTGATGTCAGCAGAAGGCTACCGGTGGTCAAAAAAGGAAGGCGCGGATTGAAGGGATCTACCGATGGAAAGTTTCCATCGAAGAGAAGTATAAGGAAACTGGTGTTTTGTACCAGTATTATTATTATAGTAGTTTGAGTCCGACTCTTGCATGAGTCGTTTATTTTCCTTTAAAATAGGCGTGTTTGTTTAGGAAAATAAATATTGTTATCCGGCTCCTGCGCGAGTCAGTTTCCTTAACATTAGGAGTTTGTTTTAGGAAGGATACGTGTTGTGTCTTTGTACAACTCTCCATGCGACGTGTCCGAGGGCTACAGAAAAACAATCAATCCAATCAAAACAAACCAATTTTACTCTTATTCTACTTTTTATCGCAATCTACCTTTATTGCATTAGTTATAGCTTTTTCAACGGTTCTTCAAGCTTCGACGGGCTGCATCACCCTGATCTCCGTCAAATCCTTGCAAGTTCCGCGTGGGAGTACCTCGAGCCTTGGCATCCGGGCGCATCGCTGTTGCCTCGTTCAGCTCTGCTCTAGTTATCCTGATCAAGCCTCAATCCTAGCATCCGGGCGCATCGCCGTTGTCTGGATTGGATCGTGTTCTAGTTATCGTCCTTGTCGATTAACTGGTCAAATCGACTGGCACGCCTCCGGATATCGAATTTCGGGTATAAGCCCGAGGTGTTCGCAGATCCTGACGCTTTTTGTGTCAACAATATCATCTTCCAGGCACGTTGCTTTGCCCTCCATGCTTTGCCATAGCTCACCTCATAATGAAAATGCTTCTCAGCTAGGTCCATGAGCGCCTTCACTCTCAAATTAGGCTGTTTCTGCAGTGTTGTGTAAAATTTTCTAGCAATAAGGGTAGAGGTCAACTGTTGATGCTTCTCTTTTAGATCCGTCGTTGCACAAGTATATGGACCTACAATTTTGGTGATCTTAAACTTTTCACTGTCCTTCTGTTTCCTCGCGCATACCCTCCAATTGCAATCATTTTTCTGACATACCACTGTGTAACGGCGCTCCACATAAGAATGCTGCACCTTGAACGGCCTTTTACGTTTCACAGAATACTCCTGTAACCACCTTCTCAATGTTGGCAAGTCCTTGAAGATCATGCCCTTGAAAATTTTTATGCTTTCCCCATCATCAGGGGCCTCTAGCAACTCTTCTTCTCTTGCTACTACATAAGCACCATGAGAGTGTCTGAGATCGCTAAATTCATACACTAGTGGATCAATATCGGAACAACACTGCTTCATGAGCTCAATCTCTTGTTCACTCAATGCAGCCATAGGACGTTCATCATCGGAACGAACAGCTCTTGCGGTCCCATAAGGCTCCTCTCCATCATCAATCTGAACATCAACACTATTAGATGCGAAGCCTGTATGCACCGCAGTGGATGATGAAGGCACACGATGACAGCCAACATTATCAGGAATGTCTCCTATATTTAAATGAGGATGTCATCATTGGAATAACATATTACAAGGGTGGATAAGAAAAGGTAAAGTGTTACTACAACACTTACTTGGATGATTTTGGGTCAAAGAGATCTCCTGAGGGGCTGCAGAAACATGAGGTGCAACAACATTAGGGCAGATTCCAACCTCGTTTGGAGCGGATTGCTCATCGGGCACCACAACCACATCTTCCACATGCACCTCTGGATTGTGTAACGGAGGATCACATGGTAACGGATCGTATTGTGGTGGTGACAAGCCATAAGGGGATGAATGCCCAATAGGGGATGAATGGCCAAGAGGAGTTGGCTCATTGAAGAGCTTCCGCACAATCAAATCTAAACATTGAAATTCACTCTTCATCGCAGTATTGACATATGTCTCCCATTGAGCCTCTGATGAGATTGGGACCAACCGCCTAAATATTTGGCCTGATTTACCATGATGAACTACTCCCTCAACTGATATGACATTTTCAATGGAATTGCAATGAAGCTCATCACGAGCCCTAGCAAACAACTCAAAAAAAGCGGCCGCTCATCGAACATCAAAGGCACCCTTTACATTCCAACTAATGTGATATTACCAAAATCATCTTCCGCTTCCTCCACTCTTCCTCCATGATACAGGGTCACTAGGTTATCCATCTAGTTGATATACACAACACGAAAGTTCTTATTATGGGTAAACTAAACTATCAATGACCTAACTATACATATATATATATAGACACACACACACACACACACATATCTATTTAGCTATAAATTTAGCAAACTAACTATCTATCTATGAACTTATCAATCTATCTATTTAGCAAAATAACTATCTATCTATCTATCTATCTATCTATTTGTCTATCCATCTATTTAGCGTACTAAATTATCAATGACATAACTATCCCTATATTTACTAAACTATATAATTAATAAGTTAACTACCGATTTGTCTATCTATCATCTAAATTTGTAACTAAAATTTCGAACTACATTGCTAACTAAATTTACCTAACGAGGGCGGGGTCGACGGAGGCCGCGGCTGGCTCGGCGGCGAACAGCGGCCGGCGGCGGGTGGTGGCGGCCAGCGGCGCGGCGGGGCGCGGCGGGCGGCGTCGGGCGGCGCCGAACTGAGAGCGAGGTGAGCGAGAGAGAGGTGAGCGAGAGAGAGGTGAGCGAGAGAGAGAGGCGAGGCAGAGAGCGTGCCTCGGCTCCTTTGAACCTAGCTCGGCGCCGTGATCCGTGGCGCCGAGCCCCCAGCCACGTCAGCTGCCACGCAGGATGCGGGCTCAAAGCTCGGCGCCAGGGGGCACGGCGCCGACCCCTGGGTCCATTTCTGGCAATGGTTCCTCCAGGAGTCCAAACATAAAAATAATTATAAAAATAATTAAAAAAACGAGTTAAATTGTAAAAATTTGGGTCTAGGACCCCGCCCGCAGACAGACATCACAGTGATTCAGTGAGAGGCATTCCATTCAGAAACGGCCAGCTTTTCACCAGCCGTTCGGCCGGCCGGCGCTAGCTCACTGTCTGTCTGTCTGCCTCTGGCCCCGTGGAGATCGAAGCTCAATTCTGAATTCTCTCCGTCCGAGCACTCTGGAGTCTCGAGATCGAATTAGCACACGTACGAGGCGGCGCATGCGTTTGGCGGGGCATGCATTATTTGGAGTGTGTGTGAACCGTGACACACACTGACACAGAACCATGCATGCAATGGAAAGGCATTCGTTCGGCGAGTCACGCACGCAGACGCTGGCAGCAGCGAGCTTTTGGTGTGGTACGGTGGCATGCTAATGCAGGGGATCGATCAGCAGCCAACAGGAGCCATATGCAAAAGTCTACGACAGCTTGCTTGGTCCACGACAGACGACAGAGAACGCTCGCCTGCACGCCTCTCTATTCAAAACCAAAGGGATTTTTGCTTTGATCCTCTCCTCATGTAGCTATGGGCTGAGGCCCTGTGTAGTGCTGCGGGGACGAACGATTTCTTTATTATGTGCCATAAAACATCTCTCTCTCTCTCTCTCTCGTGGCATTATCTTTAATTGTTTTTTTCCTCTCTCCTTTATGACTTTATTATGCCATCCAAGTTGTTTTCGTTAGTTAGGTTATACATTGTAGTCCATTCGTTTTAAATTATAATTTATTTAATATTTTAACCTCAGATTTAATCACTCGCTTTATTTAAAAAATTTATACAAATAATTAAATTTAAGTTATTTTTATAGACCATTTGTACAAACAGCTTGGATCTAGATTATTGATACATGGAGGGTGGGCACGAGATGTGTTGTCTAATGTGGTTTTTGTGGTTCAAATACTTTACTTTTCCTTGTTACAAACTCCTATAATTTCGTTAATGCCACGTAATGAAATTCATCTTTAACATTGTAGAAAACAAAATAAAATAAAATAAAATACAAATATAAATATAGATAGGTTTTACAATGGAGGACTCGGACCTCCATAGCTTACATCGGTCCTGTGCTAGTGCCGTTCATGGACATGCCCAAAATGGTGGCAGTGAAGGAAACAATATCTTTTGAATGGTACAAATAACATAGTTATAAGTTTCGATGCCATTCAACGAATTTTATCAACATTATTGAGCTCCTAGTAGTTGCATTGCTTGCTACTCCGTCAGTTCGAAAAATAATCGAACTGAAACCATTTATTTTTTTAGGTTGACCAAGTTCATTTATATAAAAGACCAATCTTTATTGTATCAATCAAGCGCTATTAGATTAAAATATTTCAACTGATGATGGTAGTGCTAGAACTGCACTATTTTTTCAGGACGGAGACAACACCTACTCAAGACCGAGATTACACTTTAAACTTTCTATTTTGAGCCTCAAGAGCTAATAAAATGGTCTAAAGTTTAGAGGCTAGGAGCAAAACAAGACCTTATTAGTTACGTGTGGACGAAAAAATAGACTAAAGTTTTAGTTCTTTGTATATAGATAAGTTGAAGATAAAAAAAAAGTAAGAAAGAAAATCAAAAGAAATCACACCAGAGATTCTAGCCATTGATCAATAGCAAGATGAAATATAAGAATAACTAGAGCAAACTTAGCCTTGAATTTCTGCTTCCAACGCTCCACGGAAGGGAAGGCTGAGCACCACTGAAGATTTAATCATTGCGAGTACACCAGATGGTCCAACATATAAGTATGATTATCTCCATGAAGAAAGGGACAGCTAACTGTCTGTCTTTTGAAACAAATTAAAACCTCCGCCAAGTTCGTATATTTAAAAGATCAACTTTTATTGTAACATCAAACAAGTGCAGTTAGTTTTTTTTTTGGTCATTAGTATACTGTATTATTCACACTTTGCGTTATATATTGTTATCTTTTAAAAAAAACTTAGTTAAGATTTAAAAGATGTTAACAAATGGTAGAATGCAGTCGGTTATATACGTACGTACGTACTCTCTGTATCTAACAGGAGTACGCACGTGTACAACGTACTACAGCCTACTAGTAGTAATAATAAACAACAGAAGCAGGGGTGCAGTGAACTGTTGTGTCGAGTCTCCTCTCTCGCTGGGAACTTGCACTTGCACTAGTGGAACAGCTGCAGTAGTGTCGTCGCCGCTCGATCGCACTGCAGGGATTAGCAGCTGGCACTGTAGAGATTGGTACTGTACGTCGTGTACGAGCAGAGATTCAGACGACATGACCGTTTATTACAGTTTTTTACTGCAGGCCGGCGTCAGGCAGCTCAGCGTCCTTCCACGGCGAACATGTGGAGCTGGAGGAGCAGCATCATATGATTCATATCGGAGCAGCGGCCGGCCGGCGGCTCTTTTTTTTCTTCTTCTTTCTTTTGCTGAGGCTGCCTGTCATTGGATTGGATTGGAGCCGATCGACCCAGTGACCCACCCCAGCCCAGGGGTCCAGGCAATGCAACCATCTCCGGGACCGGGACCTGTTGCGGGCATGGTTCTCAACTGGCGATCGAGCGAGGGCGACGGCGAGCTGATTACGAATGATTCGATTCGTCGTCCCGGGTGGGCCGGGCTGGGGCGTTTTCTGGAGCAGGCAAGGCATCAATCATCATCGCGCGCGCTAATAATGATTCTGTGGCGGTCCCCGGACGGCCAGGCTAGCTGCTGACGGACGGGATCATTCCTGCCAGTGGTTGCCGGAACACCACCCTAAGCTAACCTAAGCCAGGGCCATGGAGGTAGGAGATGAGAAGAGGAGGAGACCTCCATGGGCGGCCATTATCCCATATGGCTCCAGATCTCCTCGGCCGCCAGTGGCAGAGTACTGGCGGTGCCGTCCCGGTCCGCGCCAAGATCAACCTAACCGACGATCAGGTCTGCATGCATGCAGGGGCCAGTAGTCCAGGACCAGGCCGGGACGACGCAACAACCGGCCTAGCTAGCTTCGCGCCTACGTAGCTACACCTGCACTGCACGAGGGCCGGCTGGGAGAGCCAGGAGTAGAATAGAGACAACGATCTCTCTCAGTCTCAGTGCAGGTGCCGAGTGTCCTAACACCGACCCCATTAATTCCGATGAAATTCACCCATCTCATCTCGGAGACGTCCAAAACAAAATCACAGAGCGGTAAAAACATTCGAATCTTCAGTCCATGTATACTACAGTATGTATATATATACGGGAGTAGTTCAAACAAAGCCGCAAGTTCTTCGTTTATTTAGGTCTTCTCTATGGAATTCAAAATATTTTGGGTTTTAGCTCTTTATTTTGTAAAATGGAACTAAACACCACCCAAAATATTTAGCAAAAAGTGGTCTATTCCCTTAAAAACATTCGAATCTTCAGTCCATGTATACTACAGTATGTATATATATACGGGAGTAGTTCAAACAAAGCCGCAAGTTCTTCGTTTATTTAGGTCTTCTCTATGGAATTCAAAATATTTTGGGTTTTAGCTCTTTATTTTGTAAAATGGAACTAAACACCACCCAAAATATTTAGCAAAAAGTGGTCTATTCCCTTAAAAACATTCGAATCTTCAGTCCATGTATACTACAGTATGTATATATATACGGGAGTAGTTCAAACAAAGCCGCAAGTTCTTCGTTTATTTAGGTCTTCTCTATGGAATTCAAAATATTTTGGGTTTTAGCTCTTTATTTTGTAAAATGGAACTAAACACCACCCAAAATATTTAGCAAAAAGTGGTCTATTCCCTTAAAAACATTCGAATCTTCAGTCCATGTATACTACAGTATGTATATATATACGGGAGTAGTTCAAACAAAGCCGCAAGTTCTTCGTTTATTTAGGTCTTCTCTATGGAATTCAAAATATTTTGGGTTTTAGCTCTTTATTTTGTAAAATGGAACTAAACACCACCCAAAATATTTAGCAAAAAGTGGTCTATTCCCTTAAAAACATTCGAATCTTCAGTCCATGTATACTACAGTATGTATATATATACGGGAGTAGTTCAAACAAAGCCGCAAGTTCTTCGTTTATTTAGGTCTTCTCTATGGAATTCAAAATATTTTGGGTTTTAGCTCTTTATTTTGTAAAATGGAACTAAACACCACCCAAAATATTTAGCAAAAAGTGGTCTATTCCCTATTTTAAATTTTGAACTTAAGAGGTCAAAATAAGGGAATATTTGCATTGATTTGTGTGTCTTCCTCAATCCTTGTCATTAGAAGGTAAATTTTAGTTGGAACTAAACACCCCACCAAAATATTTTGCATTCTGGATTTTGGAATCCAAAATAGTCAGGACTTTGCATTTTGGATTTTTGTTGGAACTAAACAGGGCCTTAATCATCAAACTATACTAGTCCAATTCGTCGCTCTTCAGTAGTGTGTCTTGATCAAACCCTGACTAGAATTCAGTCCATAAAATCTACTGGAGTAACATTTGACCAGTCGAAACAAGTGAACCCTGTTTTAGTCGGGAACTGAATCTTTTTAACTACTCTAAACCCAGAACCCTGGTGCCTGTTGACAAGTGAACCCAGAGAACCTACACGCTAGCCTGGCAGTTGGGGATTGGGGGCGATTATATTGATTCAGTCTTGACTACTGTTTAAGATGATGCGTGCCGTCCTAGCCTACGGCCGGACCTCATGCAGTGTTTTTGTAATTAGGAGCACTAGAGTAGTAGTAGTAGGTGGCATGCATGATTGCAAACCCTGCTCGAGTGTCTGTCATCATTCTGCCGCGCGGCTGCCACATGACAAAAGAGAAGGTTCGGTTGCGTCAGTAAGTCTACGAATTATCAATCAGGCACTGATGCTGCGTGGAGATATGTATAATCCGCCAACACCGTACTCGCTGATTGCTGATACCAGCACTAGTACGCGTAGTACTACCAGTATATATGTGTATACCGTACTCCGGTCCGGAGCACAGCAGGCATACACATACGGGTGGACTGCGATGGATTGGATGCAATGGTAAGGTCACAGAGTTTGACAGACAGCAGGACAGGCTAGTAGCAGCACTACGGACAGACGTGTACAGTGGGTAGGCAGTAGGCACGGTGGATGACGTGCATTTGTCGCGCGCGCACGTTCACTTGAATTATGGCGTTGTTCTCATTCTTCACGACGGAATTACTACTCCCATCTCTGACCGCACCGGCGGGGCGGCCCATCGGTGGTCCTGCCTGCTCATGCATCTCCTGCCCATCGGTGGTACAGCTGTACTGTAGTATGTAGAAACAAAGACAGGAACAGGAACTAAATAAAAATAAAAATAAAAAGCGTCGTCGATCGTCCACCTTTGCGGCGGGGGACACGTGCATGCAGTGGCATCTATACAATACAAGAGTCAAAAAGCATGCACAGTAGTAGTACGTGTAGGATCAGCGACAGTTAAAAGACGGACGGACGGACGGGCACTGACTGTGCACGCCTCCTGTTGGCGCTGTCGGGTTGACCGGCCGGAGCCACGAGCGAGGGCCACCACCACGACACAGTAGTACCCGTGTCTCCATCCGTTTCGTGCGTGCGCACGTATGGTATGGTATGGTATGATCTAGCCGTGACCACGTACGTACGTACGTACGTACCGCGGATCCGTCGGTGTCTGCCATGCGTGTGCGAAACCGGCCTTGTTTCTTCTGTCTTTCCGTTTGTGCATGCGTGCCGGGATGGATGGATGGGTGGATGCATCGGGCCAGCAGGCAGCCGATTCGGTTAGCGCCGCGCCGGGGCTACCAACGAAAAAGTGGTTGGGCAGGCGCACGTACTGGATGACTGGACAAACTCAACTACTAGTATTGCTTTGTCTCCATGTTGCCCGTGCCCAACGGATCGGACTACACCACTACACTCATCTCTGATCTCTGTTCTCGTCTTGGACGGGTTCTTCGCTGCTCTGTTTCAGCCACTTCTACTGCTGTACATGTAGTCATGCTAGTACATTATTTGGCGCCACTCATGGTAATTACCTAAATGGTGCTTTGAATCCAATCAAGAAATGAAAAACATCAATGATCATGCGACTGACTGGACTTAAAATGGGACACCGAGAACGAGCGAGAAGAGATGTGAACTCTTTTTTTTTGTTTTTTTTTTTGCTTCGGCCCAGTAGCCGCGGGGCTGAATTTGAACTGACAGGACAACAGGTGGGCTTCATGGGCCCCTTGCGACGGAGCCCTGAACGCTATTTGTTGCCGGGGAACGTCTGAATTAGGAACGGACCCAACCGCCCCCCGGCCTGCCGAAACGTTAGTTAGCTTCTTGATTTACTTTTTTTTGCCATGGTTTGGTTCCTTAATTAGACTGAACAGATTGCATGCTTGAAATTGTGTACAAACATGATTTGACGGGGTCCACGGATGTAGTACCTGTTTGGACAGTTGTGCCGAATTTAAATCCCTCACGTCCTTGTACCCTTCTGAATTATCGAACAGACAGCCAGCTTTGCTGCAACATGGATGCCTCTTTCTCCTGCAACTGCAAGGCTACAAGAGGGGCTGCCGTTTGTTAGTTTAATTGACGACGCCGTCGTCTTATTCTACTCATCAATTACTGCTCACGATCCGTTTAAAATTTAACTCCAACGGCGTTTGTCCCACCCAAATGTTCAAATCTCCATATGGATTCAGATGGATCAATCAAATACCAGCCCTGGCCGGGCGATCAGTGAGGCCATATATCCTGATGAGATCGATCGAGCAGCTGTGTGTCTGAATTCGTTTTGTCATGCCAATGCTCAACATCTTGTCATGCCAATTTATCGACAGAGCTGCTTGCAGGACAAAGCAAAAAAATGAAATGAAAAAAAAAATACATCTCATCCATAGCTAGCAACATCTGTCCTCCATCGTGTTCATGTCCCCCCACCACTCCACTCTCCCAACCTACGTGAACACCACCTCCACCCCATCCACCATGGGCACTCGGCTCTTGGCATCAATTCACCATCATATATAATCATCTTGCAACAACCACTGCTGCAGTCCGACCTCTGATCTGAATCACCGGCCGCATCCAACGATCGACCGATCGATCACACACCAGCTGAAATCATCATTGCCGCGTCCTCGATCGATCAATTGCAATGCCGTTGTGCTGCGTAGATTGCAAGCCATGCAACGGGCACTGCCTGCCTGGGCCGCTCTTCAAGAGCCGGCACCCCGTGCAGCAGCTCCGCCGCGCGCTCGGCAAGATGAAGGTGGGCGGCACACGCAGGCGGCCCCGCCGCCCAGGGAGCTTCAGCTCCGTCCGCGCGGTGTTCTGGCCGCTCATGTCCATGCGCTCCGAGTCCGACGCCCGGGTCGTCGACGACACCCGCCCGCCGACGGACGACTCCTCTCCTGACGTCACCGTCAGTCTCAGCAGCAGCGGGGCGCGCGCGCCGCCGCCGTCCATGCACGACGACGACGACGACGACGACGGCGACGGCGTCGGCGTCGGCGCGTCTAAAACGGCCGTGCGAGTGCTCGCGCTGCAGGCCCGGCGCCTCGGCGGCGATGCGCCGCAACAGCAGCTGCTGACGACGGCGGCGGCGGCAGGTGAGGAGGCGAAAGCCATCGTCGTCAACAGGCAGGGCGGTGGCGGCGACGTGGAGGCGGCGTGCAGGAGCTTCGAGAGGCACCTGATGGAGATGCTGGTTGAGGAACGCAAGGTGATGGACCTGACGGACGTGGAGGAGCTGCTTTGCTGCTGGGAGAAGCTGAGGTGCCCCGCGTTCGTGCGCCTGGTGGGCCGATTCTACGGCGAGCTCTGCTTGGACCTCTTCTCCTCGGCCCAAGACGCCGACGACGTGTGGTCTTCGTCTTCCCAGTCAGATGAGGACCTCATCGTCTGAGTCCGACATGGGCAGCAAATTTCTGCCGTACGTGAGCCCATGACACACCAAAGCTACTGTTTGAGCTGCTGTCGTGTACTAGCTGTTTTTCCTATTGAGATCCTGTGCTCTTTCTTCCGGTAGCAGTAGCAGTAGCAAATTTGGTTGGATTTCTTCCCGTCTTTTGAGATTTTCCAAGTGAGAAAACACGGCATTGCTTTGTGAATTTTGTAGCCGCACTTTTTTTTTTCTTCAGAAGCGCAGAACTGACAGAAAAAGCAGCAGTTCGTGCAAGGCTTTACCCACGAATACGACAGCCGCTGGCTGCCTGGCTGCATCTATCTAATCTATGATATGATAGCGTCATCTCCAACCTAACCTAGCAAACTGGACCGATGCGGATGGATATATACGCATGCTACATGCTAGTAGTAGTAGTCCACCGGTTGAGATTTTTGTTGCTCTGTCTGTGTCTGATTTGTCACTCTCTAGGTAACCTTTGTTATCCGCAAGCTAGAAAAGTTGCAGCGGCATTATCCGCTTATCCGAAACCACTTCCATCGTTGCGGTGCCCGCCTATGCAGATCATGTCGGCAATTAACCACTACCCCTTCCTAGAATGTGCAATCTATCCCTGTAGAGGCTGTAGAGCAGAACCTCGATCATGAAGCTGTAGCTGTAGCTGTGTAGGGGTCAATTCATCACTATGGTCTTCTTCTCCGCTGATCCTCCTTTTTATATGTGTTGTCTACGTACTACAAGTTGGATTGTGGCATCAGGCTTGCCTATGTGATGCCATAGGCTTTTCAATTCGTCCCAACACTCTCTTCCTACTCCACCTTTTCTCTCCTATATATCTTCTTCTTGCTTCATTCTTCTTCAGCACCGTACCATCTTCTCTCTTGATTAAACAATCACTCTCAATATTCGTTATTTTGTTTCATAAGCATTTAATTATATGACTCACCTACAATTTGAAACCAAGCCAAGAGAACTTCATTTACATAAAACTCACATCTTCTCTCTTTTCTTGAAAACATTACCACGCCATCAAAAATAAATGCTTTATGTGACAACTATCAAATGCATATATGAAATCTTGACGACCTCCTATTAAGAGTGGCGGCGCAAATTACTACCTACAATAATATTGTGCATCTATTTATTTTAGAGCATCTCCAGCATTACTACCTAGAATAGGCCTATTACTTTTCTATATATCTAGGTAGCCACATACTTTTAGGGGGTGGTTGTTGTTTCCTCCTATTGTCTCTAGTAGTACTACGTAAAACATGGTCCTCATATTTGTCCAAATAGAGAATGACACGTAGGACCCGTTATGCCATCCTCTTTCGTGTCGTGGTTGCCATCGGCGAACATGGCCGCCATCTCACAAGGACATCACAGCGTGGAGTGCCACCATCGAGAAGGTCGACCCTGCACTAGCTAGGAGGTTCGCTTATGCCGCGAGGAGCCATGAAGAGGTATGCCCGCATCAGGTCATCAGGAGAATGGGCGGCGGTGCCAACGTGGACGTGGCACCAGAAAAAACGAAGGAGATGCCGGCCAGTAGGCTTCTGGATCCGGTAGAGGTCCGCGACAATGAAGGAGCTTGTTGTGGCCAGGACGAAGGAGGGCGACAGTAGCACTCTATGTGCGTCGGTGTGTGGCGGTTGGCCGCATGGCCGGTGGAAAATCAGCGGAAAGGTTGACCCAACAAAAATGGGCAGTGGAAAGAAGGATTTGGGTGGTCAATAACAAATTGAAATGGCCAAAATTAGAGTAAGGGGTCTGTTGGATAGTCTTGGTAAAGATGCTCTATTGCTCTTAGCTTGAAAATCAATTAGGGGGCACACATAACAGAACACAACACTGGTACAGAAAACGTTTTTACAGGCGGTGGTAGAGGCATTTATACAGGCGGCTAAGTCCACCGCCTGTACTAGGAGTCAGTACTAATCGGCCCACAGTACAGGCGGCTCACTCTGTGTGCCGCCTGTGTAATTATTATTTTTATTTCAAATTTTAATATTTGTCTCCACACTGTACTATATTTGTCATATATATATATATATATATATAAGATATGCAAACATGAACCATAAAATTGCATCATACATACAACACATATAAATATTACAGATGTGTACACATAAAATCAAACATCAAGCATAAAATTACATATAATACACGTCATTTCATGTTATGAGTTCAACCATTTGGTGTTTACATATCATTTCATTTCAAGTTTAGACCTGCTAGGTCTGTCAGCGCTCTAAATCTTTCACTTGCTAAATCACCGGCTTCATTAAAATATGATCCGGTACTTGGAATTATTTCTCTCATAATAAAACCGCACAAGTCTGCTACTATATCTTCCATAGTTTTTGGAGTGAATGGCACGTCCTTTCCTTTGCTTCTCGGCTGGAAACAAAGTTTAAAAGCATCATTGACACATGTCCAATATTAATATTTCCAACTTTAATGAGAAAACTTCATACATAGATATTTTTTACCATATTTTTGCCCAAACGATCAACCACAGGGAGATACCATATCACCAATGCAGGAATTCTTCTCAACGCATAATAGTCCACTTCGATATTGCTAGTGGGCTTTGAACGTTTGTCTTGTTGAGTCTTTGTTTGCGTCTTCTTTCGCTTCCTCCCTGAAGAAACAGAGGCTGCATTCTCTTCCTCTCGATAATCTTTATTCATCTTGTACCTACTAGCACCACAGTTTGGACAACTGTCTAAGTCTTTATACTGATCACCCCAATATAGAATACAATGATTTCTACATGCGTGGATCTTCTCAACACCCATCGTAAGTGGACTGACTAGCTTCTTTGCATAGTACGTGTTAGCAGACACTTTGTTCTCCTTAGGAAGAAGGTCTCCAAGTACACGCAATAAATCATTGAAACTAGCATCGGACCAACCATATCTACCCTTAATCGTCAAAAACTGAAGAACAGCTCGTAGTGTCGACCACTCTTTGGTACAACCTTACGACTCGTCGTACAAAGGCTCTTCTGCTGCCTTCTTCAAGGCTTCCATTCGCTTCATGAAGAATATTGATGGATCCGTACAACGGTTCATTATTGCCTCTAAGAAATCTGCATCTTCAATGGCATCAGTGTTAACATGCTGAGTTTCATTAACATCGGACGTAGAATTATGAGTTTGATTGACATCTGGCATAGCATGATGGGTTTCATTGATATCTGGCATAGCATCACATTCATTAAGATATGGCATTGGACCCTCCACATTGATGTTACTTGCAGTATTGTCAGTTGTCCGCATATAAGGTGTAGAACTACACTCACCATGTTTTGTCCAAATCAAGTAGTCCTCCACAAATCCTCTGCAAACCAGATGAGAAGTTATTGTTTCCACATTGTCAAATACCACAATATTTTTACAGTCTGCGCATGGACAACATATGTGCTTCGCCTTTGTTCTCTGAGCATGTATCTTCACAGCATAAATAAATTTTTGGACCTCCACTACATAACATGGGTCTAATCTTGATATGTTGTACATCCATAATGACCTCTCCATATTTATCTGTAATTAGTTAGGAAAATATTGTATGTCACTCTAAAAACAAAACGAAAATAACCCCTCATAACTAAGATTCTATCCTCCATCAATTAAATAGATATGAAAACCTATCTCTTACAGAATTTACAAAATAAAAAATTTAAATAATTATTTAAACTCATTTTTATAATTATAAGAATTAATTAAACAGAGATGGCATCTTGATTAACAAACCCTAAGTATAAGCAAAAATAACAAACCCTAATTAACAAACCCTAAGTACATGAAATACTAACTAACCCTAATTAATAAACCATTAATTACTAACTAAATTAATTAACTAACCCTAAGTACATGAAATATCTAACCCTAAATAATAAACCATCAATTACTAACAAAAATTATTGAAAAACCTAAGGTACATGAAATAATAACTAACCCTATTTAACAAATCCTAAGTATAGACAATAATAACTAGCCCTAATTAACAAAACATTAACTACTAAATTAATTCATAAACCCTAAGTACGTAGATTAAAAAACTAAATTAATTCACAGTTTATAATTACAGAAAATAAGTATAACAATTGACAAGACTTTATAAAGTGTTAATCATTATTCTATTACATAGATCTACTCACAAGAATTCTAAAAAGTATTTATTTTCTATAATCCGAGCAAGATACAATTTACTATGAATTTACAAAAAAAAATAGCTAAAACTCTCTCTCTCTTGCCCTAGCTATGAACCCTAACCCTAGATTTAGAGCACCTCCAATACAAGAATTGAACCAAAGAATCACTAAAAAAAATGGCGGCAACGACACTAACTAACCTTTTGGAAGTTTCTTACCAAAGAAATGAAGTTCAAAACCTCCCCCCTTGGAATCGCCACTTCTCTGTCCGTCACTGTGCACACAGCACACGAGTAACTGTTCTTGTCTGGAGGTGAACGAAGGGAATTTATAGCAGCATTAACACAGGCGGCTCTCCTATCTCTACCGCCTGTGTAAATGGTATTTACACAGGCGGTAGAGATAGGAGAGCCGTCTGTATAAATTGTTTTACACAGGCGGTTCTCTTGCTAGGCCCATCCTATTTTTTTTACTGGCGTCATGAAATTGTGAACCGTCTGTGGAAAAAAAATAACATGCTAGCAAAAATGATTTCTGTAGTAGTGCAAGCTCCACGATCTGCCTTTGGTTTGTTTGCGCTGCCTTGCCTCGCCGCGCCTGCTTGTACGTATGGCGAGCCGTCATCAGTTAAGTTGCAGCTCTGGGACGTGCAGACGGATCGTAGTCGGATGGGAAGCCATGCACGTAGACGGATCACGTATATATAACAAATGATTGGCAGGCGAAGACGTACGAAGAATTAAGAAGCTGATGATGAATTATGCACTCATCAAATGCCCGCACGCCGGCCACGGCGGATTGAATGGTTGTCTCCAGATAATTAAACACGCGCGCTGCCTGCCTATCGATCATAGTAGTAGTAGTAGTAGTTGGAAACTTGGAGTATATACAATCGCTTGCATGCATTGTAATAGCATGAAAACAGCAAGGAGATCAGGGCATGGCGCAATGGCAAAAATATATATAGGCAGACGGTGACGTGCACGTGAACAAAAAAAAACAGCGACGAACAGCTAGCCTTCGTTTTCCCCCACACCACACCGCACATGCAAGATCGAGGGCATGCATGTGCGGAAGTTAAGGAAACCACTGGCACTGCCCATGCATGGACGTGTACGCGTGTGCAGCAGTGCGCATGCATGATCCCCGTCGATCGGCACAAGGGTTCGGGATCCACCCGGCCGGCCGGGTCCAAACCCAAAGACCCGAGAAAGCGACATGCCTGCACGCATGCTCTGGTCTTTGGGTGTTACTAGTACCTGCTAAGCTAGCGCCGCGCGGACGATGACAAGATAAGCATCAACGACCAGAATTATGCGCGCGGCCGGTAAACAAATGTGACAGACTGACAGTCATAGGATCACTATATTAATTACGCCGTCGACGTCCAGGTGATGAGCCGCAAATTAAATTAAGGAGTGACGATGAAGACAATCGATTCTCATTCTCAGAAGAAGAACGTACGTACCTGCCCTGTCTGCCCCTGTTTTCACTAATAGATCGACGTCGTGCATTTGGTTCACTTGTACCCTTTCATCCTTCATGTTACTATTATTTACTCCCTCTAATTTTATTTACCTAAGTCAAACATTTTTCTTTAATCTGTGACCATTGCTTGGCCTAGCTAGTACGTACACTCTACTGGTAGTCCTGATCATATCGCCATCCTACCATCGGCGCCGACGATGACGACGTACGCGGTGGCGTGGCGTGACCGCCGTACGTTGTTTTGAGCTAGAGGCCGCGCGCTCCAATGGAATGTACGTAGCGGCGATCGATGCCGAGACGACATCCTCGATGAAGGAACCAGCAAGCCATATCACACCTTCTGTTTTCTATTCCTGAAGAAATTTACTCTTTTTTTAAATATAACTGTACGTTTTCGTCGAGGTAGACCAACGGATCCACCGGTACTACGTGCTCCATGTGTACGCGTCCGCAGCTGCGATCCCCGTCCCGCCACGACAGATTCGTTCTCTCCTCCTCCTCCTCCATGTTGCGTGCAGTGCAGACGCATGGAAGGAAACTGGAGACGACGCTGAATTGGGACGGAGGTCCACGAGCACATGGCAGTAGCACTATCACAGGCCCCACTCGATCAGCATCATCATATCATATCCTATATATTCCTATCCGGGCCATGTGCTCCTCCCGACTGCGTTCCATTTGGGTTCCCTCCCTCTCCTCTCCTCTCCTCTCCTCTCCTCTCCTCTACTTTGAATCAATATAAGTTAAATTATATACGTATTAAACTATCTTTATAAAGAATACGACTCCCTCCACTCTAAATTTAAGGAGTTCATAATCCTAATATACTTTAAGAAATTTTATACGGTATAGTTGGAGAAATGAAGACCGTTGATGATGATGAGGGACCAAATAATCGACAAAAAAAAAAGAAATAGAAAGAGATACCAAGGGGCCCAATATACACTAAATTCATGGACTAGTACTTAAAAATAATGTTAGCCCATTATCAATAATAGCTCTTATTATTTTTATTATTTACTTAAGGGTTCGTTAGTGAATTCGCAAATGCAAGCGTAATCAATTGAGTATAGCTTATACACCCTCTTTGTTCCTACCCGACTCATTCTCTCGGACCAGCGAACACACATAACGAGCACCAGTGGCGGAGCCAGGTATCTGACAAGGTTTGGCTGTCGCCGTACCTAAATTTTGCAGGAACAAACTAAGTATTGACAGTGTATAAACGTCAAGTACACATGTTAGCCTACTCCCTACTGGGTCTAGTGTTTAGGTTGGTGAGCTCGTAGTGATGGGTCTGCATAGCAAACACCGTATAAGAACGAGTATATTTGATCTTAATAAACTCCGCCACACCTACAAACTATTTCGGCCTCCGCCACTAACGAGCACCATGATGCGATGGTCGTCTGGTCGCTAGGTCCCAATCCCACCCCACCCATATTATCCTTGTCCTTGGGATCCACGGGCAACAGAGGCCCTATCGAACAAAACAGATCGTGTTCCATGAGGTGACGAAGTGCGAGGGTAAGTGTAGTAGTGTAGGGCGGCGCCACATTTTAGCCTTATGTGAAGCTCTTTATTTGATCCTAAATTTTTTTGATACCTTGTCTTTTTGAACAGCAGGGGAGTACGTAAAATAAAGTGTCAAGACATGTATTCGCTCCATTTTAAAATAAATGTCATTCTTACCTGATAAGTATATTGGATATGTATAGAAATACTTTTCGAGAAATCAAACTTAAGAAAATTTGCTCTGTATAGAAATCAAAGCGATACTTACTCGTTTAAGAAGGGAGGGACAGTTCGCCTCGTTGCTTGTGTATTGGATCTGATCGCACAAATATATCGCCTTGTTTGGAACTTGCTGTCGGTACTAAACTACTAGTAGTAAGTACTTTCTAGGTTCTAAATTATAAATCATTTTTTTTCTATATATATTTTTCTACGCCGCAGTTGCAAAATGAAAGAAAAAAAATCAAAACAACTAGTATTATAATTTAGAAATAGCAAAGAGCACCGAAATTGTCACCCATCCCATCACTCCCCACTCCCCCACTAGTAGAAAGAAAGAAAAGAATCTTCTTGCTTTCTGCTGTTTTTGTCACTGTTCCTTGCTCAGATCATATGCGTTGAAGCTTCAGCCAAAAAAAAAACAAATGATGGAATTGATGTCCACTGTATGTGGCGTCTGTGTGTGTGACGCTTGGCCAGCACTCAACAGTCAGTGCTCAATGCCCTTGGACCTTGGTCATCGTCTGAGTCATCCGCAGGGGTGGTGTTGCCGTTTCGGCATCGGCCGCCGCTTTTCTGGCGGATTTGGACCTGACCTGGGCCTCCTGCCGCCCAACTCTGAACCGCTGACTGGGAAAAGGGACTGTACGTATCTTTTTCTGGCATGGATCAGTCCCCTCTGGGCTTCTGCTACTGTACTACAGTAGTTTATATTACTAGTGGTTACTGGTTACGGTAAAAGGAAAATGATTGCTAGTCCTAGATTAGTAACTTAGTACTAGGTATAATGGTTACTACAAGGGCATGTTTACTAAACGTTTGAGCCATTTTTTTTAAAATAACAAACAGATAAAACCTCTACTCGTATGTAGAAGCCTGCGAAACACTACCCTAAGTAGTACTTTCCCACTCTGTTAGGACCTGTTTGGAACGCAGGAATTTCACAGGAATTACACAGGAATTTCATAGGAACCAGTTCATTTTCACATGAAAAAGTACAGGAACATGAAAAAATCACGTGTTCCAAACAGGGCCTTAAAGAAGAATGCGCTTTCTACTCTTGAGGAGTCAAATAAATCAAATCTATTCCATGCATAAATTGTACGCACTCCTTTTGTTCATGAAAGAATACAAACTATGAAATTTTTGCAAGTCAAGGTAGCTTAACTTTAATCAAATTTATAGTGATTAGTAAGAAACATTTATGTTGCAACTAAATTTACCTTGTGAATATATTTTATAATCCATTTAACGATACTGACTTTATATCGTACTATGTGTTACTCCCTCGATTCCAAATCCATGTTTAATCACTCGTCTTATTTATTTATTTTTGTAAAATATTATTTTTTTTGTTATGGGTTGCTTATTTAATGAATGGTCAACAAGAGTGATTTAAATTTGATTATATTTGTATAATTTTTTTTGAATAAAACGAGTAATTAAACATGGGGTAAAAAAATAAAACGAATTATAATTTAGAACAGAGGCAGTACTATTTTTTTCAAGTAGCTTTAGCTAGATTTTATTTTTTTTATTTCTGGGAAAAATAATAATTGCATGTGAACGATGGTAGTTTTTTTTTACGAGGAAAAGATCCGGGCACCAACAGAGTCACCTTCTCGTAAAAAAAAAACAGAGTCACACCGTGTTGACACAGCAGACCAGCAGTGACCGACAGGTGGATGGGATGGGATATGGTGTGAATTTGTGTGATCCAGGGGAGGCTTTCCTGGCCTGCCTGCCTCCATTTCCGTTCCGAAAGCTGCTTTTCAGAGTCGGCAGACGGCCGTGATCGGTGCTCTGTTTAAGCTGCTAGAAGGAGAATGTGAGATCACATGCCCCTGTCCGTGGGGCCGTTCCTTCCTGTCTCTCTCTTGTTTTTTTCAGCATTTGCTGACACGCCACATGCTTCAATGATCGTCTTCTCCAGTTGCCCTCCTCCTGACTGCTACACCTACACCGTGCAAAAAAAAAAGGAACTTGATTTTGGTAAAGATGACACATGCACGTGCCTCAACTTCATTTATTATCTATGTGCTTGGGTGGGGAGGCAACAAACAAAACGGAACAAGTTAGGCAGAGGAGTGGCCGACGGAGCACCAGAGATCACCCTGCTAATGGATTGGGTTGAAATGGATTTAATGGATCGGGTTCTTTAATGGATGCACTTGGGGTGTGTGAGAATGGATTCATTTACTTAGTGGATTGGGTTTAATAGAAAACTGAATTGAATAGGTTGAGTTTGGGTTCTTTTTTTAATGGGTTTGAATGAGTTGAACCCATAAATTTGAATGGGTTGAATTTGAATGGATTGAGTTTGACTTGAAAATATGTTTAATTTTTGATGTGGAGCCCAATATAGATTTTTCTATGATAACCGGTACAAATTAGCTTCATGATATTTTAAACCTTATCCAATAAATTTCATTCAATTTCGATAAAATTTTATGGTGTGAACGCGAGCTTTTATTTTTTAGGTCCGGTTCTGATGCGGGGCCCACGTATTGATCTGGTAGTGCCAATTTACGTGAAGTAACTGCTTGCAATACTAAATCATCTGTGACAAATTTCAGTCAATTTTGATAAAATTTTATGGTGTGAACGCGAGCTTTTATATTTAAGATCCGGTTTTGATGCGAGGCCCACGTATTGATCTGACAGTGTCAATTTACATGAAGTAGCAGCTTGTAATATTAAATCATCTGCAACAAATTTCAGTCAATTTCGATAAAATTTTAAGGTGTGAACGCGAACTTTTAAATCTAGGGTCCGACTTTTAATGTGAAGATATATGTCTTATATGAGCTTATATATACATTTTATGTAAATCCATGGATTCTTATAATGAAACCATGGTTATAAATTAGTTTATGGATTGGATTGGGTTGGGTTGAAGCTATAAAGTTAAGGAGTGGGGTGGGTTGTACAAAGGAGCTATTTTGTTTTGGGTTGGTTTGGTTATGAAGTGGGTTTAAACCCAGGGTGAACCAGAGATGAGTTTGTAGCTAGGCCTAGGCTGCTAGTATGCTGTGCTCATCCTCATCCGCACCACCGCACGTGCACATTGCCCATCTCACTCGCCATCTGCTTTGTTGCACAACCCGTGTGGGGAGGTGGGGCTGGCTGCAGCTCCACCAAGCTCGAGCTCCGATTCTTGGTCCCTCCTCCTCGCACTCGCGCTCGTATTGTATTATTACTTTATTATTTGTTTTTATATATATTCCCCTCCCGCACCGCACCGATCCCGCCGAACGATCCCCATTCCCCACCCACTCGCATTGTCTGTCTCTTGTTTGCTCTTGCTTGCTGCAGCTGGCCGAAGCCCAAAGGCCGCCGGCCGCCGGCTCATCCGTCCGTCTGACGACACGTACGTACGTGCGACATTGTTGCTCGGCGTCTTCTTTTCTCTGGATGACCACAGGCTAGCAACAGCATAGCAGCAGCAGCCTAATCTTGATCCCGCGCGCGCCGCGCCGCCATGGATCCCGAGTTTGGCGTCGGCACGGCGCCACGAAAGGCCAGTCAGAAGCATGCCCGCTCCCAATCCTATCTTCCTCATCCCTTACCTCCAGCAGGCTCCAGCATCAACTGATCTGTTGATCTGATCTGACTTGTTGTGACCGCAGAGGGAGGCGTGGCGGACGACGCTGTTGCTGGCGTACCAGAGCCTGGGGGTGGTGTACGGCGACCTAAGCATCTCGCCGCTGTACGTGTACAAGAGCACGTTCGCGGAGGACATCACGCACTCGGAGGGGAACGAGGAGATCTACGGCGCGCTCTGCTTCGTCTTCTGGACGCTCACCCTCATCCCGCTCCTCAAGTACGTCACCATCGTCCTACGCGCCGACGACAACGGCGAGGGTACGTATCCATGCATATATATCCTTCCTGCTGCTGCGCGTCGTCCTTCCTAATACTGCAGCCAGAAGCAGCACCCGCCGGACGTCGTCTCATCAATATCTGACTGACCACCTCCTCCTCTCCGGCTCAGGTGGCACCTTCGCGCTCTACTCCCTCATCTGCCGCCACGCCGATGTCAGCCTCCTCCCCAACCGCCAGGTCGCCGACCAGGAGCTCTCCACCTACAGGCTCGAGCGACCGCCCGGCGGGAGGTCTGGCGGATTCAAGGCTTGGCTCGAGAAGCACGCCAGGTTGCATACCGCGCTGCTCGTCATGGTCATGATCGGTACCTGCATGGTCATCGGCGACGGCGTCCTCACTCCAGCCATCTCTGTGTTCTCCGCCGTCTCAGGGCTCGAGCTCTCCTTGTCCAAGGATCAGCACGAATGTGAGTACTAGTTTATTACTCCTACTTGCTTCAAGTTTCCATGCGTACTACTACTACGTCTGGTAGTCTAGTGGAAAAATGCAACTGACTATTGAGTACGTACGTAGTATTGACTGCTCCCTCCGTCTCAAAATATCCGTCTTTCTCACTTCTCGAGAAAAAGCTTAAATTATTTTTTATAAAAAAATATTAATATTTATAATACGTAATTGATATCATTAGATAGATCTTTTGATCTAGTTTTTTATTAAATTTATTTAAAGACACAAATGTTGCACGTATTTTATATAAATCTAGTCAAAGTTGTGATACGGAAACTCAAAATGACAGTTAATTTGAGACGGAGGGAGTACAAGTCAAGTCCACAACTAATTAAACTACGTATCGCCAGAGACAGAGAGCTCGACGATCTTGTTTCGTTAATTCCTGTAGTTTACCTACCACCGTTTCCAGCAACGAACTGCTAGCTGTTCATATATAGTCAATCAAAGGTGCCAGTGTTCTGAGTTCATGACTGTGTGTAATCCGATCATCTAGACTTAGTAGCATCTTCTGTCACAATCTGCATCTCCTTTGTTTGAACAGCCTGTATCTGAATTCTGAAACTGAAACAGGATACGTACTGTATCACTGTATGTATATGGGCAGGGCAGGCACTTGGAGATGCCATGTGATCACTGTATCTGTTCACCACTCATCTAGCACTGTTACTTTCACATGCTATGCTGCATAGATGCAGCTAGCCTTAAGCTTTCAGAAACATTTCATTTTAACCCTGCCTGTACTAAAACTAAGATTTCTGCAATGCTCATCCAAGTTTCTTCCCTTCGCAGATGCCGTCATTCCGATAACCTGCGCCATACTGGTGTTCCTGTTTGCTCTCCAGCACTACGGCACTCACCGCGTAGGGTTCCTCTTCGCGCCGATCATCCTCGCCTGGCTGCTCTGCATGAGCACCATCGGCCTCTACAACATCATCCGATGGAACCCTCAGGTGTACCAGGCACTCAATCCCACCTACATGATCAGATTCCTCAGGAAGACCAAGAAGTCTGGATGGATGTCCCTGGGAGGAATCTTGCTGTGCATGACAGGTACTCCTAAATTGATTGCTGTATCATAAGTAGACCATTCGTTCGTCTGCAACTCGCAGCAACAGTTGCAGAAACAGAGCAGCAGGTGTGGATGAACTTATCGTGTGTGACATTATGTATGTCTGGCATTATTCAGGATCCGAAGCAATGTTCGCCGATCTTGGACACTTCTCCTACAGCTCAATCCAGGCAATTCCCTGACCCTGCATGAATATTGGCATTTTACATTTCATTGTTCACTACTACTCCGTAGTTGTTAGTGTGTAAATCTGAACTCTGAACTGAAGAAGTCTGTCCCCTTTTTTTCAGCTTGCTTTCACTTCTTTAGTTTACCCTTCGCTGATCCTGGGATACATGGGCCAAGCTGCTTATTTGTCCCAGCACCATAACCTTGACGCAAGCTACCAAATCGGATTCTACATCGCAGTTCCTGGTACGCTACGCTACTGCTACCTCTACCTGGTTTGTTTTATTCTCACATCACACTACGCTTTGCCTTCAGAGTTTCAGACATTCACATGGCTTTTATTTGCCTTTGTGAACTGTGATGAATGCAGAGAGTGTAAGGTGGCCTGTGCTAGTGCTGGCGATCTTGGCGTCGGTGGTCGGCAGCCAGGCCATCATCAGCGGCACCTTCTCCATCATCAGCCAGAGCCAGTCTCTGAGCTGCTTCCCCAGGGTGAAAATCGTGCACACATCTGACAAGGTTCATGGCCAGATATACATCCCTGAGGTCAACTGGATCCTCATGATCCTCTGCGTTGCTGTCACTGTTGGTTTCCGTAACACCAAGCACATGGGGAACGCATCTGGTAAGTACGTAGCTAGGAGTATCTATCTTGTTGTTTTCCTGGAAACGCATCTGATATATAATGTCTGAATTCTTGCTTCTGAATCGCTGTGCAGGCTTGGCTGTGATCACGGTGATGCTGGTGACGACGTGCCTCATGTCCCTGGTGATCATGCTGTGCTGGGACCGGTCCCCATGGCTGGCCCTCACCTTCTTCGTCTTCTTCGGCTCCATCGAGGCGCTCTACTTCTCGGCGTCGCTGATCAAGTTCCTGGGCGGCGCGTGGCTACCGATCCTCCTGTCGCTCATCCTGCTGGCCGTCATGTTCGTGTGGCACCACACGACGATCAAGAAATACGAGTACGACATGCACAACAAGGTGACCCTGGAGTGGCTGCTGGCGCTGGGCGACAAGCTGGGCATGGTGCGCGTCCCGGGCATCGGCCTCGTCTACACCGACCTCACCTCCGGCGTGCCCGCCAACTTCTCCCGCTTCGTCACCAACCTGCCGGCGTTCCACCGGGTGCTCGTCTTCGTGTGCGTCAAGTCCGTCACGGTGCCCCACGTGCTCCCCGCCGAGCGCTACCTCGTCGGCCGCGTCGGCCCGCCGGCCCACCGCTCCTATCGCTGCATCGTCCGCTACGGCTACCGCGACGTGCACCAGGACGTCGACTCCTTCGAGACCGAGCTCGTCGAGAGCCTCGCCACCTTCATCAAGCTCGACGCGCTGTTCCGATGCAGCGACGCCGCCGGCGAGCAGCGGGACAGCAGCTACTACGAGCGCGAGAACGCGCTCACAGTCATCGGGAGCAACCCGCTGCGGCGCCACCTCAGCCTGGGCGGCTACGACGACGACGACTCCCACGGCGCGTCGTCTGATTCTGACCGCGTGGACGACGGCATAGAGCTCGCCGCCGCGGCGGCGCCTGCCCCCGCCGCGGTCGTCGTGAAGAAGAAGCAGGTGAGGTTCGCAGTGGCGCCGCCGCCCAGGAGCCCCGGCGTGGACGAGAGCGTGCTGGAGGAGCTGCACGAGCTGTGCGAGGCGCGGGAGGCCGGCACGGCGTTCATCCTGGGCCACTCGCACGTCAAGACCAAGCCCGGGTCGTCGTTGCTCAAGAGGCTGGCCGTCGGCGTCGGCTACAACTTCCTGCGCCGGAACTGCCGCGGCCCGGACGTGGTACTGCGCGTGCCGCCGGCGTCGCTGCTCGAGGTGGGAATGGTGTACGTGCTCTGATCACAACGTGGCGGTGATGGGTGACGACTGCGATCTCTGCGTCCGGTTTTCGCTGCGTAAACTATATGCGGATACTCTGCATTTGTGCAGATCTCTTGCTTTGCTTGTGTAGATTGTAACAAGATGCCATGATATAGAGGATGCCCTGACATCTCCCAGTATATGACCGAGGATAATATACCTTTATATAACTTTATTTATAATAAACCAAACAATATAAAATTTTGACTAAGTTTTTCTTACAAAAAAATACTGACATGTAAAAGTTCAAAGAAGAGTAAAATTCACTTTAAGTTTTTTTTTAAAAAAAAATACTGACATGTATATATAAGTTCAAATAAGAGTAAATGAACTTAAAAATATGCACTGATACAAATACGTAAAATGAATTAAATTATTATTAATAGATCTCGTTCATAGCTGCAACTTTCTTGTAATTTTATCTTCATTCGACCCGTACTTTATCAAAGGAACGAGCACAGTACATGATTAATATGCGGCTACAATTTTCAATAGATTATTTAAACATCCTAATGACTTTATCTATATCTATATCTATACTTAATAATAAAGAGACAAAATTTCTCCGTGGTATGGCCTTTTCTAACTAACTCCATGAATGCAAATGTCTCTAATTATTTATATACTACAACCTCCTATTTTTATATATAAGGATTAGACAAGAGTATATTTAAGGATCTTATTCTAATTCAAATAGAATACGCCCCAGTAAGATGAATTAGAGTTCTAATCCTAATCCAAATATAAATAGTAAAAGGCAAGAGCAAGGATCCTATTTTAATTCAAATAGAATACGTCCGAGTAAGATGAATAAGAGTTCTAATCCTAATCCAAATCTAAATAGTAAAAGGCAAGAGCAGAGATTTATTTCTAGTTCTATATATATTATATATATATAAAATATATATAATTCATGTTTATACAAGTTTCAATAGCCCTTGTTTAGCATGATACAGAGTTCAATTCTAAAACCTATTGGGTCGCATATATGATCCGAACTCAAAAACAATCAACTTTTCATACAATTTTTATTCCAGCATGGCTCATGATGAAATACCACCGAGTAGGATGAATAGGGATCCTGATTCTAATCCAAATCTAAATAGAAAAGAACATGTATTTAGCTTAGAAAATAGCAATTCAATGAATTGATGATTAAAAAAATAAAAAAATAAAAAATATGAATAAATATGATTTTTAATTAATGTTCAGTTTTTCTTCCGTTGCAACGCACGGGTATATTTGCTAGTTAGATAAAAAAAGCTCAAAAGTACATCTTCTTATCAAGAGCTATATTTTTTCCATTACGAATTTCATTACTCCAAAATCGTCCTGGCGTAATCTAGTGAGTGGGCCAAAACTTATTCCAAAATACCAGCCCACTATTGTGATGATTGGACCGGAGTTCGAACTAATCCCAAGCATGCCCCCCTAATATGACCCCGGCCCTTTTTAGCCCAAACTCAATATCTCGGCCCATCGCGCGATCGTGTTTTTTTCTACCTATATAAACCGAGGCAAGGCATTGCACATCATCTTCTTCTCCATCTGGACTCATCAAATCTCCGGCCAGCGGGGCAGGGCAGTGAACCGCGAGGATTGTTTACCCAGTGGCTTCGTCCGTGAATTCATTCGCGCTCCTGCTCCCGTAGTCTTCTTCCTCCTCCTCCAGGGCCTTCCGCCGTCACCGACGCAGTGCAAAGCTTTCAGGTGTCGTTGTTCGTCGTCGATGGGTCAGACAAGCGTAAACGATGAGAATTGAGAATCCTAGCTAGTACTCTTGTCCTACCGTGTCACTGTGCGCTGCTGCTTGGTGTGGCGTTGTCATCAGATTCTGATTCTGGCAAGTTCGTTCGTTCGTCTTGCTCTAGAGGACTACTACCAGGTCAGTGTCCCAGTGGTGGTACGTTTGCATCATCATTGCTGCAGCCGAAAGAGAGAGAGAGAGAGAGAGAGAGAGAGAGAGAGAGGAGCCCAATGACTCAACGCCACAATTGCGTTGCTTAACAGTTCAGAAAAGTGGCGTATGTACTACACGCCATAAAATATTTTCTTTTATTCATTCATGCTATGTATTAGGAGTATGTGTGACATATATCTGAAGAGCGATGACAAACCTAGAAAGCAAACTCAAGTGCGGACTGCAGCATATTTAAATATCAGGATGATTTCTGCATTCAGTGTATATATTTTATCTCGTGTTTTTGTTCATACGATTTTGCTCGAACAATGTCCACAGTGGAAAAAATGAAACCGTCTTCTAGTTGCTTTCCTCGTTCAGAATTAATCATGTGCTCTTAATAGAGTTTTCTACATGCAGGCACTTTCGAAAGAGAGACAGAAGAATCTTCGGCGTGTATGAGTATGCTATATGACCAAAGGGTTATCCGTCATAAACATATGCATGAATATGATTAGTAGCCCACCGGCAGTTTGGAGGAACAATCGCTCACCGGCCATTCACCATCGGTCTGGAAAATTCTTTGTTATGTCAGAGCACACTAGACAAATATAATCTCTCCCCAGCTTGTCCTTTTCATTGCAACATGCAAATTAAATGGAAAATCGATCAGCTGGCAATAGAATGGAAGGGAATGGAACGTGCTAGTAGGAGTAGCACCCTGCTCCGGTTAATAGCTGCACAGGAACTCATGGACAAACAAAGGAGGATTAAACAACAGCAATAATGGAGTTAGGAGTGCCATGATAGGCAGTTTGTATAGTGCTGCACCGTACTGCTCTGCATGCACAGGAGAGAGTATTACAGATTCTTTGGAATGATTCTTGTCTTGGTAGGAGACCGGTTTATTTAACTTTTGTCCTCTCGTGCTTTGGACAATCATTGTGGCACCGGCTTCAGTGGCTCTCAGTGATTTGGGAGTTTTTTTTATATGTTTTTATCTTTGTTTATTTATAAACTAATCCTACTTTCTTACTTCAGGTGAAAGCACCAGCTTGAAGGGAAGGCCTACTTCTGCATCGCCGGCTCGTGGTTTTGGAGATTAAAAACAAAACAAGGTCAGGTTAGGTGCATTTCTTCTTTAGCTTTCAGACTTGCGGTGCAGTTTGCAAGTCAGACCCTTTTATATAACTTTCTCCCTGAAACTAATGAAACGTTACAGTAAGGCGTATTCACTATGTTTACTGGTTTTGTTTGGCCAAATTGGATGGCTGCCGTGTTTTGTTTGTTTACATAGACGTGTTCACAATAATAGACAGGTGGTGGTGGAAAAATCAGACTGCCATTCTCATTTGTACTGGTAGCACATTATATTTGTTCCAGCTGCTAGTCAAGAGCAGCCTCATTAGTCATTACAGATAGATCCTGAACCGTGTCATTGTTTTTTTAAAAAAAATGAAATACGTACAATGCACGGTCGTCGCTGAAAAAAAAAAGTTTTCGGAAAGCCTTGATTACACCATAGTGAAAGCTTAGTTGCTTGTCAGTTTTTGGAGGGAATGATGTAATACCGATCGAGGCCTTAAAACATAAAGTAGAGCAGATATTTTGCATTGCAGTCGTCGATCAGTTGGCGAGTGATTCAGGCTGCAGGTAGCATTTGAGAAGGCAAGTCCAACGTTTGATGGCAGGTCCATTAGCTAGATTCCTAGTGTCCCCAATAGTTGTCGCTGTTAGCGGACGATTAGTCTAAGTTGCCGAAAATGACCCGGTCGATCGCTACCTGCCGCGCGCTTGCTTCGTGACATCATAGGAGGTACCGAGCTAGCTAGCGCTAGGGATTGGGCCACACCAATGTGCAGAAATTTCTGGGGAAGATTCCAGGTACATTGTGAACTCTGAAGACGCTGCATTGAGGCATTTGGGGTCGTCAGTCGTGAGTCGTCCTGCTCTGTTTGGTCTTTTTTGCTCTGTTCATCATAGGAGTATATCATTTTGACTGAAGAAAAATAAGGAGTACTCCGTAGAGTGCAAGCACACTTTCATGAGAAACAGGTGCATGCTTTGACCTGCTGAGTTATTTCTTCTTCTTTCAGAGCCCCCAAACCTTTGTGTGTATGTCTTTGTTTTTGCTAGAGGTCTAGAGGAGACATAAGATTTCCAACTCATCGTGGAATTAATAATAGTGCAAGTCGTAATTTTTTAGGCAATAATGACATTCATGACTCAGTGAGGTGTGGTGGCGAGCAGCGAGAAGGTCAGTCAGTCTCTGGCGGATACACCAAGGCCCAAGGGGAGCATCGGAGCATGCAATGTGTCGAGCTGCCGTAGGATCCGGGCCCACGGTATCAGGAGGTGGAGGCCCAGTGGTGCCACCTGGATGATGCCATGGAGAAGAGCCGTTCAGGGCCAAGCAAAGGAAGCTCATCAATCGATTTCATATTATTATGTGTATGATGATGAACTGCATGCATTCGACACGAACCGTCCATTCCATGGAGTGGCGTACAGTAGACCACAAGTTGTGTTGTGTGGCCTATAAAGAGTAGTAAACTACAGCTGGAGTGGAAGAAAGAAACACACGTGGACCAGGGATCAGTGAGAGTTACTGGGGTTTTACTTCTTGTACTATTTGGATCCATTCATGTTGCATGCAATTCAATGAGGTTGAAACTTGTGAACAAGGGCGCAACAGCCAACAGGTGGAAATGGTCAGTGGTGGAGTACGTATCTCGTTCTGGCAAAACCATTGGAGGCCGCGGTTTGTTTGCAGCGCGGCCAGCGCCTACCGATTCAGACCTCAATCAGAAAGAGGCCGATCGGCCTGTTTCGTCCGTTAGTCCAGCACTGACAAAGAGTATAGTATATAATAATGGCACCGCGACTAGGCCGTCACGGGCGACGGCGACTGGCGGGACCGGCACCGGCCGCGAGGGAGACGGACGAACGGCTGAATGCGCCCACCACTGCAAGCAGCGGAGTACTGTAGCTGGTCCCAGAGCGCCACGCACGGCCGTCCCCTGCAGCAGCTGCCCATGCGCAGGCCGCGCGCGTGGGGGGTGAAAGCTCTGTGCCGTGTTCTCCTGTGCTTCCTTCCATTCCAGGATCCTCACCTCTGTCGTCAGTGGAGTGACAGTGACAGCAGGAGCTAAGAGTTGACGTCTTCACTTGCCTCCTGCCTGGGTTCAGGAAAGGAAAGGAGCTAGGACATTTCACTTTGCTTGTTGGGGATCATGATGAGAGATTGAGACAGAGTAATTATTGGTACTACACATCAGGTGCACGGTCCCTCTTGCTCGCTCGCTCTACCTGTATCTGTCGATCTAGAAGAAGGAATTGAAGAACATCAACAACGTCACGTACTGCTCTGCGACGGAGTAGTATGTAACGCACGTACAGTGTGTGCATGTATGTAGAGATCTCGCTCCGGCGGTTTCAAGAGAGAGAGAGAGAGAGTAGCACGGTCATGTACGTATGTATCATCATCGCTCACTTTCGGAAACGGCCGGCCGGGCATAAAACATGTTTTTGTTTTTTCTCTTTTCTGAAAGAAGAGAAAGCAGCACGTGCACGTGCGTGTGCATGTAAACGTACCGCTCTCTCTGTTCCGATCGAGTACACGTAGTGCTCGGTACGTACTACGGTGGAGCTGAGCACGTTTAATTTCGTCCACTCAACTCCAGTGAAGACAGGCTCATATTTTAAATCTAGAGACTTATTCAAAAAATCTACTTCAATGCACCTCCTATTTGGACTCCTATTTTAGAAAGATTCTTAAAGTTTAGTTTTGGATCCCTAGAAAAGATGTCCTCCTATTCCTCTTTCCTTAAATTAGGTACTATGACTGGAGTTAGAATTTGAATTTGACCCTCAAATTTTACATGCTACCTCCTAAATAAAAATGTAGGAGTTTGATTTAGGGCATGTTGCTGGAGATGCTCGGTACGTACGTACAGTACAGGACGCGAGCAGTGCCGGCTCTAGGGGGGGGGGGGCAGGCAGTGCAACCGTCGGGGGCAAGAACATATATATAATTAGTATATATAGTTATCTAATTAGTATAATTAACACTTAAAAAAATAGAGGCCCATCAAAATTCTTAAACTAGCCCAAGCCACCGGCCGTCAGGCCTGCCAGCCGCTAGGCCCTTTCAGACTTTAGTCTTTCACACTCCAGCACATACGTCTGTCCATCTTCCAGTGCCGCCATCTCGAGTTCGCGACGTTTCTTCTGCCGGCTGCCGGTGTGCCGCCATCAGGCCAGCAGGCCGCCATCGTCGATCGAGGACGTGAGGTCCTTGTGCTGCTGTGTAGGACGGACCTTGCTTGACGACGTACGACCCTGCCTTCCTCCGTCCAGGCGTCCAGCCATCCTCAGTCCTCACGGTAAGAATTTTCCAATCTCTTTATTTTTCTAGGCCTCTAGGGACTAGGGTTAGAATTTTCTAATTTAATGTATTGATTATTTGATTTAAATATGATAGATGTTGCCTAAGAAACATTTGTCGGATGCTCAAAAAAGAAAAAAAAAGAAAACAAGAAGAACAGTTCATAGATTCGCAGAGGGGTGCTCTAGTTAAGTATTTTGCAGTGTCAAGTAATGCTCAAGCTAGTCAAGATCAGGGGCAAGAACGTGTTGCAGAAGTTGATGCCAATGAAGGTACTACAGAACAACAAAATTTAGATAATGAAGCTGATGCCAGTGATCATATTCAGGCTTCGAGAGGTAACACTTTACAACATTCAGATGATGCTGAAACTGCACATATTGATGCACAAGATTCAATTTTGAATATTTTTGATCCTAGAACATGGGGAAATCTTGACAATAAGAAAAAAGATATCTTGATTGAGAAAGGGCCCGTGAGAGAAATAGATCTACAATTTCCTTCTGATCCAGTGGCAGACATTTTTCTTATGCTTACTACTCTAGAAAATTATCTAATGGTGAGCTTGTTGATAGAAAGTGGTTGGTTTATTCTAAACATGTGGACAAGGTTTATTGTTTTTGTTGGAAGTTGTTCAAATCAAATCAAAACAAGTCTTTGTTGGCATTCGATGGAGTGAGGGATTGGAAGCATCTCAATGAGAAGCTCAAAACACATGAGAACAGTGTGGAACATTTGACAAACATAAGTACATGGAATGAGCTTCAGCTTAGATTAAGCAAAAATCAAACAATTGATGATGAAATGCAACGGGAAATTGCTAAGGAAAAGGAGCGTTGGAGGCAGGTCCTGGTAAGAATAGTTTCTGCTGTTAAATTTCTTGCTAAACAAAATCTAGCCTTTCGAGGAGCAAATGAGAAACTTTATCAGCGTAACAATGGTAATTTTTTAGCCACCGTTGAAATGATTGCTGAATTTGATCCTGTGATGCAAGAACATATTAGGCGCATTCAAAGTAATGAAATTCATCATCATTATCTCGGTCATAATATTCAGAATGAGTTAATTGATATTCTTGCTAATGCTGTGAAAACTCATATCCTAAAGATCATCAAAGATGTCAAGTATTTCTCTATTATCTTGGATTGTACCCCAGATGTGAGTCATGAAGAACAAATGACAGTAATTGTGCGGTGTATTAATATGTCAAGTACCATTCCAAGAGTATAGGAATTTTTCTTAGAGTTCTTACAAGTTCATGACACTTCTGGATTGGGGCTTTTTAATGTTTTGTTGGATGCACTGCAGAATCTTGATTTGAACATTGATGATGTGAGAGGTCAAGGTTATGATAATGGTTCCAATATGAAGGGAAAACATTAGGGTGTGCAAGCACGTTTGCTTGAAATTAATCAAAGAGCATTATATATGCCATGTGCATGTCATAGTCTGAATCTCACTCTTTGTGATATGGCAAAATCTTGCAGGACAACTATTTCATTCTTTGGTGTTATACAACAGATATATTGTTTGTTTGCACGCTCTACAAAAAGGTGGAAAATTTTAATTGATAATGTTGAGAGGTTTACTGTCAAACCCTTGTCTGATACTCGTTGGGAAAGTCGAATAAAGAGTGTGCAACCTATCATGTATCAAGCCCCGCAAATAATAGCAGCCTTGAAGGAAGTGGAAAGAACTTCTACTGATGACCCAAAAACAGTAAGTGAGGCTCAATCCTTGGTAACTGCACTTCAGAAATTTGAATTTATAATTGGTATGGTTATCTGGGATGATATTTTATCTACTATCAACATAGTGAGAAAAAGTTACAATCTCCGATTATATGCTTAGATGCTACACTGAAACAAATTGAAGGGGTCATCTCATATTTTCAGAAGTACAGAGAAGAAGGGTTCAATGCTAGTATTGAGACTGCAAAATCCATTGCATCAAGTATGGACATAGAGCCAAAATTTCCTACAAAACGTCAAGGTAAAAGAAAGAAGCACTTTGATGAACAAGATGATGAAACTGAAGAATTGCAACTTTCAACTATAGAATCCTTCAAATATGAGTACTTTGTAGTTATTGTTGATCATGCAATTGCTTCCTTGAATAGTCGGTTTGAGCAACTAAAGCAATTTGAAGAAATATTTGGTTTCTTATTCAACTCAGTAAATCTGAAATCCTTGGATGATAATGATCTAAAAAAGTGCTGCACTAGTTTTGTAGAAACTTTTTCTCAAGGCAACAAGTCTGATGTTGAGTTGGATGATTTTTTCTCTGAATTGAAAGTGTTACGAGAATCTTTGGTAGGAGAAATGATGTCGGCACTTGAGATTCTTCAGTTGGTTAAAGTTGCATATTGCTATCCAAATGTCTCCATAGCATATTGGATTCTCCTAACTATTCCAGTGACAGTAGCATCAACCGAAAGAAGTTTCTCCAAATTGAAGTTGCTGAAAAATTGTTTGAGATCAACTATGTTACAAGAAAGATTGAATGGCTTGGCTATGTGCAGCATTGAGAAGGATATTTTAGACGACATTAATCTTGATACTATTATTGAAGATTTTGCATCAAGAAATGCTCGAAGACGGTTTTTTACAAGGCATTGATATATTGTATTTTTTGAGGTAATCATAAATTCATAATGGTTATTATTTCTAGTTTTTCATTACACTATTGTTATATTTGATGAGCTATATATATATTGCAAAGTAATTTATTTATTTATTTACATACTGCAATTTTGATATTAAAAAGTAGCTTAACGGGCCCTTATCTTCTTGCTCGCCCATAGGTTCTTAGAATTATAGAGCCGGCCCTGCCGATCGAGTACGTTTAAATTGGGGGAAAAAACAAGGCGGGCGGCGAGCTGTTTCGCTTTGGTTTCCTCCGATCCTCGGCGGCACATGCATGCCTGGTTTACCGCTCAGAGACCAAATTCGTGTTCGCCCCCTCGCTCGATCGTTCCACTCCACAGACGCGTCACGACTCACGCCGTCAAGGTCTCTAGCTCACGGTCTCCACCACCCGCAGGGCAGCAGTATGACGCAGTAACGGCGCCGCGACATGCAAAGAGTTGGCAGCGTGTGGTGTGGTGTGGTGACGCCAGCCAACACACCTGCCACCACTGCCGGCGCCCAATGCCAGCAATTATTGGTGGGCCAGACCGGCCCCACCGCCCCCTAATTATAGGTGGAGGTGGAGGTGGAGGTGGCTTGATTGAACGGAAACGGTCCTGGATTTTTTAACCTGTGGCGGGTGGGGCCCGCCGGCCCTACTACTGTCCACGCCGAACCAAACCACTACGGGTAGAAGCGAACGGTGGGCAGGCAGTCGACGACGGAATATCTCCCCCTCCGGGACCGGCGGGGATTCATCTCATCATCATATAAAAAACCAGCCGGCGCCTCTCGAGGCGAGAGAGAGAGAAGAGGTCCTCTGCTAGTTCTGCCTGCCGCCCGCACGCTCTACAAGGTCCTCACCCACCCACAGCGCCCTCCACAGCCGATCCGCATCTGCATCTCCGCCTCGTCGCCGTCGTCTGCTAGCTCCCCCAGCAGCACACACAAGGACGTAGGCCTTCGTCTCATCGTCAATCTCTTCTTCCGTTCCGAACAGCACCGAGCAGCAAGCGGTCTCCGTTCCCGCTTGCCGTCTTCCTCACCGGATCAGGTACCTGATCCGTACGTTCTTCCGACTGCTCCTCGTTTCTGTTTTTCAATTTTGATTCGATTCTCGGTGATTATTACAAGTAAGATGCGTGCGTAGCCATAGATCAACATACTGTACTGTTGTTCAGTGTTTATCATTATCCCCAGCTCAGTTGTTTGTTTACAAGATTTACAGCGTGTTCGGCTGAAGACTGGCTGATTTTTCTTTAGCGGGAAACACTGTACCATGACTCATGACTAATAAGTTAAACCGATAATTTTTTTTTCCATTTGTATCGCCGTTTTTCTAGCTATGATTTAATATATGTGTTAGATTTGATTAAAAAAATAGATTAAATATATGTTAGATTTGATTAAAAATTGAAATCCATGCAGCTTTATGTCTCCCCTTCTCTCTTACTATGTGTTAGATTTGATTAAAAGATACCATGCCACGCTATGAGTATTGGTACGTCTCTGTTCTGTTGTTTTTACTCTTCCAAACTGTTATGGTCTCGTGGCAGTCAAATCTCTTTAGTGAGAAACCTATCATCTGAATCTGGTTCAATAATAGAAAGAATTTAGTTTTGCTAGTTCTTCTACATGTCCGTGCAAAAATATCTGTTTATTTGCTTTCAACTACTGATTGTCCTGGATTTACATATAGTTTGGTGAGCTTATAGCTGATATATTTTTTCCTTTCACCTCTTGACAGCACTGGGAATTCAATAAGGAGGAGGAAACACCTTAGGGAATGCAGAAAGATGTGCTTGCATGTTGAGAAGCTACCTTGTGAGGGACTTGGCAGGGTAGCACGCCATATTCATCCTCTGCAGGCTCTTGATGACCTTGCAGCTCAAGACTACACGCATCTCCTGCTCCTTGTGCTTCCGCACGATGGGGTTCGACGTGGCGGCTCAACCGTCTACTTAGATCACCATCTAGGGGGAGACGGTTGAAGTCTTCACAATCTCTCGGCCTCTTTGCTAGCTCGTTTTTCTGTCAAGGATAAAGTAAGTGCCTTTTGTGTGCATAGTATAGCATACACCGGCACGATGGCGGAGCATAAAGGAAATGTTCTCATGCACAAGTATGAGATGGGGAAATTGCTTGGCCAAGGGACCTTTGCCAAGGTTTACCATGCTCGTAACACTAAGACTTCAGAAAGCGTCGCGATCAAGGTGATTGACAAAGACAAGGTTATGAAAGTTGGCCTCATTGACCAAATCAAGCGGGAAATTTCTGTGATGAAGCTCGTGAGGCATCCAAATATTGTACAGCTCTATGAGGTCATGGCTACCAAAACCAAAATATACTTTGTGTTGGAGCATGTTAAAGGTGGAGAGCTCTTCAATAAAGTGCAGCGAGGAAGGCTCAAGGAAGATGCAGCGAGGAAGTACTTTCAACAGCTGATTTGTGCAGTAGACTTCTGTCACAGCAGGGGTGTCTATCATCGAGATTTGAAGCTAGAAAATCTTTTGCTTGATGAGAATAGCAACCTGAAGGTATCAGATTTTGGTCTAAGTGCACTTGTTGAATGCAAAAGACAAGATGGCCTGCTCCACACGACCTGTGGCACGCCTGCTTATGTTGCTCCAGAGGTGATTAACAGAAAGGGTTATGATGGTGCAAAAGCCGACATATGGTCTTGTGGGGTCATCCTCTTCGTGCTATTGGCTGGTTACCTTCCATTCCATGATAAAAACTTGATGGACATGTATAAGAAGATTGGGAAAGCAGATTTTAAATGCCCGAGTTGGTTTTCTACCGATGTTCGGAGGCTTTTGCTAAGGATTCTTGATCCTAACCCCAATACAAGGATCTCAATGGAAAAAATCATGGAAAATCCATGGTTTAGGAAGGGCTTAGATGCAAAGCTACTAAGGTATAATTTACAGGCTAAAAATGCTCCTCAAGTGGACAAGAATGCAGATTTTGATTCAACAGCAGAGAGCAAGCAACAAGAAGAAAAGAAGCCTACCAACATGAATGCATTTGATATAATATCTCTATCAACTGGTTTGGACCTCTCAGGTTTATTTGAAGAATCTGACAAGAAAACAGAATCCAAATTCACGTCTACCAACACAAGCTCGACAATCATATCAAAGATCGAAGATATTGGAAAGAATTTGAAATTGAAGTTGACAAAAAAGGATGGTGGTTTGTTAAAGATGGAAGCTTCAAAGCCTGGAAGGAAAGGGGTGGTGGGTATCGATGCTGAGATATTTGAGGTTAGTCCAAACTTTCATCTTGTGGAGATGAAGAAGACGAATGGCGACACTCTAGAGTATCAAAAGGTCCTTAACCAAGAAATAAGGCCTGCATTAAAGGATATAGTATGGGCTTGGCAAAGTTAGTGATCAAAGCAGCATCAACAACAGTCGTGTTAAAAATTATGAGCTAGTACAACGTTTTTAGGCAATTTTCAATCTTTTATGTATTTGTGTAGTTCTCACTCCATTATTCATTTCTGTTACCGTTGTATTACAAACTTAAATTTGTGTTATCATCTAAAGACAAAATTTATTGTGAAGTCATGTTTTTGCTACTATAAGAGTTTATTTTAGTGTTTCATGACTGAATGTTTGCTTGTTGTGTTCCTTAACATCAGAAGTTATAAATGTTATTTTGGATACATCTAACAAATGTGTCTTTTACCTATAGAATGGTTTGAATGTTTGATACATATATACCAAAGCTATGTTGGCATTGGCTAAGATAACTGCAAAATTGTCCTTTTGTACACAATGCTTGTTCATAATGGTAGAGATGTGATGAATATGAAACACTAATGAAGTATTAACAAAAGAAGAAAAATAATCGTGGTTGCTCAAATGTATTGAATCAAAGGCGGCAAGTCCAACCATTTTTAATTCCATTATGATTATTTTACTTGTATGATTGCTTAGCAAACCTATGATTTGGTTGTTGTTTTGCTTTGGTTTGGTAGGACTAGGACACTTCGCCAACATAACCTGGCCTACGCATAATTTTTTTTTGATAAAAGGGGAGACCCCCCGCTTTTGTATTATCAAAAGCAGCAGTTAACATCGTCTCAGTTCAACTCCCAAACTCACGACATTAGGCCATTGTTTGTGACATAACCCAGACAACTTCCATCATTACAAACCTCATTAGGCCGAGCCAAAGCTACACTGGTTAAGACTGACGGCTGAGCATCCAATGGCCCCGACCTTGATGATAAGATTATCTCGTCCAACGTCCATTGCAGTTGAGGCGGCGAGCTTGCCTTGCTCTCCAGTCGGCTTGTAAACCCCTCCACTTGCGAAGCGATATCCTGGTTGAGCAGCATCACGCTTCTCATCTCTGTCCATATAACACCCTGAAAGTACATTTCATTCCTCAATTTTCATAATGACCAAAGATTTCCAAACAAAAGATGTGTCTTCGCGGAACCAGAATGATATGTTTGAGAGAGTATTAATTACTTGTACATGTATTTTTTTAGTTTTCTAGAAATTTCTCACATGGAAATTGTAAAAGAGATTGATATGCGGTAAACCAGAATAGAAAAGGGGTGAATGTAGGGGACAGTGGGAGCTTGGCTGCCGATGTATGCATTCATCAGTGAACCAGCGGTGCCGGGGAGTGGGGAGGCTCAACTTGTTGAAACGGCTTGTTCTCTTGCGATGATTGCAGGCCCCGTCGCTTTCAATTATAGCGGAACGGAGACGTCGAGAGACCGTGGCCGTGCAGGCGAGAGTAGTAAGTTTAGTAGCACACTGCAAGCTATGGAGATGCTTGTGACGCGTAGGCTTCGTTTGGTGAGCCACGGGCCTACTATACCGATCATCATGCAGAGAATTCAGCTGATAGCTAGGCGTGTGGATTAGTGTCAATTATCCCATGGTAAATTGCGGTTTTATTTGCAGGATGGTGGAAAATTCTAGATGTTGGAGTTTCAGATAGAAAGAGGGTAGCAGCTTAAATGAACACTCATAACACTATGCTACTAGCTGTCAATAACGTACGTGTGATCCGTGGTTTTCCACGTTTCAGCTTCTCTGCTTCTGACAAGATCACGAGAGTGGTCAGGGGTTTTGTTTGGTGGACCTGTCACTCATAAGCTGATGACATGCATGTAAATATTTGTGTCAATTGTCTAGCTAATTAAACTCTTGCATTAACTAACTAACTAACTAACTAACTATATATATAGGTCTACAAATACAGTTGTTGGATCACTGACGACTCGGGTCAGTGGAAACCCTTTAAATATTTTAGTTGAGTTTCAGATGGAAAGATGGTGCAGCTTTAGGGAACGTAGCAGTAACAGGAACGTGGAATCCACCGTTTTCCACTGCGTGATGTCAATTGCATGCATCCTCAGTTATTCAGTTCAGAGCGACGTTTGGATCCGTGGAATTGAATTCATTTCAATAATTATAATTTAAAGATATATTAATTAAGTTAATATGATTATATATGAATTCTAATTGCATATTATTGTTCACTATATGAGAGACATACTTATCTGTTGTATTTCTATCGTAGGAGAGGGAGTTTGAAACAATATGTTATAAGTTGTAAGAAATATGGAATGATGATCTATAGAATCAATTTCCATCTCCCACCCTATGAATCTGAGATAGGCTTAAATATGAACTTTGAAAAGTGGTGGAATTCTAAGGAAAATAATTTATAATTTATTAAAGTAAATTTCAATTCCTCTCGATGAAAGAATCCAAAGTCCAAACGGCCGACAATTATTACTCAATTGCATTTGCTCGTACCATACGAGATGACAACACGCAAAGGCACGGCCAGCCCAAGGCCGTCACGTGGGCTTTTCCACTTCTCTTGTTCTCTATGGGCCTGGGCCGCTCGACTCCGTGTCGAGATTCTCTTGGTTCAAAATCGGCCTGTGCATTTTTTTTTGAAATATTTGTACAATTTTTCATGTAAAGTCTATTTGACCCCGAAACTATCGCTGCAGTCCAATTTAACCCCAGTGCTGACGTGACAAAGACACATCATAAAAACTAGTCACGGGTGTGATTGTTTGGTATTATAAATAGGTTAGAGCTTATTTGGATGTGTATGTATCTACCTCAAATTACATGGACTAAAGTGAATTAGAATTGAAATTAGTTCAAATACACTCCAACACATGTGATTTGATGAAGATACATGCACATCAAATAAGACCTTTAAGGGGTTTAATACATGCACTCATAAAGCTGATGATATGCATTCAATTATAGGTGTAAATTGTCTAGCTAATTAAACTCTTGCAGTAACTATATATATATAGGTCTACAAATACAGCTGTTGGATCACTGACAACTCGCGTTTGTGGAACCGTTTCTATAAATATTTTAGTTGAGTTTCAGATGGAAAGATGGTGCAGCTTAAGTGAACGTAACAGTAACAGGAACGTGGAATCCACCGTTTTCCACTGTGTGATATCAATTGCATGCATCATCAGTTCAGAGCGATGTCAATTAGACAATTACTACTCAATTGCATTTGCATGCATCAGACAACACCCAAAGGCATAGTCAGCCTAAGGCCGTCACGTGGGCTTTGCCACTTCTCTTGTTCACTATGGGCCTGGGCCGCTTCTGTGGCCGTGGCCCGACTAAACTTGTTACGGCTGTCCTCTGGGCTTAAGATTCTCTTGGTTCAATAATGCCAGCTTTAAGCTGGCCCAATTGCCTGTGCATTTTTCTGTTTTCAGTGTTACTGTAAAATTCTCGTACGATTTCTGGTAAAATACATGTGTTCTAAAGAGGCATCATCTTTCAAGGGAGAATTAGGTCTATGACCCTGAAAAAAGTGGGTCTTAGATTTATGGCCCCTTTTCCTGAACTTTGCTCTATGGTCCTGAAACAAACTTTTTCTTGCTCTATGACCTTCCGTCCGTTTTGGACAGGGCCATGGAGCGATTTTTTTTTGTTTCAGGGCCATTGAGCAAAGTTCATGAAAAAGGGCCATAAACCTAAAATCCACTTTTTTCCAGGGCTGTAGAGCTAATTCTCTCATCTTTCAATCAGATAACTGTTGGAAAAAGCTTCTCTCCGAACCAGATCGATAAGGTCAAGGGGGCAGGAACCTTCGCGGAGTGCGGAAGGGTCCCGCTCAACCGATTCCCAAACGAGTCGCCGAGGCCTTCGCGGCCGTCGAAGGCTCCCTGCCGAGTGATGTAAGTAATCAAGTTTGAATGAGGGGCCTTCGCGATGCCGAAGGCCCTGCCGAAATGACGACAGTGTCCGACAAAGAAATGGGAAACCCTAAAATTCGGGGGTGTTGTCTTCTTCTATTACGTTGGGTAGTGATCCCTTTTTATAGTACACTGTTCACGCCCCAATCTTTGTTTACATAAATACCCTCCTACCTTCTCTGGAATATTCCGGAGGTCTCTCTAGGCGCTCCGGGGACCTTTTGGGGACACCGTAGTTGACAAAGGCCACTGGGCCCGAGAGCAACCTGGTGGAGGCCCATTCGTCTGGACCCAACGGGCCGCCCTGGTCGCCTTCCCTGAAGCGCTCCTCGGCCTCCCGGGTACCAGGCGATGGCTCCCTCGCTCCAGGAGTTCCTTCAGTGGGCCTTCAATCGAGGACCTCCATCTTATAGAGCGGAGGTCTCGGTCATTCACCTTGGGATCTTTGTGTTACAGGCCCCCACCTCGCCGTCCTCTTGGGACTTTCGGCTGAACGAAGGCCTTGACCCATCTCCCTCACGGTACTTGCACACAGAAACGACATGCTCTTCGGGGTTACTCTGCCGGTTGGAGACGGTTGGCAGCCTCTGCCTTCTGTCTCGGGCAAGCCACGGGCGGAAGGTCACCGGCCTCTGCCGTGGCCCCGCCTGGGACCTCCATCTTATAGAGCGGAGGTCTCGGTCATTCGCCTTGGGATCTTCGCGTTACATGCCTCTACCTCGCCGTCCTCTTGGGATTTTTGGCTGAACGAAGGCCTTGACCCATCGCCCTCATGGTACCTGCACACAGAAACGACATGCTCGTTGGGGTTACTCTACCGGTTGGAGACGGTTGGCAGCCTCTGCCTCCTGTCTCGGGCACACCATGGGTGGAAGGTCATCAGCCTCCACCGTGGCCCCGCCTGCGCGCGTATTGGGGTTGTTTTTTTCCTCTGAAAAATGCATTCTCAAGCGAAGGGGGCCTTCGCTTTGCTCAATCTTGGCCTAACAGGGAACCTTCACGGCTTTTGTCCCAATAGTTTCCCCCTTTGAGGGGCTAGCCCGACTTTCGCGGGGTGCGGCCCTCGAAACAGCGTACGAGAGTTGCGAAGGTCTATCTTTCCCTGTTGGGCCTCCTTCCCCCTCACGCCGCGTTGTGTCGGGTTCTTATTGGTTGTGGACCCTCTGCCTTATCTGATGTGACGCGCCCTTTGGTTTCCTTTGGCGACGCAATTGAGGCGGTGGCTCCCCCCTATATAAGGGGGGTCGGGGTATGTGTGAGCCCCTGCCTCTCGCGTCGCTTTCACTTGCTTTTCGCTTTCCAAAATTGCCTTTGCTCTCGCTGTTGCTCCCTGTCTTGCCTCTCTCTGCCTTCGGTTGTGGCTTCGTTTAGTCATTCCGCTTCTCGTTGGTCTTCGTTCTCCGGCCCTTACTCCGGTCTTGTTGGGGTTCGTGTCGCTGGTTGGTCGAGGGTCTTCGAGGAGTGCATGTTGGCTAGTGCTGAGGCTCAGTCTTTAGAGGAAGACTTAGATCTAGAGGAGAGTTTGAGCAGCGTGGAGGCTTCTGTTGGTAATTTGATCAGTATTGAGGAAATTTCTCCGATGGTCGGAAACACTTACGAGATCGGGGATCGGGGCTTCGCTCATGACTCAAGGGATGATCGAAGAGCTACTCAAGGATTGCGCTTTTCCTGCTGACAAATACCGTCTTCCGAAGGGTGAGTCTTCTCCTGCTCCTAAGGATAATGAAGCAGTTGTCTTCCGTGACTGCTTTGTTTGCGGTCTTCGCGTTCCTTCGGTGACTTTTCTTCGGGATGTGTTGTTGATGTTTGAGATTCAACTTCACGATCTTACACCGAACGACATGCTTGCTTTGAGTCAATTTTGCTGGGCTTGCGAGTCGTATGGTGCGGAGCCAGATATAGATACTTTCTGCGCAAACTATGAGGTCCAGTTCCAGCCTAAGAATAATAAGAACACCAAGGAAGCTATTCAGTTTGGCAGCTGCACGTTCATGCCTCTTCGGAGACCCAACGAAGTGAAGCCGGAGATATCTTTTTGCAAGAAGAACAAGTGGGTCGGGGACTGGACCCGCTATTGTATAACAGATCATTTTATAATTAATTATACAAATAGCCATGTATAACAGATCATCCAAAAATTCCCAAACTTTTTGTACAACAAGGTATCAGTGTATAAAGGTTACACAAAAATTCCCAGAATTTTTGGAGCAATATACAAAGCATGAAAAATCATGAAAAGGTCATTTCTTAATTACATTGAGTATTTTTACATGATTAAAAATGTATTGAACATGGACATGTTATATTTTTCTTAAATACTACACATCACAGAGAGCATACACAAATTTTTGCAGAATTTAAACATGCACTGATTTAAACATAAAAAAATAACAAAAGACACTACTGTGCAAAACAGGGAAATTAGAAAACCCTAACTAACAGTGACCGACAGGTGAGGTCAGCCTGTCAGCCAGCAACCAAACGACGCAGCGGCGCTGACGACCAAACGATCCAACCAACTCGTGCGCTGGACTCAACACTTCACCCTGAACACAACGAGGTGCGACACGACCCGACTTGACCCTCGCATCGGCCTCACCAACGGCGATGGCGGCGACTCGAGCTCGGCCGCACGCGCGCCGGCGAGCATAGACCACAACTGATTCAAACAAGCATCGCAATCGACTCAGGAAGATCACGTGAACATGAAGCACAACGGAAACGAGGCTAAAACCTAACGCAACGACCTTGCCGTCGACCATGGCAGACGACGGAGATCCGTGCGACATGCACTGGCCAACACATGCATGCGCTCGAACATTCAACACTCAAACAAGACTAAGCAAGGCTAGACGAAGCTAGCGCACCCATCAATCGAAGAAAAAGACGACCACCGAGCTCTCACGGCAGTGAGCACCGACGCGGCGGCGCAAAACACGCCGGAGCAAACGAGCGCAATCGACCGACCAAAATTGGCATCAACCATCTACCCTACAAGTATCTGGAGCTCACCCTGGTTGTGAGGCTCTCGCTAACTTGGCCAGAGAGGAAGAAGATGAAGCTGTCGACGGAGACAGTGCCGACGGGTGCCTGAACTGATGGCAATATCAACGTTCCCGGAGCTGCAGAGCACCAAAGAAGAGAAGACGAGACCGACGAGGATCAACGATGAATGAAGAACAATAAACAAATGATCAAAAAGCAATGTGGCTCCTGGATAGGTGGGTTGACCGCGAACCAGAGCGGCGGCGCTTCCGCCGGAGCCGAAGAAGATGAAGTCGCGTCGGGCGAATGGGGGCTCGGTGTCTTCAACCGACTTGTGTGGGAGGTGCGCAAGGTCAAAGCGAACCCGTCAGCGGTGGTTTGGTGGATTGTCAGTGACTAACGAGCTTGGACGGGCTCGTCGACGCGGAGTGAGCTCGCGGTGGCGTGAGCAGAGCTGAGCGTGGGCGAGGAAAGAGAGGCAAAGGGTGGACAGCGTCCCGTTTTGAAGACGGCAACGGGACCGTGGCGTTGCCACGCACATGACAGGACGTGCGTCGAGGCCAGGAGTCGTGCGGTGGCGTCGGCAGCTGGCCGGACAGGTGTCGGCGTCGAGCTTCACGTCACCATGCAAGTGCTCGATGAAATGCCTGAACTGCCCCTGGGCCTGTTTTGCAAAATGCTCAAGCTTCTAGGGGTTTTCATGAAAAACTTTGAATACCAAAGTTGCTCAAAATTTCATGTTCTACACTTTTTTCACTACTCACTTTTTCAAATTCGGCCTAGAAATGAAAGTGCATTTTTGAATTTGAAAACCCTTTTTAAACGGTTTACCCCCTTTTCAATTACTCTAAAATTTTGAATAACACTTGTAAAACTGTCAACGCAACAATTGCAATTCAAATAGAGCTCTACAACTTTTATTAAACAACCATATGCAAATTCTTTTTAGATTTTTAAAATCATGTTTAGGGTTTAATCCACCCCCTCTGGGAATTAGGGTTTGGATTCATTTTAAAATTTAGAATTTGAAAAGATGACCTGTATTCATACTATTGATCAAACATAAACAAGTAAACTCATTTTAGTTCAATGCATAGTCAGGTTTTCAACAAAAAGAATGATGCTTAATGCATATGATGGCATGATTAAGTTTTAATTAAGTGATTAACACCAGAAGTGTTACAAGTCGTTGCCCCAGGGAGTTGATCTTGCTCGTGTTGGTCTTGACGGCAAAGGTCTTCGCGCGACGGGTTGGCTTCCAAGGCTGCACCTGACACCGGTGTTCGTGTCGAAGGTAGGTTCTCCCTTGGCTTTTATTTTTGTTTGTTTTTTGGCTGACTTGTTGTTTTGTGCAGCTGGCGCTTCGTCGGAAACACTAAGTGGGTGGGCTGAGTCTTTGCGGATCCTCAATCAGGACACCGGAGGTTTTTTGATCTTCTTGGTGTTGTCACTTTCTTTTTTTCTTTGATGTCTTATGTCTCTTGTTTTATGTTGGCACAGATCGACTACGTGATCGCCTAAAAGAGGCCAGCGTTTACCAAATGCTGCGTATGAACTTGGAGCACCAGTGTGTGGTAAGTTTTTGCCTCTGGTTGTGATGGTGAAGGTCTTTTTGACTTCCGTTGTCATTTTCTTTTTACACTATTGTTGCTTCTTTTTTTCTAAGACCATCACCTTGGGGAGGCCCTAGAGGAGAAACTATCTCTAGAGCTTTTGATCAGCAGTGATTCGCCTTCTTTTGCGAACTCCGACATGAAACGCATGCAGGCGAGAGTCTGATGGAAAGATCAACGTTCCCGGAGCTGCAGAGCACCAAAGAAGAGAAGACGAGGCCGACGAGGATCAACGACGAATGAAGAACAATAAACAAAGGATCAAAAAGCAATGTGGCTCCTGGATAGCCGGGTTGACCGCGAACCAGAGCGGCGGCGCTTCCGCAGGAGCCGAAGAAGATGAAGTCGCGTCGGGCAAATGGGGGCTCGACGTCTTCAACCGACTTGTGTGGGAGGTGCGCAAGGTCAAAGCGAACCCGTCAGCGGTGGTTTGGTGGATTGGCAGTGACTAACGAGCTTGGACGGGCTCGTCGACACGGAGTGAGCTCGCGGCGGCGTGAGCAGAGCTGAGCGTGGGCGAGGAAAGAGAGGCAAAGGGTGGACGACATCCCGTTTTGAAGACGGCAATGGGACCGTGGCGTTGCCACGCACGCGACAGGACGTGCATCGAGGCCAGGAGTCGCGCGGTGGCGTCGGCAGCTGGCCGGACAGGTGTCGGCGTCGAGCTTCACGTCGCCATGCAAGTGCTCGATGAAATGCCTGAACTGCCCCTGGGACTGTTTTGCAAAATGCTCAAGCTTCCAGCGGTTTCCATGAAAAACTTTGAATACCAAAGTTGCTCAAAATTTCATGTTCTACACTTTTGTCAATACTCACTTTTTCAAATTAGGCCTAGAAATGAAAGTGCATTTTTGAAATTTGAAAACCCTTTTTAAACGGTTTACCCCCTTTTCAATTACTCTAAAAATTTGAATAACACTTGAAAAATTGTCAACACAACAATTGCAATTCAAACAGAGCTCTACAACTTTGCTTAAACAACCATATGCAAATTCTTTTTAGATTTTTAAAATCATGTTTAGGGTTTAATCCACCCCCTCTGGGAATTAGGGTTTGGATTCAATTTAAAATTTAGAATTTGAAAAGATGACATGTATTCATACTATTGATCAAACATAAACAAGTAAACTCATTTTAGTTCAATGCATAGTCAGGTTTTCAAACAAAAGAATGATGCTTAATGCATATGATGGCATGATTAAGTTTTAATTAAGTGATTAACACTAGAAGTGTTACAAGCCGTTGCCCGAGGGAGTTGATCTTGCTCGTGTTGGTCTTGACGGCAAAGGTCTTCGCGCAGCGGGTTGGCCTTCCGGGCTGCACCTGACACCGGTGTTCGTGTCGAAGGTAGGTTCTCCCTTGGCTTTTATTTTTGTTTGTTTTTTGGCTGACTTGTTGTTTTGTGCAGCTGGCGCTTCGTCGGAAACACTAAGTGGGTGGGTTGAGTCTTTGCGGATCCTCAATCAGGACACCGGAGGTTTTTTGATCTTCTTGGTGTTGTCACTTTCTTTTTTGCTTTGATGTCTTATGTCTCTTGTTTTATGTTGGCACAGATCGACTACGTGATCGCCTAAAAGAGGCCAGCGTTTACCAAATGCTGCATATGAACTTGGAGCACCAGTGTGTGGTAAGTTTTTTCCTCTTATTGTGATGGCGAAGGTCTTTTTGACTTCCTTTGTCGTCATTTTCTTTTTACACTGTTGTTGCTTCTTTTTTTCTAGGACCATCACCTGGGGGAGGCCCTGGAGGAGAAACTATCTCTAGAGCTTTTGATGAGCTGTGATTCGCATTCTTTTGCGAACTCCGAGATGAAACGCCTGCAGGCGAGAGTCGCCGAGCTAGAGGGAGAAATGGTTGATCTTCGCCCTCTCGTTGGCTCTAATGAAGAGCTTAGAGCAACCGTGCACAAACTGGGGGGTGCCCTTGAGAAGGCAACCGATAGTGAGAAGATTGCCCTAGAGAGGCTTGGGACAACGGAGGCCACTGCCAAGGGTCTTCGCAAAGAGCTTGATGGTGAGCAATCGTCTGCTGGCACGCTCAAGGTTCAAGTTGATATGCTAAATGGGCGACTGGAAGCTGCCAAAGCTGCTGGTCTGTCGGCCGTTGCTGCTTATGCGAAGGCGTTGTCTGAGTTTGGTGGGGTTGCTCCTCCGCTTCCTGAAGATTCTTCGGCTCTCGGGGTTTTCAACTGGTTACGTGCTGAATTTGGGAGGCTCCCTAACTTTATCGTGAAGGCTAGCGATTTCGCGGCTCTTTCTGGGGTTGCTAATTTTGTAAGGGCTTTGGTCGATGGTGGTTGCGAGCACATGGCTGTTTTGAAGTGCAAAGTTTACCCGCAGCCTATACCGCCATGTGCGATGGCGAAGCTCGTTTACAAAGCTGTTATGAACTTTATGAATTATTTCTTTGCAAAGTTTGGTCGGGCCGACGCTCGTGTTTTGGCGGAGGCTAGGTGTCAGGAGGTTTGGTTTCGATTGTTGTTTTCTTTGTTGTTTTGATGGCTTTTTCTTGACTGGTTTCCTGACTTTTCTTGTGGATTAACGTAGGCTTTGGCTAAGGCTGCCGGTGGTGTGGGCGTAGGTGGTGGTTCCGCTGGTGATGTCCATGCTTCTGCAACTCAAGACCCTCCCTCCGCTTCTCTTGGTAGTGGAGCTGGTGCTGGTGCTGGTGCGCTTCCGGGAGCTGCGGAGTCCGTTGCTGCTACAGAAGCCAACCCCGAGATACCTGTGCCCCCGTTTGAGGAGATGGGGCGTTGAGTCTTGGTTTAGAGCTCATGTTCGGGCATGCGTGCCTTCGTGGTGATCCCCGATAGGGGTGGTGTAAATAACTTATTGTGGTACTTTGGTGGTTGTTTTTGTTACTATGAATCCATTCGGTGATATTTTCTGGGTTATTTATTTTTGTGCTTGTCCCACGTAGGTTGCCTTCCACGGCCCTGTGCGGGACATCCTTCCTTTGACGTTCATGTGCGACGATGTATATGTTGATGGCGAACTGTGGGATTATTGGCGATCTAGCTACGCGAGGCCTTCGGTTGACAGGATGTTTGAGTTTGTGCTCTATTCTATCGATGATTGGAACGTTGTGTTCGTATGTTCCTTAGCTTGGCGGGGTCCTCTAGACCCGTTGTAATTGTGTGTCTTGTTCTGGGTCTTCGCGCCCTTCGTAGTTTTGTGTTACTTTTATGTTTCTTGTACGGAACTTGTTATGGTTGAATCGTGTGGAAGGATCATATTATTAACGCTTCGTGATGCGTCCATGTTGTTCCTTTGTTGTAGTATTTTGAACCTTTGTGCCTGCGGTTCCTTATGAGAGTTTGTTTGTCGCGAAGGCATCTGGAGAGGCGTTCAGTTCTGAGATGATATTGCACTTGTGGCTTGTGCTTAGAAAAATCCTTTATTTTGGATAGAAGTGAGCTCCTGGCTCATTACACGCGTGGTGTAGCGTTTTACAATTGGCACGAAGGCCTTTATATTTTTTTTCCTACCCTAGGCCTTCGGTCGCTTCTTGTTCCTGACCTGGACCACCTTCACCCGACTTCTCCACACCGCGCAGCGGGACGCGCATGCCTACCTCCAACCTAGGCTTGGTCTCAACCTGGGAGTTGTTGTAGTAGGCTGGGCTTCACATCTTCTCGCGCTCGAAGACCTGCTTCGGGTGGTTAGGTGATGGCCTGGGGCTCGTGAGCAGTGAGGAGGGGGCGTTTGCTGAGGTTGAACCCTCTGGTCCGGCGTTGGGGGAGGTTACGAGCCTTCGCGCGGTAATCTCCCACCGTCCGTTTCTTCACCTGGTTGTAGATAAGCGGAGGCCGGTTCTTACCAGAAGGTGTCCCTCTGTTTACGAGTCTTCGCACGGTATTTGTGGGGTCTATTCTCCTGTCTTCGTGTTGCAAGGAAACGCCTGCTCCCATGGTTGTTTACCGGTAGCTGCTCTTGGCTTTGGTGTTGGTATGGAGTGAGGATTTGGGGGTTTGGGCCGCCGGTTCAGCTGCCTTTTAGAGTGTCCCAGGGGTTGAGCTTTTATTTCAAAGGGTTGTTAGGGAGTTGGTAGTTGTTAGGTGGGGGTTGGGCCTTTAATTTTGAGGCGAGTCATCACAACCTTCGTATTGAATGCTTGGTCCCTCCTTTGCCTGCGTTTCTGCAAGACTTTTAAAGGGTTCTGTCACTGGCTTTATTGAGCCATGTGTCTCGGTGCCTGATTTGTCAGGACTTTTTCCGAGATTTAAATGCCTCGTGGGCGCGGAGGTCATACCGCTTGTTCAACCATCTAGCTGTGAGTAGTGGAGGTCCTCTATGCGTGTATTGTGTCGAATGGTGTGGCCTCGCTGAAGGCCAATATCGATGTTTTTGTTTGGAATAGTTTGGGGGTATCCTTTTTATATTTTCAGAGGTTTGTTACAAAGGTTCCGCCTCATTAAAAACCTCACACCCCTGGTTAAGGGTTTCCCCTGTGAGGAAAAGAGTACGGTGCCTTGCGGAGCAAAAAGGAAAAAATTGCTGAAAAAGGTAAATCTACCTACGAGCCGACCTTCGCTTATACTTCGCGAGGGCCGCTTTTACATTAGATGTAGAATCTTTTTAGGTTGCTGGAGTTCCAGGTGTGCGCGGTCATTCTGCCTTCGGTGTCGGTTAGCAGAAATGCCTCTGGTCGACCCGCAGCCTTCGCGATGAAAGGTCCCTCCCATTTTGGTTGTAGCTTTCCAGCTGTTTCTGCATTTGGCTTCCTCCGAAGGATGAAGTCTCCGTCTTTGATGTTTTTGCGTACCACCTGACTGTCCCTCCAGCCCCTTGTTTGATCTTGGTACTTTGCAATGTTCTGAACTGCTTCAAGTCTTGTTCCTTCTATTGATTCTTTTGAATATTCCTCATTTAGGGCTAGTGAATGTTTTGTCACTCTTAGGCTCTGGAGCTTCGCCTCTTCTGGTAGCATGGCCTCTTCGCCATAGAGTAGTTTGAATGGTGTGAAGCCAGTTGCTCTTGATACTGTTGTGTTGTGGGACCATACCAACTTTGGCAGTTCTTCTATCCATTTTCCTTTGAGAAGGTTGAACAGGGTCTTCGCGATGGCGGTGAAAATGATTCTATTTAATCTTTCCATAGCTCCATTGGATTCTGGGTGGTAGACTGAGGCGAAGGCTACCTGGGTTCCGATACTTTTGCAGTACTGCTTGAATAGATCTGATTTGAATTGTTTTCCGTTGTCTACCGTCAGGGTTCTCGGTACTCCGAATCTGCAGACGATGTATTTCCAGAAGAATTTTTGTACTGTTTCAGAGGTTATCCTTGCCAGTGGCTTTGCCTCTATCCATCTTGTGAAGTATTCCACGGCGACTACCGTAAACTTGTTTCCCCCTTGCGAAGGTGGTAGGGGTCCTACCAGGTCCATGCCCCATCGCTGTAGCGGCCATGTCGCTGGTATGAGTTGAATGCTTGCGGACGACAATTGTTGGTGCGGTGCTAGGTGTTGGCATATGCTTTGCAAGTCTTTGCTATTTCTTCTGCATCCCGTATGTGAGTTGGCTAGTAGAATCCTTGACGGATTGCCTTCGCCGATAGAGCCCTAGAGTCTATGTGAGAACCGCAGGTCCCTGCATGTATTCCTTGTTCTTCGCGATGGCTCTGGCGCATCGTCTTCGGGTGCTCCGTCTGTTGTGACGTAAGTGCTACGCACATTGTGGCGGGGCCTTGAATCTTCTTCGTTCGTCTTTTCTACCATTGCTCTTTTTGATGTCATTGTGGGCTTGACTTCGGCCAACCACGGTGGGCGCCACTGTTGGAAAAAGCTTGTCTCTGAACCAGATCGATAAGGTCAAGGGGGCAGGAACCTTCGCGGAGTGCGGAAGGGTCCCGCTCAACCGATTCCCAAACGAGTCGCCGAGGCCTTCGCGGCCGTCGAAGGCTCCCTGCCGAGTGATGTAAGTAATCAAGTTTGAATGAGGGGCCTTCTCGATGCCGAAGGCCCCGCCGAAACGACGGCGGTGTCCGACAAAGAAATGGGAAACCCTAAAATTCGGGGGTGTTGTCTTCTTCTATTACGTTGGGTAGTGACCCCTTTTTATAGTACACTGTTCACGCCGCGATCTTTGTTTACATAAATACCCTCCTACCTGCTCCGGAATATTCCGGAGGTCTCTCTGGGTGCTCCGGGGACCTTTTGGGGACACCGTAGTTGACAAAGGCTACTGGGCCCGACAACAACCTGGTGGAGGCCCATTCGTCTGGACCCAGCGGGCCTCCCTGGTCGCCTTCCCTGAAGCGCTCCTCGGCCTCCTAGGTACCAGGCGATGGCTCCCTCGCTCCAGGAGTTCCTTCAGTGGGCCTTCAATCGAGGACCTCCATCTTATAGAGCGGAGGTCTCAGTCATTCGCCTTGGGATCTTTCGGCTGAACGAAGGCCTTGACCCATCGCCCTCATGGTACCTGCACACAGAAACGACATGCTCGTCGGGGTTACTCTGCCGGTTGGAGACGGTTGGCAGCCTCTGCCTCCTGTCTCAGGCACGCCACGGGCGGAAGGTCACCGGCCTCCGCCATGGCCCCGCCTGCGCGCGTACTGGGGTTGTTTCTTTCCTCTGAAAAACGCATTCTCAAGCGAAGGGGGGCCTTCGCTTTGCTCTATCTTGGCCTAAGAGGGGACCTTCGCGGCTTTTGTCCCAACAATAACTTATTCATACAATATGTTTTTTTTTGAAATATTTGTACAATCTTTCATGTAAAGTCTATTTGATCCTGGAACTATTGGTATAGTCCAATTTAACCCCTCGGTGCTGACGTGGAAATTTTTTTTATAAAAACTAGCCAGGGGTGTGAACTTGTGGTATTAACAGCTTAAGGGGCTTAATACTTTGAGGAGAAAAATCAGACGACTAATGATAGCTGATTGGTAAAAATATATATATACCTTTTTCCATTTTACACCTGCTGCTTCCAGTCCACGGGCTTGGCCCAAGTTGTGTCTTCGGCTGCCTGCTGTTTCCGGTGATGGGCTGGGCTTGCCTGACCACACATAGCAAAGAGGAGGGGGACACTGAAGCAGAGAAGCTCAAATAAGTCTCTGCTTGGCACAGTTTTGTTTTTTTTTCCTGCATCCACAGCTCATATATATTCACCGAACACGTATGTTTAAACACACGGGCTATTTCCCTAAAAAAAAGAACACATAAACTATCAATGGAGTCGTTTCACACTCCGATCTTATTGAAAGTATTGCGAAACCGTGAAATTCAGTGCGTTAAACTGCCGGTTCCGTATCTTCTCTCTCAACAAAAGTTTTTTCTGTCGACAAATGTGAAGAAAACTCTCTCTCTCTCTCTCTGCAGACCGGAATCCAGATTCCGGCATACAAAAATATCTTGAAAAGTTGAAGAAATCCCGCCAGCTTTGCCGTGTTCTTTGGTATACTGCTGTGTGCAGCTCAATCACGTATACTAATATAGGAATATAAGCATTTGATAAGGTAGGTAGCTTAGCTTCCGTGGATGAATTGAACATAGCAGCATGCATGTGAGCATTATTTTCGGCCACCTAATTAAACAGCTAGCTCATTGGGGTGTGACTGTGAGCTGTGCATTTCATACATGGAGCCAAACGACACAAGCAGTGCCGATACCGTACACCACATTGCCATCGACCCAACCGGTGATAACTTAACCCAATGATAATACGGCGGCAGTGCTATCATCAGGCACAGGGAAATGAATGTTCGGCTTCAATTTATTTGGTTGATTGCTGCGCTGACCTACCAGCTAGCTCCTTCCAAAATCCAAACTCTAGTTCTCTTGCTTCTGTTCTGCATATGTATACACTGCATTGTTGCAAGCCTTTCGTTGGCTGCCGTCATATATATTATTACACCCGGTCAGATGGATGGAGATTGTATTATTATGTTATTTATTTACCTAGTTACCACAACATATATCATATATGTTTGGACTTTGGAGGAAGTACAAATGAAACCAAACTCTGATGAATGGAGTAAGCCAAATACTGATGGATGGATATTGTGTAATATCATTTATTTACCAGTTACCACCATCATACATTTTGGACTTTGGAGGAAGTAGAATTTTTTTTTGATGGTAGAGGAAGTACAAATGAAGCCAAACACTAGTAAATGAAGTAAGCCAAATACTGATTTAGTCTGCGTTGTCAACGTTAACAGTTGTTTATTTCTTTTCCTCTTCCTAAAGTTCAGCAGCATGCCTCCGGGCCTGTTCTACCTACTCTTAAAAGTAAAGCGAGTGGTATACTTTTAATCTTAAAAGTGAATTGAGTGGGACAAGCAAGCCACCTTTAATTTGCACACCGCAGGAAACCACTTTGTGTTTGATTTGATTTGTATGATCCAAGCCATTAAATTGGCCCCATCGCCATCACTTGACCTAATCAGCTCCAATAATTAGATGCCCTCTTTATATATAGCTCCAAGAAATGACAATCAACAGGCCCGTTTGATCGTCGTCACCAACAAGCTCGAGAAAAACAAGGGCCTAGTATATATATGCATTTTCGTTCCTGCCATGAATTTTCTGCCCTTATCTCTTGGACTAATGTAATAAACAATGCCCAATCATGGTTCAGGTTAGCTGACGAGTTACATCCCATTTCCATTCCCAGTCCACATGGACAAGGGCCACATGCATAGCATATATAGCCGCATATATACAGATTTGCAAACCACTTCATCACCGAAAACTTTTTATCTGCAGCTGTTCATCAGCATTATATATGCTGCCACACAACACATCACATGTGACATGCTACCAGGTATCGATCAGTACATCAGGAATAATAAGCATTTCTATCGGTGCTCATATCTCATAATTTTGCCTATCGTCACGAGAGGTGAGGTGGCAGATTAATTGATAAGGACTAATGGCTATAGGACAGCACAATAATGCAGCTGCAAGCATCGGAGTTGGGAGCTGGGAGAGGGACCCGTACGTGTGAAGTTGGTTGCAGACCGCAGGGCAGAATCTAAAGCGATGTTAAGTACTGTACTGAATACTGCTAATTAGCCGGCCCGTTACTTCATATGCCCTGTTCTAGAGATCGCTAGCAGTTTATGTTCGATGTTACATGAAAGGGACGCTGTCTTTTTTTAGTGCGTCTTCGATGTTACGTTGCGTGATGAGCAAAATTCACTATCAGTCCTTTAATTTGACTCAAGGTGTACACGTTCTTGAACTTCTAAAGTGACATATTTATGTCCCTAAATTTGGTAGAGGGTACTATCTAGATCATCGCAGATCCCACTCATGGTGTCATTTTAGCCTCTTAACTTTTAAGGTGGTCACGTAGGTCTTTAAACTTGACCGACGATGTTATCCGGATCCAAATGTGGTCTAACCCACTCTATAAGATGATTTAGTATACTAACTGTAGGTTAGACATGGATCCAACATGTATCAATTAATCAATCATTATTTATACAATATTTTTTGTTACATTATAAATTTACAAAATAATTTACATCAATAAAATGAATTAAAGTATTAAAATAATTTACAACAACATATATTAATTAGGTTTAAACTAAAACAGAAAAATACTAAAATTAATTTAATATGTATGTATCATTAATAGTATTAAATTATATAATATTAAAAGTATGAAAATAGCTCTCTGCTAGTCTGCAAATTGCTTGAACGCCGTTTGTTTCGTCAACACTGACAACTTCTGTATACGAATTTTTCAGCTAGCTTTGGACTTCTTCTACTACTACACCTTAAAGTGAATGAGGCGTGGTAGTATACTCTATTCAGAAAATTGAAGCGAGAGAGCAAGCGAGTAGAGTCTAATAAGCTGACCATTGGTTTACCCATCACCATCAGTTTGATTATATACTTTCAACTTGAGAGTACATATTCAAATCCACATGTTAGTTCCAACACACACATGACAATTCAATAGTTTGTTTACCACTAATATCTAGCTAGCTTGTTTGGAAAATCAAAGAAGAGCATATATATAGTAGCTTGTTTAATTTCAATCCCAATCAGATCATCTTTAGTTTATTTTCGATGAGATTGTCCTATCACGGCTCGGCACGGATAAACATTTTTTTGTTTCATTTAATTTCTGAAGCCGCGAGAAAACAGACCAAGAGAAAAAAAAAACAAAAGGAATCCTGGCTGCGTCAGCAGCATCCATCGCACTTCATCACCACATCTTTTCTATCAGTACATCAGTGCCGCCCCTGCGCAATGCACATAGTATCTGCTTTGCACGTCTCAGCTGACCATTGGTTTACCCATCACCATCATATCAGCTGAACTAGAAAGCGTGTGTGTATAATCAAATCCACACGCTAGTTCCAACAACATAACAATTCAATATATACTTTGTTTACCACTAATAACTACTCCCTCGGTCCTTATTAAGTTTTGTTTTTGATTTCCGTGTCACAACTTTAACTAAATTTATATAAAATATGTATAACATTTGTGTCTTCAAATAAATTTGTTAAAAAACTAGATCAAAAGCGTGCGTGTTGAGTGTCTGCGTTGTACTGTGTACTTAAAAAAAAGATCTATCTAATGAGATCAATTATGCATCATAAATATTAATGGTTTTTATATAAAATTAATCTAAATTATTTCTTGAGAAGTAAGAAAGACAGTTATTTAGGGATGAAGGGTGTAGTGGTAGAAGGACCTAACTAGAAGTTTGTTTTTAATCACATTTGAGGGTTTGTTTGGATGTGCATGTATCTAGCAAATCACATGTGTTGGAATGTATTTAAACTAATATACACTCCAATCAATTCCGATCCATGTGGTTTGAGGTCAATACATGTGCATCAAACAAGGCTTAAGTCGATCATCGTTAGTGATAAATTAAACATTGTCCTATCACAGCTAAGAATCTTTTTTTTTGGGGAGGGGGGGGGGGGGTGTTATGTCTGAAGCGGGCCGCGTCCAACCAAAAACGAGACCAGGAGAAAAAGGTAAAAGACCAAAAGGAATCCGCGGCTGTCAGCAGCATCGACCAAACTTGATGACCACATCTTTTCTATGGATTGTTCATGCCATGTGACCTCCATATACCTGGCTACCTTGCCTTGTGACACCATGCATCTTGTTTCTGTGGAGTAATAATAATTAAACAAGGAACACGTACGCACTGATCGAATTAAGACACGTATCGCCGGCACCTTCAAACTGGTCCTCATAGTTTTGACCTGTCGATCCTGATAATGAGAGGTGAGGTGCGTGGCAGATTGATAAGGACTAAAGGCTATATACAAGAGCACAATAATGCAGCTGCAGACATCAATGCAAGCACCACCCCGTGAAGGTTGTTGCAGTGCACAATCATTCTAGTAGTAAAGCAGTGTTCAGTATACTGCTGACGGGCAACCGGCCCATTGCTTCGTGTACGTGTACACTGTCCAATTCAATTCTAGTGACCAACGACTCTGGTGTGGCTAGCAAGCAGGTTTCCCTTTCATGTCAGGTGATGATCATAATGGCTCGATCTGCAGGTCCGAGCGTTCTGTTCTGTCTTCCTTCTCGAGCGCCACAGATGTCACCCTCTAGTATGTCATGATCATGTTCCCTGCAGTTCGATCATGTTCAGGCCCCGTTTAGATTCCACCCAAAAACCAAAATTTTTTAAGATTCTCCGTCACATCAAATCTTACGGCACATGCATGGAGTACTAAACGTAGACGAAAAAAAAACTAATTACACAGTTGATCGAGAAATTGCGAGACGAAACTTTCAAACCTAATTAGTCCATAATTAAACAATTTTTACCAAATAACAACGAAAGTGCTACAGTAGCCAAAAGCCAAAAAAATTTGGAACTAAAGACGCCCTCAGCTGAATTGAAGTTTAGGTGTCCGTAGTATAATGCAGTGTCCAAGGAGCTATTACTAGCATGCATTATTGATGAAGTGCAGTGCACTAGGTAAGTTTTGTCCTGGATAGATTCCATTCGAAAATAATTTTGAGCTGATGGACGTAGGTACTGTACATGTAATCCATCATCGGATCCATAGTTATCCGTCCAAGGATTCACAGTTTAGTCGTTGTTATGAATGGCTATGGCTGCCTGCACATCTCCTTTTCTCTATCTTGTCTGTCCATCAAGTCAGAGCACAACACGTATGTACAGTACCTCTCTACCTCGATCTGTGTCGATCTTGACCGACGGCGAAATCACATCAGCGGTGATATGATACTTGATAGAAAAGCGCTGCACTTTTTCAACCTGCCTGCCCATCGCTACCTGCAGCTGCCTGTCTCCGACTCCGATCCATGAAGGCTATCCAGACTAGTACTGCGCCTGCGCGGGTGGTGCAGCGCAATACACCTGTCGTCCCGGTTGAACTTGTCATAGCTAGCTACCTCGGCCGTCACGGTCATGCCCGGCGGCAGTACAATGCATCCAGCCTGGCGGCCGGCGGCCGGCGCACGCCGCCGTCTATTGTACTGTACGTCCCGACGGCAATGCAAGCCGGGGCCACGTACAGCTTGCGCGCAGACGACGGACCACACAATAAACGCGAATGACATCTTCGAGACGACCCAATATATGTACGTGACCTACTAAATAATACTTACATGTGGAATTATACTGATTTTTTTTAATATAACAACTAAGTATAACATAATTATTCTAATCTAAAATATAGAATAAAACATATGTATAGCAAATACAACTGTCTATGTCAGAGGACTAGCCCGGCACTATCATAGGGGCAAAACCCCAGTTACGGTGTCTTGGGAATACTTGCTGGAGATGTCAAGCCAGAGGGGGTTCAGCAGAAGATGGACAAACTGGCTTGTTGCGATCCTCAAATCATCATCTTCAGTGGTCATGGTTAACGGCAGCCCCGGAGACAGAATCGTTCATTCAAGAGGGTTGCGCCAGGGTGACCCGCTCTCCCCCTACCTTTTCATCCTAGCAATGGACGTGCTAAGTAGGATCTTCGACATCGCCACTGAGGAAGGTTACTTGACTCCGCTAAAGGGCCGAAGAGCAAGGTTGCGACTATCCCTATACGCAGACGATGTGATGATCTTCACCAACCCTATCAAGGCTGACATAACTTGCATTATGGATATTATGACGGCATTCGGAGACGCCACTGGCCTAAGAATCAATATGGCCAAGAGTTCGGTAACCACTATCAGATGCACGGGGCTTGATATGGACGAGATTCTAACTGATTTCACAGGAAGAAGAACCCAATTCCCTCTCCAATACTTGGGGTTACCTCTAACCCTCGGAAGAACTAGAATGGTGCACCTGCAGTACTTACAGGACTGAGCAAAGTCAAAACTTGCAGGATGGCAAGGGCGCCTGACTAGTATCGTTGGACGGTGCGAATTGATCAAATTTGTTCTCAGCGCACTTCCAGTGTATCTGTTGACAGTGATCAAGGCACCCAAAGGATTTATCAAGGAACTGGACAAGTTGCGGAAGAAATTCCTCTGGGTCGGAGACGGCGAGCTCACGGGTGGCAAATGTAAAGTCGCCTGGACGAAGGTCTGCACGCCGCAAACCAATGGTGGCCTTGGCATCAAAGATCTGGATCGATTCAGCCGATCCCTGCGGCTCAGGTGGCTATGGTTCCAATGGAGCAGTACGTCCAGACCATCGAACGGCTTGGAGCTACCAATATCTAAAGACGACATAGCGTTGTTCAATGCAGCAACCACCGTCAGCCTGGGGACGGTCTGAAGACGTCCTTCTGGACCTCTCGCTGGCTACAGAAGGGAGCACTAGCCGATCGTTACCTGGCACTGCATAAGCATAGCAAAAGAAAAAACAGGACAGTGGCCGACGCGCTCACAAACAACCAATGGATCACGGACATTGATCATAACCTGAGTCCGCAGCTCGTGGCGGAGTTCATAAATATTTCAGAAGAGCTGGAAGACGTTACACTTGTTGAGTCCCAGCAAGATACTATCACTTGGAGTATCACGCCTGATGGCAACTATTTCGCCAAGTCTGCATACTACCTGCAATTCGAAGGTACAACACAGTGCGGATCTTTGTCTCAGACGTGGAGTACGAGGGCACCCCCAAAATGCAGATTCTTCGTATGGCTAATGTTACAAGATCGAATTTGGACAGGTGCACGACTGCAACGACGAGGCTGGCCCAACGAGTACTTCCAGCTATGTCTGAGAAACCTAGAAACATCAAAGCACCTATTCTGCGAGTGCCCCCTCGCGAAGAGGATCTGGGAGGACATTGCCCTCTGGGCCAGCACCCCCTCCTTGTTGCCCGCATATTGGGACCAGAACTCCGCCATGGGGGCCTGGTTCACAAGTATGGTTGCCGTCGCCGATCCGTTCTCACGACCCGGTCTGTAATCTCTTATCATGCTAACGATTTGGGAAATCTGGCGGGAGCGAAACAACCGGGTCTTCAGGAAGGAGACTAGATCGGCCCAACGGATCTTCCACTCCATCCAGGACGAAGCGAGAACCTGGAGTCTAGCTGGGAATGCCGGGCTCGGTGCGCCACTCCTGGCCACGCCAGCCACCTTGTTGTATTCTACTTCATCTGTGTAAACCGTCTTGCGTTGCGTAGGGGTGGCGAGGATCTCCGTTGTTGACATCCGAGCATGTATAGGGTGGCGCAGCTAGCGCCCTCCTCTGTTTGTTACTTCCCACCTCAATTCAATGAAAGCCGGTAACGGATCTTTCGAAAAAAAAAACCTAAAACAAAAACAGCAACGTACTTCAACAAGTTAAAACGATGGCAGCATTGGGTACGTCACCTATATTGCTGGAAAAAATAATACTGTTATTAAATATATATATATATATATATATATATATATATATATATATATATATATATGGAATGCGAGCACCGCACTGTAGCCACGTTAAATATAATCAAATTTTAAATCGGATATATATATATATATATATATATATATATATATATATATATATATATATATATATATATATAGAGAGAGAGAGAGAGAGATTCTACCACGAAAAAATCTAACCAGTTGGTTAAACGAAGCTCGACCTGTGCTTTACTTTATTTGGACTTGCTTGTACCTGCTCCTATGCAAGTATGTAAGGCGCGGAGGTATTATATACATACTTTTATTTTGAAGACGAAAGCAAGCGAGTATATCGGACAAAATGTTATATTATAATTATAATTATATATACGCCAGCTTTACACGTCTAGACACATGATTTGTTTCTCCGTCGCCATCACCCAAGTCATCGAGCTCCAACCAAACACACTCATTATTAGTCCCAATAAATGACGAGTCATGCGAGAGTTTGTTTGCCACTAACCAGGACAGTTTTGCACCCATTTTGAGCCTCTTTGGTTTGTTCGCGCGATGACAAATTTGGAGCCCTGTCTTGTCTTCTAAGACAGAATTAACATTGTCCAATGACTCACGTTTAGATCTTTGTTCGGATAGTTGCGGTGAAATTTAATTTAATATCTACTCTACCCGAATCTATTCTAAGGATTGATATGAATCTAACTGCATCTAAATATGGTATTAAGTTTTTTTTTTAATGAGAGGGGTGTTATACAGAGAGAGAACACAGGACTACTGCCACTATATCCCTCTGCCACATGGTCCACATGGCATTCAGGTGTCCAGGTGATTATTCACTCAATCAGTCATCGCATAGCTCGTATAATAAATTGCGCTCTACTGTATCATCCAGCTAGGTCACTGAAAGTATATATCCCCATGCATGCATCCAAAACACATATATATATAACCAATACCAAAGAGGCAAGGCAAGGAATCCGGGCCGCGTCAGCAGCATCGATCACTTCGTCACCGTATTTATATATTATATACTCTATCATATCTTTTCTATCAGCTAGCTAGCCATCCATCTGCCCACATATGTTATATGTTTATATGTTTATATATACACACATGTGATCCTCATAATTTTGCCCTCGTTGTCTATCATCATGCATGAGAGGCGAGGTGGCAGATTGATAAGGACTACGTGCACTGTAATGGTTACTCTCTCTGTCTTATTGAAAGTATCGTTTGAAAAGTGTACTTATGAGAAAAACACAGTTTTCTAGTGACACTTTTAATGAAACCGAGGGAGGATATAGATAATGCAGCTGTAGTAGCCTGCAGGCATCACGCTGTAGTGTAGTGTAGTGTACTGGACTGGAGTTGGGATTGGGAAGGTGGCCGGCACGGCACCCGTGAAGGTTTGGTTGTTGCAGTGGTACACACCATTTAAAGCAGTGTCTAGTAATAGTACACTTGGGTAGTTGGGTGCTTCTCTTCTTCAATTAATAAATTATTATATTATTATTAGGATTTGCTCAATAGGAAAAACGTATGCAGAATTGTTTGCCGTAGTAGAGATAAATGCGCTGGTACGGCTCCGAGCGTTTGTGCTAGTAGCTTTCTTCCTGTCTGTTCCATCGCTCTCTCATGTTCAGCCAAAATAATACAATTATGAATGCTGTATCATGATTTAATAACTCAAATTTGACTAACTATAAATAAAAATATAAATATAAATATTTATAATATAAAGTAAACATCATTAGATTAGTTACAAAATAAACTTTTATTTTAATAATATCCGGTTCTTTTAACAAAATTACAGTAAATTTACGTAAAAAATAAATAAAATTTTTATAACAGATTATTTTGGAGTCATAAATATAAATACTATTTTTTTAATAAACCTGATTAAAAGTGAAGCACTGTAACTGCTCTGTATACTGTAGCTGGGTTTTTTTTAGGACGAAGGTAGTGTGGTATAGTACGTGTGTGTGTGTGTGGCTGACTGGGACACTGGCTCGTTTTTGGATGGTGCAGCCTGGATGGCAGAGGTGGACGAAGCCCTGGCCACGAAACATCTGGTCCGCCCGGTGACCCACACCCTTTGCCACTTTGCGTCTGGTCCATGACCACCACCATGAGGATGAGGCGCTAATAATGACCGGTTGTTGTTGCTGCTAGAACGCATCGACATGTATGATTATGGCTGAGGTCGTCGTCAACACGTACTCCTGCTGGTGGTGTACGTAGTAGTAGTAGTCCCGATCCCCTGCCGTCGGCGTCGAGGCTGCTGGCAGAAAGAGGAAGCTACTGTGCTGCTACGTGGTTGGGTCTCTATGGCCGCCAACGCCGGCGGCGCACCCTTTTTCTTGTTGGTCGATCAGGTCAGATCAGGGTGGCCGGAACAACGCCTCGTCGGCTGAATCTTCGTACGTCGTCCTGTCTAATAATGTGGATGTGACGACGACTGCGAGCGAAATCATCGGAAAGCAACACAAGATCCAATGGGAGGAGAGCTTAACCTGCACTTTTTCAACCTGTGCCGTCGCTAGCTTGCTGCGGCCTGTCTCTTGTCTTGACGATGGAAGGCTGTTATCCGATCCAGAGGGATCACGCTCGGGTTCCCGTGTGGCTGCTGCTCGCCGGCGGCGATCGCGGTCAGTCCCGGCGTGCACGGCACCAATGCTTTGCCGTCGTAGCCACCGCGCGCGGGCGGCAGCCTATTAGCTATTATTCGTCCCGCGGCCGCCGCGCGCGCGGATCCGGCCCACACACACAGCGAAAGCGTCGCGTGTCCCAGTCCTCTGTCCGGTGGCCGCAGAGACGGTACGCGAAGCAGCGACGGCCGCGCTGCAACCGGCTGCCCAGTGTCCAGCGGAGTCCGAGCACGGGCAGGTGGGAGCTCTCAATCATGCATCCCAGCCGCAGCAGCAGCTGCGTCTCAAGATGTCAACGGGGACAGATCCCTGATTCCGCGCGGGGAATTTTTCCATTAGAGCAAGTGCAATAACACCGCTCGCTAGCCGATTGAATAAAGTCCAACGTGGCATGTAATGAATATGACAGGAACAATAACAGTTTTGCAGCAGCAAGTGCAGCTTATGAGCAGCTAGCATCGTAGTACCATAACCAATGGAAGGACAGAGCGCACCGCACCTGCCCGCTTCAGCCAGCGTTTCACGAAACGCCCGCTCCACACTCTCTCTCTTCTACTCTCTCCGCCAGCTTAGATTCAGTCAACTTACAACCTATTATAATACTTGCTCTTAGGGGACGGGGATGGAGGAAAAGTTATCCCCACGGAGATGAATTTGGTAGGAAAGTTATCCCCTCGGGGATCACGGGACGGGGATGGTCCCTAGTCCCCGACCCCGATCCCCGCCGACCCGCCCCGCGAAGGGAGCACCAGGCTGCCAGGGACGCCAGGCCCATGTAAAAGGCCCAATAAGTCATAGAGTATATAACCTGACTTCCAACCCTAATTCCCGATCCCTATCCAACTTCTCCCATCCTCCAGCCGTCGCGCCGCGCGTGGTCACGGCGTATCGCTCTCGCTCTCTATACGCTCGCCCCCGGTCCATCCATAGCCGTCGCATATCTCCCAGTTCCCGCTCCCAGCCTCCCCATCTGCCGCTCGCTGCTACCGTGTCCGAGCAGACAAGCAAGCAGCTCAGAGGAGAACAAGCACAAGCTCAGATCCACGCACGGTGGAATGGCCTCAGGGTGCAGCCACAGTGCGGATGCAATCGCAGGCGTATGATTTCTTCCGTGCTAGTGGTTTCTGTCATTGTGGAAGATGGAGCCAAGCACCGATTACTTTTGATGTCTGAGCACCTTTTCTTTTGTTCTTTTTCTTTGGATAGTATGCGATGTACTGATATTTCTTAAGAAATGATTTCAAATGAAAAATATTTTCTTTGTCATGATACTATTTCTTTTGCCCCTCGACTGGATTTCCTACCGGGGACGGGGATGGGGGAGAAAGTTCCCCCGTGAGCCTTCACGGGGACGGGGATGGAGAGCCAGACTCCGACGGGGAATTCCCCGTTGCCATCTTGAGCTGCGTCGTCGTCGTCCGTCAGTGTCAGACTAGCCTCTGCCTCCTTCTCCATTATCCATTGTACTACTAGTATGTATGTACGCTGTACTGGATGGGGGATGGCAATGGCATTGGCATCCAACAAACACTGGGTTGGGCTGAGCAGTGCTGAGCAACCATTTGAGTGTGGTAAGACACGAGCGCGTTCAAATGATGGTTCGTGTGGCTAGTAAGTCGATCTATGTTGTTTTTGGGTAAGTTGGGGTATTGGTAAGTCAAGTTGACAGTCTCTCAACCTAAAAGTTAACGGCCGTTTTGGTGGCCGATATCTGGCTGATGCTGTTGTCAAAAAAAAAAAAACAACACTGTTTCGGTGAACACTGTTTCGGCGACTGGGCGCAAATGCCTCTCGCCCCATGACTGACGAGATGCCCAAGTGTCACACACAGACACAGCTGTCCTAATCCTATACGTATTCCTATATGGCTGCAACTGCACTGGCTATGAATGGCAGGCTGCGTACTGTATATCACCTCCTGTTGCTGGTGCCCATACCAGGATTGGTAGTATTCCCTGTGCAGTACTGGGTCGTGTAGAGACCGGAATATGCGACGGCATATTGGCATCCGGTGCCCGGTAGTACCAGGCAAATGGCAACGGCGGCAAGGCGACAAGCGACGACGAACAACGAGTGTTTTTGTTTCGCCAAAAGAAAAACAACGGACCAACCCAGGAGGAATGTCCGGTGGTGGTGCCTCTGCTCTGCTCTGCTCGTGTAGGTAAAGCAGCTTCGGCCGCCCAACCGCCTGTCTTTCTTTCCCGGCCGGCAGAGGCAACGTGACGTGACGCGACGCCGCGGCAAAGGCACGGAGCAGAGAGACAGAGGAACGGGGGAAGCTGTTGGGAAGCCGGAAATACCTCCGGTGCCGCGTTTGGTGGTGCTCCCTTGTGGTACGCGTGCCTGCGTGAGTCAACCAACCAACCTTCTGCTCTGCCGGCAAAGGCACAAGCAAGGAGGCACCGCGCGCGCGGGCTGATTTGATGATAGGTAGGCTGGCTGATACGCACCGCCAACATCGGGCTGTGGGCGTTCGTTTCATCCCATCCGTATCCGTGGCTGTCCTCACTCTCCCCAGGTCCCAGCAATCTCAATTCTCATCTCATCTATCCGGTGCTGCCCCACCCCCCGGAGCCATGTGCTTTCCAGCATGCCACCAACTGACGGACGGACGGACGGACGAGTAGCTGCTGCTGCTCTGTTTCTTCTTCGGGTTACCTTGCAACTTGTTCTTAAAAAAAAAAATCCACTTGAACATTATTAGATTATTAGTTTGATTCCACATGGCTGCCCTCTGACTTTGCACTTATTGGCGCATTGGACATGAAGGTCAATCCTCAAGATTTCCCGGCTATGCTATGCAGCAGTAGTTCTTGACTTCTGAACGAACCAAAAGGATTCATGGTTTGGGTGATGCCGTACCGTACGTACTACTCTACTTTCCCGTCAATCCAAAGCGTCGTCGCCGGTTTGCAATTGCAATGCAAGCGTCCACTCGAGAAACACAGTACGGACGGACCTCTTTGTTGTCTCAAGGATTCTCTTCTTCCTTGCTTGCTTTGATGCATTATGGAGCAGTAGTATTTTACAGATGAAGATGATGATGATTTCGCCGAGGCGGCGGACAGCAGGCAACGAACAACACAATCAAAAGAAAGAACCAACATAAGAATAATCACACATCGCAGGCAGAACGCGGCTTCACCCCTCAGCTCAGCGCCGGGGGCTTCACGGCCGGCTCCAGCAGCTCGGTCCAGAACAGCGCGGCGTCGGCGCCGTCGCCCTTCACCACCTCCACCACGGACACGGCGTCCGCGAGCCTAAACACACTCACTTTGGCCACCACGCCGCCGCCGCCCTCCTCGTCCTCCACGTACACGGGTCCGCCGCCGGGGCTCTTGCTCTTCCCTTCCCTCCTCCGCACGCGGTACCCGCCCTTGCGCCCGGCCGCCTCCACGCGGGCCAGCACGGCCGCGGCGGGCTCGCCCACGAACACCCGCTCCTTGCCGCCCACGAACAGCGCCGACAGGTCGGACCCGGGGGAGAAGCTGAGGATGTCGAACGCCGTCGGCTCCCTGCCTGCATCTTCCTCGTCCTCCTTGCAACACTCCTCCTCCTTCCCGCCGCCGCCGTGCATCAGGCGGCCTAGCTCCTCGTCGCTGGCGCCGTGGCGGAACCACGGGTGCGCCACGATGCCGTCCGCATCGAGACGCGCCGACGGGTTCGGGTCCAGCACGCGCCTTAGCAGGTCGCGCAGCGCCGGCGAGAACCACCCGGGGCACCGGAACCGTCCCGCGTAGATCTTGCGGTACATGTTCACGAGGCTGGCGTCGTTGAAGGGGAGGTAACCCGCCGCCAGCACGAACAGCACCACGCCGCACGACCAGATGTCCACCTTCCCCGGCTCGTACCCTTTCCTCGACAGGATCTCGGGGGCCACGTACGCCGGCGTCCCACACATCGTGTGCCGGAGAACCAGACTGCTTCCTCCATCGCCGGCGACGGCGCCGAGCCCGAAGTCGGCCACCATCAGCGCGCCGGTCTCGTCGAGAAGGAGGTTCTCGGGCTTGATGTCACGGTGGTACACGCCGCGCGCGTGGCAGTACCGTACCGCCGACACCAGCTGCCGGAAGTAGTGCCGCGCCATGTCCTCCGTCATGCGGCCCGACGCGTCCACGAGCGAGAACAGCTCGCCGCCGGCCGCGAGGTCAAGCACAAAGTGGACCTTCTTGCGCGTCGCCAGGATCTCGTGGAGCCGCACCACGTGGCGGTGCCGCAGGCGACGGAGGATGCCCGCCTCACGCTCGATGGTCACACTGGGCCGGTCACCGGCGACGCGCGGGTTGGGGAACGACTTGATGGCCACGGACCGGCCCGTCAGCAGGTCCCGCGCTAGGTACACCTTGGCGGACGCGCCACGGCCCAGGAGCCCGCCGAGCTCGTACCTCCCGAGGAGCACGGTCCCGGCAGCGGCGGGGGTGGGAGAGTCGGTGGTGGCGGCGGATGATGCGACGGCGCCGGTGGCGGGCGGCATCGTGGCGGCGGTGTTTGCTCGGCCGGCGCCGTCGTAATGGCCGGACGCGACGGGGGAATTTTTTCTTGTACCGCACCGTCTCACTGGCCGGTGGTTTTTTGCGGCTGGCTGGCTGGCTGGCTGGATGGAGCAGTTTGAGTTGTGGGGAGGCGTGTTTGCTCTTTGCCGTCGCCGCCGTGCCCGCCGTATTTATGGATGAATGTAATCGCGCGGTGGTGGCCGGGGGAGTCCCTACTCGGACTCTCACTTGGGATTGGGAGCTTGACGAGTGCGCCCGGCAGTTTCCGATTAATGACACCTGGGGTCGGGTTGGGTGGGAGCACGAGCAGCGAAAGTTCCTGCTTTCAAATGCCGGTGATCGTAATTATTCCTCTTTGGTTCAGTATATATTTGTTGAGTATATATTGTTAGAAGTTGATCTCCCACCGTTTAAGCCCAACGACCTAACGTACCTTAGATCTGCTCCCTGATCGGGGGCGCCCAACCTTGTGGTTGGTGGACCCCCGTCGCACAGCGCTTATAAAGACAAGGTGGGGGCCGGAATGCTAGGTACGAGACGTGACACGAGTTCCGAAGTTGACCTAGCCGCCAGTCACCCCACCGACATCTAAACCCTGATCCGATCTGAGGGACGCTGCCAGCGACAGGATTCCCCATTGACGCCGGCGAGCACCCGGATGCAGGACGCGAGCATCGACGCTACTGCGACCAACATGGCGGGCGGCGACTCCACCTCCAACTCCAACCCGAACCCCGACGTAACCGTCGTCGCCACTGCAACACCTCCCGTCGACCCCTCATCCGGTCGGTGATATACCTCTCCTCTCTCTATATATATCTGCATATGCGCTACATGAACTGCATCTCTTCTATCAACTCGAATCCTACTGTTTTCCCTAATGGACCCGCTACTAGACGATCCTAGAATCTAACAATGGTATCAGAGCCTCCACTGGAGGGGATCTATCCTTTGGAAAACGGATCGGACGAACCCGATCTGTACACCACGAAACCCTAACCCTAACGTATGAACTCAAAGGATTAGGGAGTAGAACTCGAATTCATGAAAGCACAGATCGGGATGAAACAAAACACAAGAAACAAAACAATCACATCCCGATGCACAGAACTCGAACGAACCAAGAACCCTAGGTCTACCTCACCTCGTGGCGCCGGATTACGCGCATGAACAGAACACCGCCGGCCACCATGAACCCGAAACCTACCTTGGCGCGTGGACTCACGCGACGATGAACTGGCACCGCTGCGGCACCGCTCGACGGCGGCGTGCTCCGCCGTGGGCGAGCACGCTCGCCGGCGAGGAGAGCAGCAACGACGCCTCCTCCTTCTCTAGCCGCTCGCCTTGGGCCGCCGCCGCTCTCTCACTCACGGGCGCGGGGGAGAAAGAGAAAGGGGAAGAAGGAGGGCGCTTGCGCCGGCGGTTTTTTCTGGCTGGCTTCGCCGAGCCGCCGCTGTCGCCACTCTGTCCCTCGCGCGGCGCAGGAGGAGAAGGGGAGGAAATGAAATGAACTAGGGTTTGGGGGCCGGCTGCTGCTGCTCGGGTTTTGATCCCGCGAGACGTGCGCTCGGCCGTCCGATCGGATCGCCCTAGATCCGACGGCCGAGGCTGCATCCTAGCCTGCTGGGCCGCCTTTAAGCCCAGGCGGGTGGGCGGATTCCTGGCATAGGCCCACGTTGCGGCCTGGGCGGGTTGGGGGAGCCCCGAGGGCGACCGACTGGGCCGAAATGGCCTCTGGGTCATTTGGTTTGCCTTGGCCCGCGCCATGAACAGAGACTTTTTATGAATATTTTTTTCTATTTCCAGAAATAATGAAGTTTGAATTTGAATAAATCTGAATAGAAATTTGGATGAAATTTCTCTGTGCAAATTTTGTATCCAATGATATTTTTTCGTTCAGAGAATAATGCAATGAATATTTAATTTATTTCTAGAAAATAATAATTTTGAACAATTTTATTGTTTCCGCTGCGAAGAACTATTGAATTTCCTCTCTTGATTAAATTTGCACCAACGTGTAATTTAATTTTTGAGCGAATTATGAAATCTCTGGAAATTTTGATGAAATTATAGTACTGTTATTTTCTGACCAACGTTGTTAATAACATTATTATAATGAATTGCTATGAATTTATTTTATTTTGCCCAACGGTGATGTATAATTTTTTGTATAGATGAATTGTATGTTTTAAATTTGACCAACGTTAAGTTAAGGCATGCAATTTTATGATGAATGTTTCTCACTTTTCTTTGGACAAATTTCAGGAGTAAAGGAATCGTGAATATCAACAACATTCCTCCACTCAACGGTACCAACTACCGGGTGTGGCGTGAGAAGTACGAGCTAGAACTTGCATTGGCAGAGATTGATTTTGCCATTACTTCACCGTGTCCCACTATTCCAGAGGAACCAGAGAAGCAAATTGATGAAACTGACGAAGCATTCAACGTCCGAAAGCGTGATCATGCTGAGGTCTTTGGATTCAATTCAATCGAAAATGCCTGTTGGTGGCGAAAGCCACCATTGAAGACCAAATCCGAGGGTCCATCCCAGAATGCATCACCGCCATTGACTACCTCGAAAGGGTAAAGAGTCAGTTTACTGGGTCTTCCAAGGCCACAACAAGCACCATGATACATAAACTTGTATCTGAAAAATACAATGATGGTGGTGTGCGTCAGCACATATTGAAAATGAACACAATAGCAGCAAAATTAAAGACAATGGATTTGGGGATCAATGATAAGTTCCTTATTCACTTGGTCTTTCTTTCTCTGCCAAAAGAATTCGAAACCTTTGCTGTGAACTATAATATGTTGTCTGAAAACTGGGACATTGAAAAGCTCATTACAATGTGTGTTTAGGAGGAAGAGAGACTTAAGTCCTTACAGGGTGACTCAGCTCATCTTGTGAAGGATAATAAAAGAAAGAATTATTACAAGAAACCACAGGGACAACCCCAGTGGAATAGAGCCTCTCCCTCCAAGCCACAAGAAAATGTAATTGAAAAGGGAAAAGAAAAGGACTCTTAGGATGAGGACTACAGAAAATATGGCAATGCTGAAAAAGACCAGTGCAAGGAATGCTTCAAGAGAGGGCATTACAAGAGAGATTGCCTAGTCTACCTGAAAAAATTATTGAAGAAAGGTGATGATACTATCACATTTGTAGATGAATCCCTGTTTTTATGTTATTCGAACACCACTTGGTGGATTGATTCAGGAGCAACAATTCACGTTTCGAATTCTTTACAGGGGTTAAGTGGGAGGAGAATCCTGCAAAGAGGAGAAAGAACGATTAAAGTTGCGAATGGAGTACAAGTTGGAGTTGAAGCCATTGGCGATCTAACTTTAGAATTAAAAGATGGCTTTGTACTTAAGCTTAGAAATGTACTCTATGTGTACTCTATGTTCCCTTTTTGCGTAGGAATTTAATAAGTGTTTCGAAACTCGATGATGATGGATTTGGCTGTCATTTTGGTAATGGCAGATGTGAAATATTTGATAATAATGATAAGTGTGTTGGTCTTGCCTTCCGACAAGACAAACTTTATTTATTATCTCTTGCTGAGAATGTGAATCATGAATGTGATGTTGTGAATGATGTGAATGTCTTCCAATCTACAAATGAGAACAAGAAGCGGAAGAGAAATGAAAGCGTCTCTTCGAAGCTATGGCATTGTCGTTTGGGCCATATTTCGAGGGGGAGAATAGAACGCTTAGTGAAACAATCGATTCTTCTGCACTTAGAATTCTCCGATTTAGAACAATGTGTTGATTGCATCAAAGGAAAATATGTTAAGAAAATAAAGAAAGATGTTAAACGAAGCACGAGAGTATTAGAAATAATCCACACGGATATTTGTGGTCCATTCCCAATGAAAAGCGTGGATGGTTATGATTCGTTCATAACGTTCACGAATGATTACTCTCGTTATGGCTATATTTATCCAATTAAAGAAAGAACAGAAGCATTGGATAAATTTAAGATATTTAAAGCTGAAATTGAAAATCAACACAACTTGAAAATAAAGATAGTTCGATCAGACCATGGTGGAGAGTATTATGGGCGACATACCCCGTATGGCCAAATTCCAGGTCCTTTTGCAAGGTTCCTACAGGAAAATGGCATAGTCGCTCAATACTCCACACCGGGGGAGCCTCAGCAGAACGGAGTGACCGAAAGAAGAAACCGTACCTTAATGGATATGGTGATAAGCATGATGAGTTACTTCACACTACCGATTGGTTTATGGATGGAGGCACTGAAAACCGCTATTCACATACTTAATCGAGTACCAAGCAAGTCGGTGCAGAAAACACCGTACGAATTATGGACAGGAAGAGAACCATCACTTAAACACTTACGTGTGTGGGGATGTCCAGCTGAGGCAAAGGTTTTTTAACCCAAATATTGGAAAGTTAGACTCCAAAACTGTCAGCTGTCATTTCATTGGCTATCCAGAAAGATCGAAAGGATATCGATTCTATTGTCCTGATAGATACACGAAATTTGTTGAAACAAGACACGCTGTGTTCTTGGAGGATGACATGATCAGGAGGAGCAAAGTAACACTTGAAATTAGACTTGAGGAGAAGCGGGTACATGTACCTACTCCGATGGTTGAAGAACCATTCTTTACGTTACCTGCTATCGATGTTGCACCACCAGTACAGGACGCTGTGGTGACAACGCCTGTTGAGAGTTCTCCCATAGCGACAACAAATGAACAAGAGGAACATGTCCATCAGGAGCCTGTAGAACCAAATGTCGCCTATGAGGAACAACAACAACCGCCTATAGTGGACCAAGTGCCAGAGGCCCCTAGAAGGTCTCAAAGAACTAGAAGGTCAGCTATTCCAGATGATTATGAAATTTATGAAACTGAAGAATTTCATATGGAAGATAGCTGTTGACACAAAAAGCGTCAGGATCTGCGAACACCTCGGGCTATTACCCGAATTCGATATCCGAAGGCGTGCCAGTCGATTTGACCAGTTAATCGACAAGGACGATAACTAGAAACAAGATCTGAACAGGACAACGGCGATATGCTCGGATGCCAAGACTCAGACTTGATCAAGATAACTAGAGCAGAGCTGAACGAGACAACAGCGATGCACCCGGATGTCAAAGCTCAGAGGTACTCCCACACGGAACTTACAAGGGTTTGACGGAGATCAAGGTGATGCAGCCCGTCGAAGCTTGAAGAACTCGTAGATAAACTAAGACTAATGCAATAAAGGGTAAATTGCGATAAAAGTAGAATAAGAGTAAATTGATTTGTTTTTGATAGGATTGATATATCTACACGCAGCCCTTGGGCACATATTTATACTCCCGCATGGAGAGTTGTACAAAGACATCCTTAAAACAAACTCCTACTTTAAAGGAAATAACTGACTCGCGCAGGAGTCGGATCTAAATAACAATATTATTTTCCTAAACAAACACCCCTATTTTAAAGGAAAACAAACGACTCGCGCAAGGGTCGGACTCAAACTACTATAATAATACTGGTATACAATCACCAGTTTCCTTATGTCCTTCCTTCGATGAAAACTTTCCATCGGCAGATTCCTTCAATCTGCGACTTCCTTCTTTTGCCACCGACAATCTTCTGCTGACGTCAACCACCAAGTCACCCTGTGCCCATCAGCACTCCATGCCCATCGGTATCATGTCCTCATCGACAATCGGCATCGGCAACTTTGCAATTTTGGTGATTTAACTTCACCAATTAATTCTTATCGGCAAGAGCTACCCAACTCCCATCGGCAACATCCGAAATATCCAGCTTCCATCGGCAACACACTTGTACTTTTCACAGCTTTTACCTCCATCGGTAATATCGACTTATGACTTCCCGATGCTGATGGAAAACGGCGGCTGATCAATACAAGTCTTAGCTCATTTGACACGTGCCGAAAAACGGTGTCAACACATGCCCCCCAATTTCGGAGTGTAAAATATTTTACGCGCCGAAATTTTCTCCACTGTAGCCGTTTCTTCCGAGATAACTGCACAATTTCCTCGATCCCCGCGCGCAGAACCGCAATTTATTAATAAAATCCCTCGATCATAGTGCAAACAATTGCAAATCTGACCATATCTCCTTGATTATCGCGCACACCCACTGCAGGTCTCTTCACATTCTTGTACAGTATGAGCGGAAATTCCAAAATACCCCTGACCTAGGTTTATAAAAATTACCACGATTCAACCTACCTTTTTACCCTGGGCCTACTTTCACTTTCCACCTGCCCTCGTCTTCAACCTCGGCGTCTCCAACCCCGGCGGCGATTCCGAAGAACATCATTCGCGAGTTCAAGCAACTGCATCTTCTTCGAGCCGAGTACGATCCGCAAGAACTCTTCCAACTCCAATGGCGATCCAAGTCGACATCCCCAAGGTAAATCTGTTCCCTCTTTACCTCATCTCCTGAAAGTTCTTTTTCTGTACTACTTTATAATTCCTTTTTCCCCTTTTCTTTCTTTGATTTTTCCGAACCCTAGGAACTGTACAACAAAGTAGTAATTCCCCTTGAGCAATCCAACTTCAACTGCCTAGGCCCAATGGGAAATCCTGATCCCAGCTATCTGATCAACGCGGAAACCAACCGTATTCCCTTCAGATCCGAATGTTTCAGCCTAGGTTTATGGAAGGATGCTTTCCGTTCATGACCCAAATATACCAAGGGGTGGAAGAACTGGTACCTCAGAGTAATTAGAACGCAACAGGTTTATTGGTCAGAGAGCAACTTAGACCAGTGCATCAGGCTCTCCATTGTCGATATGGAGAAGAACGAGAATATGATAATAGCGGCTTCTTACTTCTGGTCCGACACCATGAATGCCTTCTTATTCAGACATGGACCAGCCACCCCTACCCTTGCCGATGTGCATATGCTAACCGGCCTTGATGTTTCTTCTGCCGATGTCTCAGCCTTGTTCCATCGGAATGCCGAATATAAAGTGAACACCCAGAACATCGGTGGCTGGACCGGTTATATTCAAGAACACCAAAAGACTGGATCGGTAGGCCAGAGAGAACATGCTATCTTCCTGAACATGTGGCTGGAGAAGTTTATTTTCTATGGCAAAACTGTCGGACCGACCATAATGTACCTCCCTGCAGCAGAGCTCTTAGCCGATGGAACAAAACTCCCTCTCGGCCGATATCTTCTTGGATCTGTGTACCGTCTTTTACATCAAGTATCCAAGAAGCTATTGCTAGGCGAGTCTATCAGCAACCTCGGGGGCCCCTGGTGGTTCATAAACATGTGGTTAAATGCACACATGTACAAGGTTCTTCAGTTTGATCTATTCAACCAGCAATTCCCAAGGGACATATCGGAAGATTACAAATATGGGGATGATGAATCGGCAACTCGTCCCCCACTCAATTTTGGCGAGGCCATCATAGTGCTACCAGGAACCGATGCCGATGCAGAGCAGTTCGGCATGTTTTTCTAGAAGTTTTACAATGGAATCCCTGCTTAAGAACGGCTCTAGTGGCCATATATTGATGAGGACAACCGATTTCCCTTGCTGTTCAACCTTACCGATGGGAATGTGCTTCAGAATGAGGTGATTATGAAGGCCAGCATTGTTCTCCGAGCCATCCCAGTCAATATTTTCGGAACTGGGAAGAATGCCTCTCCATCCTTCGAGTTCTACTACCCATCGGCAGCGGCAAGACAACTGGCATTCGGCCAACTGCCGATCAAGCTCTGCTATGCCAAAGTGATAAAACCAAGGCAGACCATCTCCAGTGCCATAGACTGGAACAAAGTCGTCAATCTTCCTCCCAATGCCGATATGTCAGATATTGACTTATCCTTCTGGGCACCAACATCCTTCATCATGAATGAATATAAATTCTGGTGGCAAGAATGGAGATATCAATTATTTGCCAAGTCATCACACTACTATCGGCATATGATTGACGCCAATCACGTCATTCCCGATGACGCAGTAAGTTTTTAATCCCGATGCATTCCTTATTACTTTATTTCTATCATCGACATCTGACCTTCTTATGCTTAACAGGTTGATGATCCAATCCCCAAGATGAGCAGGAGTGGCAAGCCTTTCAACCTCCGAATGATGAGTCCTATATCACTCATCGGCAATAATGCCCCCACACTGGCTGCCTTCACCCCTCAAAAGGTACCCAAGGTTACTCTCAAGCCCAAGCCGATGCCTGCAAAAACCATGGCTACATCGGTTGCTGCTGCTGCCTTGACACGGGCTTTTACATTAAATCTTATCTTTACTTATACTGATCACATACTACTCATCGGTAACATTTACTTTATATAACTCGCACTAAACATTTTCAAGCAATGAGGTCATCGGCAGCTACTCCAAACATACAAGCATCCCCAACTCCTGCTGCCGATGCCCCCCAGGCTTCACAACAAAAACGGGCTGGTTCACCAACTGCTGCTCCGAGAAAGAAAAGGCGTCTGAGGCTAGCCACTTCAGATACCGATGCACCAACAGTAGAGCCATCATCGGCTCTTGCCCCTGATCAGCCAACGGACAACGTCTCCGATCAGGAGATAATACCACCTGCAACAGCAGAGGCAACATCGGCATCGACACCTTCGCCAGCCGAAATTCCCGATGAGAGAATGGAGTACCAGCACAGGAGCCAGCTGCCACAGCAGAAGCAACACCAGCAATAGCGCCGCCAGCACCAACGACGTAAACCACTTCTCCAGCAGAAGCTCGTTCATCGGTAACTGCTGTCGATTTCCAGGATGAGGCTGTACCAGCCGACATGCCGAGTCCCAGGCAAGAAACTCGCTTCAAGATGGTAAGTCGGTTACCTAAAAATTTATAGTATAACCTTATGATCGGCACATCGTAACTTCTTCTTTTTCAGGCCCAAGACTCTCCCGACAGCTTGTTCTCCTTCGGCGTCAACCCCCAGGAGGACGAAAACCAAGAAGGCCCTGCTCCAGCAGACAACTTGTTCTCCTTTGCCATTAACGTTCCCGATGAGGATGAGGACGAAGAAAGTTCTGCTCCAGCTCTATCGGCAGAGGTCAAATCCAAGCTCGAAGCACTGCTCTCTCTGCTGCAACAAGACACGTCTCAGCTCGTACAAGACTCTACTGCAGCAAGGGCAGCAATTAAAGACATCCAAGGCCAACTGCCTGCCAATACAGAAGAGATCCTCCTCCAAGCAGCTTTCCTTGAGAGCCGCCGACTCCAATACCAACGGGTCTCACGACGTATTGCCGATAGGAATGCTCAATCCAAGCTTACAGAAGAAATGCTTAAGTTCAAGCAAACTGCCGATGAGAAGCACAAGAACATCGACCAAGTAGAAGCTTCCGGCACTAATCTTGAACAAGAATTCATTCAATTATCGGCAAGGAAGGAAGAGCTGCAGGCCGAACTAAGAAAAGTTGAATAAGCCTTGAACGCAGTCAGCCAGAAGAAAGCCCAACTACCCGATACCATCAAAGTTCTGCGGCAAGAGAGAGACAACAATGCCCGACAAGCTATCGCTCTGAAGAGGAAGATCAAGTCAGTTGAAGGATCTACCGATGATGATGCTAGGGAAATAGAAGAGATAGAACAAATTTGCCTGCGTGCGATATCAGCTATTCAATCTCTGTTGTAATTTGTCAAATTTCATCATATCGGCAAATGTAATCAGTAACACTTGATTTTGGCTCTGTAATATAACGTCAGTACACTTTTACCGATGCTTATATAACTTTTCTTTCCATCGGCATTCAAACGAGCACTCTATGCGTCTACCCAAATACTAGGGTAATATTTCTTCAAGTATTTACCATTGATTGCTCTGGAGAATGCAACTCCTTCGAGAGTTTCCAAAATATAGGCATTGCCAGGAGCAGACTGTTTTATCCGATAAGGACCTTCCCAATTAGGGGACCATTTTCCAAACTTAGGACTTTTAGTCCCAATCGGTAAAATCAACTTCCACACCAGATCACCATCGGCAAATTGCTTTACTTTTACTCTCTTGTCATACCACCTAGCAACCCTTTTCTTATTTTTTTCAATAGTGATCAAAGCCTTCAACAGATGACCTGCTAAGTCTTCCAACTCATCTTTCATAAGAGTATCATACTCATCGGTTGTCAATTGATCTTGAGAAGACAATCGCCTATAACTAGTCTTAATTTCCCAAGGCAGGACAACATCGTGTCCATAGACTAACTGATACAGCGAAACTTTGGTTGCACCATGACAAGCCATCCGATACGACCACAAGGCTTCATTTAACACCACATGCCACCTTCTAGGGTTCTCTTCAATCTTGCGTTTGATAAGCTTGATAACTCCTTTATTAGTCGTCTCGGCCTGACCGTTAGCTTGGGCATAATAAGGAGAAGAATTCAGCACCTTGAACCCCATACTAGCAGCAAATTCATCAAACTCTCCCGATGTGAATATGGTCCCTTGATCGGTAGTAATAGTTTGAGGAATACTGAATCGGTAAACAATGTATTCTTTTACAAAATCCACCATGTTTGCCGATGTTATCTTCTTTAAAGGAATGGCCTCAACCCATTTCGTGAAGTAATCGGTAGCAACGAGTATAAACTTATGCCCTTTACTCGATGGCGGATAAATTTGGCCGATGAGATCAATAGCCCATCCTCTAAATGGCCAAGGCTTGATTATAGAATTCATTGCCGATGCAGGAGCCCTCTGGACATTACCAAACTTCTGACAATCCTGGCATCCTTTAAAATAGTTGAAGTAATCTTCAAGAATTGTCGGCCAGTAATATCCATTTCGCCTGATCATCCACTTCATCTTGAATGCCGATTGATGTGCTCCACACACACCTTCATGGATTTCGCCCATCAATTCCTTTGATTCTTCTTTACCAAGGCATCTGAGCAAGATTCCATCAATTGTCCGATAATATAACTCATCGTCAAGGAGCACATACTTGGTAGCTTGAAACCTTAGACGCCTTTCAACCTTCTTGGACGGATCTCTTAAGTAATCGGCAATCTCTTTTCTCCAGTCATCGGCAACCATTACCGATGTCATGACTTCTTGAATCGGCTGATGTCCTGAAGCATTCTGCGCTAACCGATTGGCTTCTTCATTGTGCAACCTAGGAATATGCTCCAGGCGATACTCTTTGAATTCTTTCAACAACTACAAACACTTTCCATGGGTTGCAATTAAAGCTTCACTTCGGCATTCATACGTCCCAATCAATTGGTTAATCACCAACATAGAATCACCGAAGATTTCAACAGCATCGGCACGTACTTCCCTGAGTAATTCCAACCCCTTAAGTAGAGCCTGGTACTCAGCCTGATTGTTTGTTGAAGTAGCAACAATCGGCAACGAAACTTCATACTTCCGTCCTCGGGGTGAAATTAAGATAATACCAATACCTGCTCTGTCCTTGCACGTAGACCCATCAAAGAATAAAGTCCAAGGAGCAATCTCCACAGAGCTTACCACATTGTAATGCTGAGTAACAAAATCGGCCATCACTTGACCTTTAAGTGCCTTAGCCGATTCATACCTTAAATCAAACTCTGAAAGTGCCAGAATCCATTTGTCGATTCTTCCACTTAATATCGGCATCGACAACATATACTTAACCATATTATCTTTGCAGATAACAGTGCATTCAGCCGACAACAAATAATGCCTCAATTTTATGCAAGAGAAATATAAACATAAGCAAATCTCTCTTTGACCGAATACCTGGTTTCAGCATCCACCAACCTTCTGCTCAAATAATATATCACACGTTCTTCCCTTTAAATTCTTGAATTAAAGCCGATCCGATAACACTGTCATCGGCAGACAAATACAATATGAAAGGCTTCCCTGTGCTGAGGTGGAACCAAGACTGGAGGGTTTACCAATATTTTTGATCTCCTCCAAGGCTAACTGCTGTTCTTCTTTCCATGTAAATCTTGATCGCTCTCAACTTCAACAATGGACTAAAAGATTTAATCTTACTAGATAAGTTGGATATAAATCTTCTAATGAAATTAATCTTGCCGATCAAGGATTGCAGCTCAGTCTTGTTCGTAGGAGCAACACTTTGTTAATTGCATCAATAGATTTTCTGCCGATCTCGATGCCTCTTGATGCACCATAAAACCCAGAAATTGACCTTGCCGATACACTAAAGCACACTTGTTAGGATTCATCTTTAGTCCATGTTCTCTTGTGCATTCAGGATTTTTCGCAAATCGGCAAGATGCTTGCAAAATTCCAGACTTAACCACCACATCATCAATATAGATTTCGACTATCGTGCCGTATACTTATGAAAGATGAAATTCATTGCTCTCTGATAAGTAGCACCGGCATTCTTCAAGCCAAAAGTCTGACAAGCCATTCAAATAAGCCGACGTGACCTGGACATCTGAACGCAGTCTTGGATATATCTTCTTCGCCATGAATATCTGATTATATCCAGCATTACCATCCATGAAGCTAATGATTTGATGTCCAGCAGCAGCGTCGATCAGCAGATCGGCAACGGGCATGGGTACCCATCCATCGGCGTGCCTTGTTGAGATTCCTGAAATCAATACAAACACGAAGTTTTCCATTTTTCTTATACACAGGAACCACATTAGAAATCATTCGGCATATCGGCATTGCCGAATAAATCCATGCTTCGACTAACTTCGTAATCTCAGCCTTGATGTCAGGTAGAATTGTAGGATTGCATCGGCGTGCAGGTTGCCGATGTGGTTGGAAACCAGACTTAATAGGTAACCGATGTTCGACTATCGATCGGTCTAAACAGCATCTCTGTATAATCCCAACGAAACAATCTTTGTATTCCTTTAATAAATCGTTAACTTGTTGTTTACATTGGGAATCTAACTTAGCACTAATAAAAGTAGGCCTATGTTTACTACCATGCCGATGTCTATCTCGAGTAAATCATCGGCGGACGTGAAAGCCCTGTCCCAGTTTCCATCATCAGCGAACCGATCCATTAAAACTCTTCTTCAGGACCGACTGCTTGGATCGGTTTAATGCTGTAATCGGCAACTTTGAGGAACTCTTTGTCCCAAGCTTCACTGGATATGCACCTGGTCTACTCATAAGTTTCCGATTCTGCCGATGCAATGGTAGATGGGGCTTCACTTCGGACGACTTCAATTTTGTCCCCGATCCACTGCACAAGACTTTGATGCATAGTAGAAGGGATACAACAATTGGCATGGATCCAATCCCTCTCAGGAGCAAGTTATAAGTGCCTTTGCCACTGATTACGAAAAACGTCATTGGCAAAGTCTTACTGCCGATGGTCAACTCAACACATACGGCTCCCATAGCGGCGACACATTGCCTTCAAAGTCTTGAGCTTCATATCCGTTTTGACTAAATCTTGGTCGCCCTTTCCAAGCTTTCTGAATATGACATTTATGTTTATAGACGCGCCACCATCTACCAGCATCTTTGTCATAGGTTGTCCATCTACTCTGCCTTTAACAAACAGAGCCCTCGGTGCTGCCTCTCATCATCGGAGGTTTCTCAAAGACAGCCGCCATCGGATCCAGGACCAATTGTGCCATGTCGGCAGTCTCTTCATCATCACTGGTGGGTGCCATGAACTCCATCGGCAATATGACGACCATATTAATTTCTACGATGGATCCCTATCCTTGCGCTTTGGCCTCCACTGCTTTTCCCTTGCAGGACCTTCATTGTCACACAAGTCATTTCGGCGCTCGCGCTGGATTCTCCTTTTCTGAGTCTTTGTTAGACCTTTGGGGCACCATTAGGGAAGCTTGGTTTTCCAAACGGCTGATGCCGCTTTTCACTGCTTGCATCGGCACCTCTCCCGATGTTTGGATCTCTGGAGAATATCTCTTCATCAGGCACTCCTGCATTGGCCATCTCCTCAAGCTCCTCTTGATCGAACGCCTTCCAAGCCTGTCATGCGCGCTGAGTTTAGCCCCCATTCGTCATGTGCCGATTTCTTCTCTCGAGCGGCCTGCATACCTGGATGCTCGATCATCAAAACAAGGTTTCTTACCTGAATGATCGGCAGTGTAGTACCTGTTGCATTCAGGACAATTATCGGCAGTGGGTAGCTTGATGCCTTCTTCCCAGTAGTGAACGAAGAAGGGACACTTCCAGTGGTCCTTGTGCCGAAGCCATTCTTGGTGCTCTTCTCCTTCCTACCGATATCGCTCTCTTTGAGATTGTCGATACTCTTGCCTTGGCTACTTGTGCGTGATTATAACACTAGGAGCCCTCTTGACATTGCTACCTCATCGACAACCTTCTTGCCTTTTCTGTCATCGGCAAACCTCTCTTCGTCGCGCTCGGCTACTTGATGGTTAGGGTCTACCGATGCATTCTCCTGGTAGCTTCCGATGTCAGCACTTTAGTTTTTCTACTAGTTTCCATCATATTATTTGGAAACGGGTGCTGATCAATCTTCATCGGCTTCTGGACTTTAGAATTTTCAAATTTGATTCGTCCAGATTCAATTTCTGACTGCAACTGCTGCCTAAATACTTTACAGTCATTAGTACTGTGAGAAGTCGCATTGTGCCATTTGCAGTACCTGATCTTTCTGAGCTCTTCGGCCGATGAGAATTACTTGGTTAGGCACTAACTTGATTCGCCCTTCTTGAAGTAACAAGTCAAACATCCTATCGGCCTTGGTGATGTCAAAGGTGAACCTTTCACCTTCTCTCTGGCCGAACGGACAAGACACAAATTTCTTATCCTTCACCCATTCGGCGACGCTGATACTTAGCTCTTCATCTGACCTAGAATCTTCTTGTCAATGAAGGTCACCTTCTTATTCCAAGTCTTCCGTGGTTCAAAGGCTTTGATATCTTGATCGGCAATCCTTTGCACCAGATGACTTAAACTTTCAATTCTTGCGACGCATACTTATCTTTGACATGCGGCAGTAGTCCTTGGAAAGCCAAATCTGCTAGTTGCCGATCATCAAGTACCAGACTATAGCATTTGTTCTTTACATCTCGCAGCCTCTGAACAAAGTTTCCACCGACTCGTCATTGCGTTGCTCAGCTTAACCAAATCGGTAATCTTCTTCTCATGTATGCCAGCGAAGAAGTATTTTGAAATTGCCTCTCTAGATTGGCCCATGTGACTATAGAATTTGGAGGCCAATGATATGAAACCATGTAAATGCCGATCCAGACAATGATGAAGAGAACAATCTTCACCCTCAGTTCCTCTCTGCTGGCAGCTTCTCGCACTAGATAATGAAGCGGTTGATGTGCTCCATCGTTGATGTGTCATCTTGGCCGGAGAACTTGGTAAAATCAGGCACTTTGTACCGATTTGGGAGAGGAATTAAGTCATATGCAGGAGGATAGGTGTCCGATAAGAATATGTGTTAACCTTGGGTTTAATGCCGAATTGTTCTTTCATCACTTCGGCGATCTTATCGGTCCAATAGGCATCCTGCTCTTGCTGACTCATTGGCTGGTTGTTGACTGGTGGAGTCGGCTGACGCGCCTCTTCAGGTCTTGGTAGAAGATGCGGAGTATTGGCATGGGCGCGGCACCAGTCATCTGGACGTTATGCATCGGGTGACTTACCGATGAATAATTCTGCACACTTAGTGATTAGGTTGAGTCATCATATTCATCGGTTGCTGTACCGATGGTCCACTCTGAGTATTTGTTTGGACTTCCATATTGATACATTAATGTGCCAGGCTGTTGAGCTGGCGGCTGACTAGCCATCCAGGATTATAAATCATCGGTATGTGACTTACCGATGGCTGATAACTGACTGGCACCTGCTGTTCCTGCACCTTAGAGTAATCAACAAATTGGTTACCTTGATGCTCTATTACCCGGCTGAGGATTCACCAGCACAGGTTGACTTCCAGTTTCTATACTGTGTTGCATCGGCACAGAGCTTGCCGATGGTGGCATCAGAGGTATTTAGGAATCACTTGAAAATCTTCTGATGGCACTTGTACAGTTGGAGGGGGCGTAGAATAATGCATCGTCGGGATCACCTACTATGATTGTATTGCCGATGTCACAGAGCCCTTCCAAGCTGAACTATCTCCCTGCACCGGATTAGAACCAGCGGATGGATTTGAACGCATACCGTAACCCCACCAGCTGGCAGGAGCTGGATGATTCTGGATAGCAGGCCTTGGCATTGCCGACGCAACTGGATCTGCATTAATCTTGATGACGCTTTCAAGGATTTGGTCTTGGCGGTGTGGCCACATCGGCAGACGGATCCACAGGAGTGGAAGACACCATTGGGGCTGCCGATGGGTTTATAGATGCCGATCCAGGTTGATGATACGCTGGACCAACATATGAGGTGCATCTCCTTCTTTGAATGATTGCATAACAATATTGTAGATAGTATTGGACAATACGCTGGAGTGGCTAATTAATGCTTGACTTAAAGCAGAATTAACCATCTCTTGTAACTTACCAGGATTGCATCATACGTGACCTGCCGCGGCAACGACGAATCTTGCTTCTGGATTGCTTCGCCGCTCCTGCTTAGGCTGAAGGATATGAGATACAACTGTTTGTATTCCTCCATAGCCCGCTCCATGGACAGCCTTTGATCATCTTTTAGATCGGCTTCGGAGACTTCGATGACGTTCCTTCTGGTTGATGTCGGAGTTTCACCCATGATAGATGTATAATTTGTATAATCGGGTCCCACCGAGCGTGCCAAAAGAGGTGTTGACACAAAAAGCGTCAGGATCTGCGAACACCTCGGGCTATTACCCGAATTCGATATCCGAAGGCGTGCCAGTCGATTTGACCAGTTAATCGACAAGGACGATAACTAGAAACAAGATCTGAACAGGACAACGGCGATACGCCCGAATGCCAAGACTCAGACTTGATTAGGATAACTAGAGCAGAGCTGAACGAGACAACAGCGATACGCCCGGATGTCAAAGCTCAGAGGTACTCCCACGCGGAACTCACAAGGGTTTGACGGAGATCAAGGGATGCAGCCCGTCGAAGCTTGAAGAACTCGTAGATAAACTAAGACTAATGCAATAAAGGGTAAATTACGATAAAAGTAGAATAAGAGTAAATTGATTTGTTTTTGATAGGATTGATATATCTACACGCAGCCCTTGGGCACATATTTATACTCCCGCATGGAGAGTTGTACAAAGACATCCTTAAAACAAACTACTACTTTAAAGGAAATAACTGACTCGCGCAGAAGTCGGATCTAAATAACAATATTATTTTCCTAAACAAACACCCCTATTTTAAAGGAAAACAAACGACTCGCGCAAGAGTCGGACTCAAACTACTATAATAATACTGGTATACAATCACCAGTTTCCTTATGTCCTTCCTTCGATGAAAACTTTCCATCGGCAGATTCCTTCAATTTGCGACTTCCTTCTTTTGCCACCGACAATCTTCTGCTGACGTGAACCACCAAGTCACCCTGTGCCCATCGGCACTCCATGCCCATCGGTATCATCTCCTCATCGACAATCGGCATCGACAACTTTGCAGTTTTGGTGATTTAACTTCACCAATTAATTCTTATCGGCAAGAGCTACCCAACTCCCATCGGCAACATCCAAAATATCCAGCTTCCATCGGCAATACACTTGTCCTTTTCACAGCTTTTACCTCCATCGGTAATATTCCTAAAGGAGCTAAGAAAGTAGGCTCCAAATGGGTCTATAAGACAAAATATGACTCCCAAGGGAATATTGAAAGACACAAAGCGCGACTTGTGGCTAAGGGTTTTATCCAAAGAGAAGGGATTGATTATAATGAAACCTTTTCCCCGGTTTCTTGTAAAGATTCTTTCAGAATTATTATGGCACTTGTGGCTCACTATGATCTAGAACTACATCAGATGGATGTAAAGACCGCATTCCTAAATGGGGATTTGGATGGAAATGTCTATATGGCACAACCGAAAGGTTTTGTCATAAAAGGAAAAGAAAATATGGGATGTCATCTGAAAATATCCATTTATGGTTTGAAACAAGCTTCGAGACAGTGGTACTTGAAGTTTGATAAAACTATAAAAGGTTTTGGGTTTAAATAAAATGTCGAGGACAATTGTGTCTATGTGAAATTTAAGAATAAGAAATACATATTCCTGATCCTATATGTGGATGATATCTTACTTGCTAGTAGTGATGTCAATCTGCTATCGAAAACGAAGAAATTCTTGTCCTCGAACTTTGATATGAAAGATCTCGGTGAAGCTTTATTTGTTTTGGGAATTGAGATTCATCGAGATAGAAGAAAAGGGGTATTGGGATTGTCGCAGAAGGCATACATAGAAAAGGTTTTGAAGAAATTTAGTATGCATGCGTGTAGTCCATCTCCTGCTCCGATTGTCAAGGGCGACAAATATGGGGAACATCATTGTCCCAAGAACCAATATGAAATTGATCAAATGAAAGCGGTACCGTATGCTTCGGCAATTGGAAGTTTGCAATATGCTCAAACGTGTACTCGTCCTGACATAGCTTTTATTACCGGGTTACTTGGCAGATATCAAAAGAATCCAGGAATTGAACATTGGAAATTAGTGAAGAAAGTCTTGCGTTATTTGCAAGATACGAAAGGTCTCATGTTGACATATGAAAAATCTGATTCCCTGCACATAGAGGGGTATTCAAATTCCGATTATGCTGGAGATGAAAGAAAATCCACATCGGGATATATCTTTACTCTTGCTAAAGGAGTGATATCATGGAAAAGTTCGAAACAAACAGTGACTACATCCTCGACAATGTACACCGAGTTTGTAGCTTGTTATGAGGCCTCGGGGCAGGTAAATTGGTTGAAGAAATTTGTACCCGGATTGAAAATAATTGAAAGTATAGAAAGACCGATGCGGTTGTATTGTGATAACAACCCAGCGTAAAATATGCTCACAACAATAGGTCAAGTGGTGCTGCCAAACACATTGACATAAAGTACTATGTTGTGAAAGATAAACTTCAGGATCATATCATAAATCTTAAGCATATACGAACAGAAAAGATGCTAGCGGATCCGCTCACAAAAGACCTTCCACCCAGTGTGTTCAGAGGACACATAGCCGGCATGGGTTTAAGGGAGAGCCTATGATTCCCAAACAAGAAGGGCCCAGAATAATGAAAGTTTGTTCCAAAATAGAAAGGTGTGTAGTAGCTGTCAGTCTAACGGCATGAATGGTTGTGACGATGAAACATGCTCTATATACTGATCTGTGATGGAATAGAATGATTGAAATATTGAACTCGAATGAGAATTGATGTATGAATAAGAATTGTGTGAGATCAAGGGGGAGAATGTTAGAAGTTGATCTTCCACCGTTTAGGCCCAACGGGCCTTAGATCTGCACCCTGATCGGGGGCGCCCAACCTTGTGGTTGGTGGGACCCCGTCGCACAGCGCTATAAAGACAAGGTGGGGGCCGGGGCGCTAGGTACGAGACGTGACACGAGTTCCGAAGTTGACCTAGCCGTCAGTCACCCCACCGACATCTAAACCCTAATCCGATCTGAGGGGCGCTGCCAGCGACGGGATTCCCCATCGACACCGGCGAGCACCCGGATGCAGGACGCGAGCATCGACGCTACTGCGACCAACATGGTGGGCAGCGACTCCACCTCCAACTCCAACCCGAACCCCGGCGCAACCGCCGTCGCCACTGCAACACCTCCCGTCGACCCCTCATCCGGTCGGTGATATACCTCTCCTCTCTCTCTCTATCTGCATATGCGCTACATGAACTGCATCTCTTCTATCAACTCGAATCCTACTGTTTTCCCTAATGGATCTGCTCCTGGACGATCCTAGAATCTAACATATATACGCTCTCTCTACACATATATTCATTGATTCAAGAATTTTCTCACCAGAATTTCCATACGCCGTACGACATGATTATTACTGGTACGTGTTAGATTAGATGTGAGTCGAACTGGCACTTGTTGCGTTCAAACTTTATAAGAAGTGAAAAGCAATCACCAAATTAAATTTGGCGAGTTCTGTGAATCACATGGCGATTTGGGGACTATGTATAACTATGGGTATTATTAAGTGTTAACTCCTATTTTTATGTGATGCATGGACCAGTTGTAAGTCTCTAACTAAAATTTAGGTTAAAGTTTATTCTCTGTGCCTCAACGGACCATGTATGTAGACAAACATTTGTCTAGATTCATAGATTTTTTTTTTGTAATTTATTCGAAACAGAGGGAGCTATAAATAACTAAAATTAAGTACTTCCTTCATCTCTAAATAAGTATAATTGTGGGAACTTATGTTTAACCAACTTTATATTAGATAGTATTAGTATTTATATCTCTAAATAATTTCTATAACTAATTTAATAGTACTAGTTTTATATCACGGATGATAGTATTTTTTATATAAATTCAGTCAAAGTTAAAATATTTGACTTCTCGAAAAAAAAAACGTCTGGAACTTTCGCTGCTTGTGCTCCCACCCAACCCGACCCCAGCTGTCATTAATCGATTTTTTTAGAGATAGAAGAGGTAGTGCTATACTTAGATGCATATGCTACAGAGTACATGCCTAACAATTACGTAGTATTTAGGCTAGACCAAAACTTAAATCGATGTTTTAATTCATATTTAAAACGTCTGGAACTAAAAGTTTAGATGATTAGTCTAGTCGACCGATCAAACAGACCTACCGTATACTCTATAGCATACTCCAGTGAAGAGAGTGGAACAAGCCTTGTAAAACGGCAAGATACAAGGAACCGGAGCTAGTAAAAAAAAACACGACCCAAGCAAACATGCGCGTCCTTTATTATTGGAATTGGGAAGTGTTGAAAACAAGTTGGATTTCTTCATTTCTAAACATCAACACTTGACCGTTTCTAAAGTAGGAGACTAGCTAGGAGTATATATGTAGCAACCCATCGTAGACCAATAAGTGAAGCTATTAAAGAACGGTAGGCAGGAAAAACAACACTCGAAGTCTTCTTTGGAGAGTTGTTAGTTAAATCTGTTTATAATAGTATAACTACTATATATAGCAGCAAAGCTGGAACACCGTTTGCTTGCTTCGTCGTGTATGAGGCGGCCCATATTCGGAAATATTTTTTTAAAAAAATTAAAGTACTACTAATTAAAACAAAGTAATAAGAGCAAGAACTACTGTAGCACGTACAAGCGGTGCTAGGTAGCAGCAGCTGTACGTTCCCCAGCTGCATTAATTTCCAGAACAAATGCCGAAATAAACAAAACATGTAAACGAAGCTCCAGATCGATCGAATTATTAATAACATAATGATGAAATACACTTTCCAGCTCGAAAACAATTTCTCCAAGATGCTAGTACTGCAGATATCTTAGGGCAGCTTTTAAAGGAGGAACATAAGTTTTTTTTTCCTCTATATATCAGTCGCTGGATATGCAAGATGGTACGGTACGCTATACTATACACACAGACAGCGTGCGTGTGATATCCGCGTCGCCGCAGATCTTTGCCGCGTCGCGTGCGCTCCGTGCAAAAGATTCGTCCCCCAATACGGTTCGATTCCCTGTGGCCTTGGACACACCGCTTTGTGCTTTACAAATCCAGACTCCAGACTATAATAAAGGAGTAGTTTTTGTTCCGTAGCGCCGTAGCGCGTGAAAATTGTACCGGTACGGTATTTTCTTTTTTCTCTCTGACCTCAGCTTATTAGTGTAGCTATAAAATATAAAATACAGACGTGTGTGTATATACAAATTTGCTGGGTTAAGTTCAGATTCACAACAGTCTTATATCCGATTGTGCTTTATTACTTAGGTAGTGTAAGTAAAATCGAATTGAATTTCTCAGCAAGTCTGCAGTGGAAAATGAAGGAAGAGAAGAGGCGGCAGGGCGGCGGGAGAGGAACGACCGCGTGACGGCGACACGGCTACTGTGGGGTTTGGCCGTAGCTAGGGACGTGCAAAGACGACGACGACCATCGGGGCGGGCTCTCACGTCGTTTTCCTCCCGGTGCGGTCGTGCAGGCCCTTGTAGAGGTGATGGATCGAGCACGTGGGATGCGTGCTGCAGATCGATTTTGTATGTTGTCGGAAGCCCAACGGGCAACGGCAGGCGCCAGGCTTCGACGACTGTTCCAGCTGTCGCGCCGCCCCTCGATCGCGAGCTCCGATCCGGCGACCGGCGCTCCTCGCGCCGTGCGGTGCTGAAGGTACGGCGGCGAGCTTATTTAGCTCTTGTATTTAGGAGTACTATTATTTTGTCCGTTTGATCTTTGCATACAGCTGGCAGCAAACGCTAAGCTACTAGTACTAGCTAGTACGTAGTCTCCACAGAATGGACTGTCAGGTTGGCTACTCATCAAGAGCATATGCTGTTGGCATGTGCATCATCCTATGAACGTTTCAGACTCGATCGGGTTTCCTCCATCATTGAAAAGGACGTGGACATTTAATTTTGACCACCAGAAAGAAAAAAAACACACACAAAATTTACAAATTTGGACGAGTAATTCATCTATCAAATTAAATTCAAGTTTATGACATTATATTTTTGTTTCAAGTATCGATGATGATATTGATTTTTTTTCCGCCAGAAATTACAAACATTATAGTTTAGTTGTACAGACAAAACTGACTCAGGTACGTACTTGAGCTTGAGCGCAACATTACCACTATATATTGGATCCGCAAGCATGTTCACACTCAAGCTTTAAAGAAGTCCGCGAGTTGAACGGACCCAAATAAATACATACTGTACATGAATTTAGAGATGATTGTTTTAGAGTTATCGAATAAAGGATGAAAATATTTGTATTGTCTATCCTAGTGTCCTGGTCATTGTTTAAGACCCTGGCTAGCTGAATTCGGAAGCTTTCCATATTTGATTCGAAATGCCTGCACCCACGCATACGCCTCCCGCGCCTCCCCACGCGCCGCCAGCACCCCTCGCGCCGCCCTCCATCGACTCCGCCGACGTGGGTGACGCCGTGCCGCGTCGTTCAACGGAGGTGCGGAGCGATGAGTGCCCATTAGCACTTTTGCAACCCTCCATCGACTCCGCCGACGTGGGTGACGCCGTGCCGCGTCGTTCAACGGAGGTGCGGAGCGATGAGTGCCCATTAGCACTTTTGCAAATTAGCAAAAGCCTGTTCAGGCTTAGAAGAAACGTGGGTGACGCCGTGCCGCGTCGTTTCGGTTTGCTAAGAAACAGATTGTGGATGATATCAGACGTCATTTGTTCTGCAATAAGGATCCAGAAGATCACTTTTGCAAATTAGCAGAAGCCTGTTCAGGCTTAGAAGAATCCATGGGGAGGATGATGGCTTTGAACTCCACGAGACCTTCAATTCCATGCCAGCTGGAGAACCCGGAGAACAGGAATCAATTGCAGGCGGGGAAGGCTTGCGAAACTCCACAGGTCAGGGATGACGGAGGCCATCTGTTGGTGGGCCAGGATCCACGTTTCTGTCACTCATGGACTGTGAACGGGCCGAAACCAGGTTGGTACTGGATCCCGAAGGGGAGGCTCACAATGGATATCTGCATTGGCATGGTTAGGGCTGGTACTGGGAATCTACTCGCAACCCATCCAGGAAGGTTAGGGCTCTCCCAAAGCCGACAGCGCTTGCATACTCGTTTGCGCAAGCCGCAAAGGATAGGGGGATGTCGAGAGAGCCACCCAGAGAGCCTGCCAAGATGAGGGAAAGCGCCAACAGGAAGACTGGATGGAAGAGGATGATCTTCTGGGAGGGGATTTCCAGGAGCAGGATCTGCGTCAACAACTTCAGAGAGGTGGCGGCGACAGAGGGGAGGTGGGAGGGAGGTGGGAGCAGATGGGGGTGGATTTAGAGGAAGAAGGATGGAGAATTTTGGAGATCAATGTCCTCAAAAGAATGTACGTGACAGAATTGGAGGTAACAGAGCCATGTTCCAAGGAAGGTTCGATTCAACAAGGAATCAAAGCCAGCAAGGGGGCTGGAATGCTTCTCAGCAAGGGGGCTGGTCTGGGGGAATACAGGGAGGAGGATTTAACAATCGACAGGAATTTGGTCAGCGTTACCAGCAGGGGACGGGTATCGCAACGATCAACGGCCAAATGAGCAGGGAGGGAAGATCCTCGAGCCAAGGGAGCTGGTCTTTCAGGAGGTATGAAAATCCCTAACCAATCTGAGATCAAATGCTTTAGGTGCTTGGGCATAGGTCACCACCAGTCAGATTGTACAAATGACCCAGTCTGCGACAAGTGCAAAGGGAAAGGCCATATGGCCGTTGATTGCAAGAACATAGGGATCAAGAAGATCCAGATGTTTGGCTTTGGTATTTCGGGGCAAGGTTTCTATTCTTTCAACATCCCAGAAGATAAAGTCAAAGAAGCTACAAACACTGGTTTGCTGACAGTGCTGGAAGGGGAAGCGAGTGCTAAAAAAATAGATCAGGAGCTCAAACACCTAGTGAAAGATAATTGGGACTTTAAAGTGAGGAAGATGGATAAACAGCAGTTCCTTGTCATTTTCCCTGACAAAAGATCACTTGACACCTTCTCCAAGTTCTCGGGATTTGAGATGTCTTTGTTTGGGTTAAAAGGAAAAATTGAAAAGTCTAGTGTGGACCCTGAAACTTCATCAGTGCTTCACACGGTTTGGATAAAGATTCACAAGCTTCCTGACATAGCCAGAGATATTGATATTGTCAAGGAAGTTGCAAATCTGGTTGTGGAACCTATGGTTGTGGATGAGATCAGTCTAATTAGAGCTGGCTCTGTTAGAATCCAAGGCAGATGCAGGAACCCTCAAGCTGTTAGAGGAGACTTAGAAGTGTTCTTTAATGGCAAGGGTGTCAACCTAAGAGTGGAGGTAGAAGAGAACTCGGGAAGCTCCAGAGATGGTAAAGGGGGTCTCCCTAGCCCTGGAATGCCAGATGATAAACACCACAAGGACCAGGACAACAACCACGAGGGTGACAAGAGTAGGAAAGGCTTGAATAGATTTGACAGGATTGGAAGGTTGGATAGAGAATTGGAGTCAGGGAATGAAGAATATCTGGAGGACTGCTTAGAGAATCATAATGAGGCTGCACAGGATGAGAAAAAGTCTTCATCTCCTATAGCTGCCTTTCACCCAACTCTGGGCTATATGATATGAGCTCTAAGCAAAGGAAAGAGAACAAGGTTATAGACAAGGAGCCTAAGGTGGGTCAGCTTGACAAGAACAAAAAAGTGACATTTGCTGAAGATCTAATTACAGTCACAATCCTTAGCCCTAATGAAGATCAGGTTGTGGTTCATGGAGCTGATGGCACCTACCTGATGGATAAAAATAGGTGGCCAAAATTACAGTTAGTTGTTGAATGACTTGAGTCTGAACCTTTGGAATCTTTGACTCAGGAAGAAACTATGTCCCCTATTATACCCATTCAGGGCTCTGAGTCAGGAGATTTACTCCCAGGGCGGGTGGAGGTGAAGAATCTTCAGATACCTGAGTTCTCAATGGAAGAATTATGTGGAAAGGGGGTTTTGGACAACACTTCTTGTCAAAGCAAAGATTCAGACACTGAGGAAACCTGTCAAGGGTGGCAGACCTCAAAAACAAAGAAAACCAAGAGGCTTAAGAAGAATCATGTGTCAGTGGTGTCTAGAACTAGCTCAAGAATTGCCAGGGATGGAATTCCTATTGCTGAAAAAGCTACTAGAAGGGCTCTTGCAAAAGATGACACTTCAGGTATGTTTTCACATAACACTTTTACTGTCTTAAATGATACTCCTGATGCCTTATTAAACTTGGTTATGACTGATTTAGATATTGAGTCTCCCAACTTTGAGGAACAAATTAGTTGTTTTAAACTAGAAGAGTTAACTAGGGCCAAGATAGCTGAAGCCAACTATAAGAATTTTTTAGAATTACAAAATAGAAAATCAGCCCCTCAAAATGAGGAGGAATTGAGGGAGTTAACCATGGAGGTTATCTCCAGTCAATCAAGAGATTTGGATTTTGTTGTCATGGAGACAACAAAAAGTTCTGCTGAGCCTAAGTCTGGGGAGTGCCTAAACCTAAATCACTCATGAAGATCATGTTTTGGAATGTCAGAGGGTTAGTGACCTCTCACAGGAGGAAGATGATTGCTAAACACATTTTTCAAGATGATGTAGATGTAGTGGCTATCCAGGAAACTATAAAAAAAGATTTCTGTGATTGGGAACTGAAGGAAATGAATGGTAACAAGGTGTTACTGTAACACCCGGTTTTAAGAACAAAACCAGATATACACCATATGTGAGCCCAGGAAGTCAAATCTCACATATAGCCACAAATTAAGGTGATATCAAAAGACAATACTTAAATATATAACTTATAAGGTCAAAGGATAACCTTAGCACAGCAAGAAACGGAAAGACGACTCCGAACTTCGGGTGAAGACTCCACTTCCACAGGGACCAACTGACTGGTTGACCACAAGCCTAATTCTTCCAACTCTTGCAAACTGGTACCCATCCGAGATTTTCATCCAAGTATTGAAAATAAAGCAAGCGTAAGTACATGTCGTACTCAACAAGATAACATGGGGTTCATGAGGCTCAAAAAGGATAGACACGGGTTTAACTGCATCAGCTTTTAATAAGTCATAATTTTAGCAGAGGAGTAGTATCAAGTTCAACATAAGCCCAAATAACCACATGATCAGGTGAACAAGATATAATGCTTATATGAACAAGTCACAATAATCAATAACAAATAACAACTGATGAGCCATGACATAAGGACATCACATAGTAAGGAGCCCAAGCCACTCTTGACCGTGAGCACGACTATCATGATAGTTTTTAACTCTGCGCAGAGGTGTACATCTTTACCCACAAGTCGTGAATTGCCCTTTCGCCCGAGGAGAACAGCCTCTTAACCCTCTACCAAGGAAGGTCGGCAGGGTTCACTACGAGACCGTTCACAGATTCCACTAATAGGTAACAACCTGCTACAAGTTCCCTTTAACGAGATCGTAAGAACTCCCCTCCCAGAAGTCACCGCAACGCACCTTCTGGCAGACCAAGTCCCCACTTTCTCAGAGCCCTTCTTGCGCCCTCTCAGGTAAGTTGCCACAAACTAGCAAAAGTCTAATACTGAGTCAAGCCAGAGCCCATTAGCTTATGGTAGTATTGTTTTCTCGGGGTAATCTCTTACAGAAATATCCCTATGAGTGAGAACACAGGTGTGAGTTCCTGATGTTCCACCTATAGTCCACGTTGCTAAAAAGTCATCTTTTATCGTTATTGCATATATCATTAGTCAAGTTACAAGATCATGGTTATTCTTTATGAGCACTAGCAAACACTACCCATATGCAAACCCTCAAAGGTGACAAGGTACAGGATATCAAATCTAGGTAATCCTTACGGGTAACAAGGTAGACACATGCATATGAATTACATATTTAAGGTGAATAGGACAACAAGGAAGATCTCATGCTATACTTGCCTTAAACGCTTAGATCCTTTCTTCAACTGATTCTCAACTTCATATGGCTTCTTCTTGATCTCCACGTAACACTCACCGATTGGACAAGATAGTAAACACCACACAAGCAGCTGAACAAACATACATAACATACAATGGATCTATTTAGAGCAATACACCAATCAATGAAAAGAGCTTTAAAAGAAATCTACGTCTTTCTACGATATCACAGACGTGAGAACCACGCTAATCGGATCTATAGCGGAAAAGAAAACGGCTACCGAAAGATTAGCTTTTGAAGAGAAACTAGGATTCATTTATTTTATCTATATAAAAAGCATGTATTGGATACTTCAGAGAAATACCCAAACTGAATTAATTCACATTATATTTTCTTGGAAAACAAGATTAAACTAGGTATATATTATTTTATGAAAAGCCGAGGTGGAAACCCTAATTTGTTTTAATTGGAAAACCATTGCTTATAGATTATTCAATTATCATTTTACTTGAAATAATAAAACATATTTAATGTTGCTACTAACAGGTAGATCTTATCGTTACGAAACCAACGCAACTCGAACGGGACAAAACAGATCTAAAACGGGAGAGTTATAAATTAAACAAGATTTTGAAAAGGGCAAGATTAAAGCATTAAAAGAATTAATTTTCTTTGATTTTCAAAATTAATTAACATAGATGAAAGCTGTACCACTAGATAGATCATGAAATTACGAAGCTAACGCAACTTGTTTGGGTCAAAACGGATTTGAAACGAGGGAGTTATAGGGTTTTCAAATTCGGTGGCAATTTTGTAAATAAAGATTTTCTTTTTATTTTGAATAAATCAAACGCCGAAAGGAAATACGCTTTCCAGAGGAGAAAGCGTACTCAAGGAAGGCGCCAAAGGACTGCGGGTTCTAACATAGAAAAGTAAGGGGCCTCTTTTGCAAAACTATCAGAACGAAGGGGTATCAAGGGTTGTGGGTCGTTGGATCGCGGATGGATGGATTAGATTAGATCGGGGGGAAGAAAGCCAGGGGCTCTTTAACAAAAATTCCCTCGAAGGGGTATGGGACGATCTGGATCACTTGATTAGATTGGGATGGTCAAGATTAAAAGACAGAGAGGGAGGGGGGATTCCTTGCCGGCACAGAAACAGGGGCGGCGGTGGCCTTTGCCGGACTGAGCAAGGGCTCGCCGGAGTTCGCGACTAAGGCCCTTCGGGGCACGATTGCGCAAGGGGAAGGATGGGGGAGCAAGAGGAGAAGGTGGCGATCTCACCTGAGACCAAATCGGAGTCCGGGGAGACACGGTGGCGGTCGGCCACGGACGGAGGCGGCTCGGGAGTCCCTGCTCGTGGTAACAGCGCGGTGAGGGCAGGGAAGGGAGAAATTGAGCGCGGGGTGAGGTACAGGGGTGTTCCACGAACACACCACAGTGCTTTACGCGGACAGAGGAGCACCAGAGGCGGCTGTCGACGACGACGTGCGGTTGCGGCCTCTCTGTGAACGACGAAGGGACGGTGGGGACGAGGAGGGGCGAGGCTGAGTTGCCGAGAGGGTTCACGGGGTGCCAAACCTTGTTCCATTGAAGGCAGAGGACTCGCGGTCGACGGAGGGGCTCGGCAAGGCTCCAATGGCGGCGGCGTCGGTTCCCGAGCTCTGGGTCACGCGGCGGCTGTGCTAGGGCAAGGCGAAGCGGCTCGGTTCGGGTACGGGAGAAGGCGGGTCCGGTCCGCTATTTAAAGGGCCGGGAGGAGGAGGAGTCCCGGCGTGGCCCGCACACCAAGGCGGCGTCAGCTCTGCTGGAGCAGAGTCCGTTGCGAGGATGAGAGGAAGGGGAAGACCCCGACAGGTGGGCCCGAGGTGGCAGTCAGAGAGAGGAAGGGAGGAGGAGAGTGGTTTCCCTTCGCGCTGGGTCGGCCTGGCCGAACGGCCCAAGGGGGAAAAGGGAGAGGGGTCGGGCCTGCGGGAGAGGGAAGGAGCTGGTTGGGCCTTCGGGCCAAAATCAAAGAGAGGGAGAGGAAGAGAGTTTTCCATTTCTTTTTCTTTTTCCTTTTTCAAAACATTTTCAAAACATTTTAAAATTCCTTTTTCCAGATTTGAACAAAACCACTCAAAACAAAAATATGCAAGGGCATGAATGCTCAACACTTTGCTAAACCCTAGGTTACTTTTAATTTGATAAAAAGTTTTTAGTTTACTATATTCTCATGAGCACAAAATTTGAATTAAAACAAATTCAATCTATTTTCAAAATTCAAATTTTCGGGTGTTACAGTTACTTTGGTTTTGGTCTCCTGCCACGGGGCACTCTGGTGGTTTAGCAGTTGGAGTTAATTCTGATTTGTTTGAAGTGGAAGATTCTAAAATTTTATGTTATAGTATCTGGATTTTGGTTAGAAACAGATTGACTAATTTTAGATTCTGGTTAGTTAATATTTATGGCCCAGCACAGCATGAGTTTTCAGTAGATTTTATTAAGGAGCTTTCTGAGACGGGAACTGATCAAAACCTTCCTCTGCTCCTGGGTGGTGATTTCAACCTGATTAGAAACAACAGAGAGAGAAATAAAGGTCATTGAGACCAAAATTTGATGGATCTTTTCAACAAATTCATTGGGTTCTTACAACTAAGAGATGTCTTCATCAGTGGCTCCAAATTTACTTGGTCCAATAAACAAAGAGACCCTACCTTGATAAAACTTGATAGGATCTTGATGTCTGAATCTTGGGAATTAAACTATCCTACTAGCTTTGCCTGGTCTAAAGCTAGAATTGGATTTGACCACAGCCCTATCTTGTTAAACTCTGGTGAGCATGGAGCTTCCAGACCCAGCTACTTTTATTTCAATGAACAATGGTTACAACATGCTGATTTTGGCAAACTTGTTCTGAAAAAATGGGGGGAATTGATGGAGGACTTCCCCTCAAGGACTTACTCTCTGGATAAATGGCATGGAGGCCTGCAAAAATTGAGACTCTTTCTAAAAGGCTGGAATTTGAACTGGAAAGGGGGACAGAGAATGCTGAAAAATAATTTGGAAAAAAGATTCAGGGCTTGGACAAGGTGGCTGAAAGTAGACTCATATCTATACAGGAATGGGAAGAAAGGATATCTCTTGAAAATGAGCTAGAAGATTTGTACAAGATGGAAGAGTTATACTGGAAGCAAAGGGCTGGAACCAAATGGACTCTCCTAGGAGACTCCAACTCTCACTTCTTCCATCAATATGCTAATGGCAGAAGAAGGAAGAATACCATTGCCTTCTTAGATTCTGAACAGGGGGAGATTAGGGGCCAAAAGGACATCACTGATCATATTGTGGACTACTATAAGAATCTGTTTGGGAGGAGTGAACCCTGTTCTTTGAACCTGGGGGCAGACTTCTGGCCTGTGGAGCTTAAGGTGAACACTGAGGAAAAGGAGCACATGATTAAGGGTTTTGAGATGAAGGAGATCAAAGAGACCATCATGGAGATGAAGTCTAACTCTGCTCCTGGACCCAATGGGTTTGGGGTCTCTTTCTTCAAATCCTTTTGGGAAATAATAAAGGATAACATTTTTACCCTCTTCAAAGACTTCCATGGTGGACAGCTTGACACAAAAGACTAAACTATGGGGTGATTACTCTGGTCCCAAAGATTAAAGAGGCTAATACTATAAAACAATACAGACCCATTTGTCTCTTGAATGTGGACTTTAAATGTATTACAAAATCTCTAACAAATAGATTAACTCCAGTGGCCTAGAGAATTATTGGTAAAAACTAATCTGGTTTTATCAAAGGGAGAAATATTCTTGAAGGGGTGGTGGTGTTACATGAGGTGCTTCATGAACTGAGAAAAACCAAAGGCCAAGGTTTGATTCTCAAAATTGACTTTGAAAAGGCTCATGATAGGGTCAGATGGCAGTTCTTGGAACAAACTTTGTTACAAAGAAATTTCCATCCTCAATGGGTCAGCTGGGTGATGGAAGCTGTTAGAGGGGGCAAGGTGTGTATTAATGTGAATGGTGAAAGGAGTAACTACTCTAGCACCTTTAGAGGCTTAAGACAGGGAGACCCTCTCTCCCCTTTGTTGTTCAATTTAGTGGCAGATGTTTTGGGTGTCTTGTTGGATAAGGCAGTCAGCAAAGGGCACATCAAAGGGGTTTTAGATTACCTTATCCCAGGGGGGATATCACATATACAGTATGCTGATGACACTTTCATAATGATTGATGGTTCTGATACTTCCATTAGGAATCTCAAACTGATCTTATATTGCTTTGAATGGCTAACTGGCCTCAAAATTAACTATAGCAAAAGTGAAGTGTTTGGCTTTGGTTTCTCACAACATGAAAAGGAAAGGATGGCCAACATGCTGAACTGCAAGTTAGGAAATTTACCTCTGAAATACTTGGGTATTCCTATCAGTGATTCACACTTAGGCATGGGGGCCTTCTCACATGTTAGCCAAAAATTGTTGAACAGATTGGACCCTTGGAGAGGGAAGCACCTCACCTCTGGGGGAAGACAAATTTTATGCAATTCATGCCTGAGCAGCATGCCCATCTACTACATGGGCTTCTATTGGTTGACAGATGAGATGCATAGGAAAATGGATAGCATTAGGGCAAACTTCTTGTGGCAAGGAGCTGACAGCAGTTTTAAATACCATATGGCCAAGTGGGAAATGATATGTAGACCAAAAGACCAAGGGGGTCTGGGCATCATTAATACCAGAACTATGAATAATTGTTTGCTGGTGAAATGGATTTGGAAAATTTTCCAGGAACCTGATGACCTTTGGTTTAAGCTGATCAAAGCTAAATATTTGGATGTTGGCAATTTTTTCTCGGCTATCAACAGGGGAAATTCTCAATTCTGGAAAGGACTCCACAAAGTGAAGCATCTGTTCAAATGGGGGGCTATGTTCAAAGTGAAGAATGGTTTAAATTGTATATTCTGGCATGATAATTGGATTTTGGATGTGCCTCTGATGATTGCTTATGATGATCTCTTCAAGTTGGTAAGACATCCTGACAGTTCTGTAATTGAAAACTAGACAGGAAGTGACTGACAGGTTGAGTTTAAAAGATCGTTATCTGCAAATAATTCTAGTAGATGGATGGAGCTCAAGGGTGAGCTAGATAACTTTACATTTGATTATGAAAACCATGATAGGGTGAGTTGGGCACTAGAGAAGAAGGGTTTGTTCACCACAAAATCCCTTTATAAGTTCTTACATGAAGGGGGGCACCAACAGGGTGGCTGGAGTTCTGTGGAAAGGCAAAATCCCCCTGAAAATCAATTTTTTTCTCTGGCAATTGTTCAATAACAAATTACAATGCGCCCAGAGCTTAAAGAAGAGAGGTTGGAAGGGGTGCGAAAAATGCTGCCTCTGTGGCATGATTGAATCTGTTAACCACATATTTTTTTGAATGCTTGATTGCTAAATCTATTTGGAATTTCATTAAAGAAATCTTTAGCCTGGACAGCTACCCGAGATCGGTGAAGAGTTTGACTGAATCATGGTTACTGGGCAAGGGGCCCTTGTCCACTAGCTTAATGCTGTTCATATTTGCAGGTCTTGCCTGGGCAATTGGAAAAGTAGAAACAAGGTGGCAATTGAACACAAGTACCTGAATTCCCCCTTTGACATAATATATGCTGCTCTATCATCAATGCAGAGGTGGAGTGCTTTGCTCAAGGAGGAGGAGCATGAACAAGTTCTGCAAGTGAAGGACGACGTGCTCAGCTGGATGAAAAGCTTCAAACCCTTGATGTTGGCGTCTACCGACATTTGCGAAGTCTAGATCATGTGTTAGGAGTGTTTGTTTGTCTGCTACTTTGCTAAATTGGTATCCCCACTATTGTACCGAATATGTGCTTTCTTAAAAGCTGAAGAAATTCTTGATAAAAAAAGATCATGGCTAGCTTGTTTTTTTTTTTGGTTTTCATGAGACGTTGTTTGAGTTGGTTGTGTACATCTTTTGATGTAGAGGCCGGATATTGAATATATCCTTTATCTAAAAAAATAAAAAAATATAATATATAATGATCTACAGAGCTAGAGCAGTTTTTTTTTCCTCGATAGTATAGTGAGATCTACAGAGCTTGACAATGCTCGTGTGCAAAGTCAGAGCTAAAAACGTGGGCACCAAATAGGCCGTAATAACCGGTTCTTACATATAGTCTACGTATGCAGTCATTTTCACCCATCTTTCCTGGTTGTTTCGGCTGATGATGTCAATTGAGCTCCTACCCTCTCTAGCTAGCTAGATTTACCGACTTTATTAAAGGCCACGCGCACCCAGTTTTCCACCAATTAACCTCGACCACAATTCGATATGATGGAGACCGAATCAGCTGGTGCCATATATATATATATATCTGCTGACAGGGACAGCAAGGGAAGACGCCGGAACACACGTCCCTTTCACGAGCACAATCGCGTGCGTGTTCATTTTTCACTAATTCAAAGATACACGTAGTACACGAATAGGATCGAATAATATTTATATAGATTCGCATATAGTATGTCAAAAGCATTATATATATATATATATATATATATATATATATATATATATATATATATATACACACACATAGGTCAGCTGAGGCCTTTGTACGTCACTGTCATGCATGGAGCTCGAGCGCGCCATATATGGGTCGCATGGAGCGCGCTATATGGACCCATGCCATGGATGTCTTGTGTTACCAAGCAGCCGACATAATTTTTTTAAGAAACAAGAGAAGCTTGCGCCTCTACTGAATTTATTAAGAAAACCACAGAAAAAATACAAGTAAGAGTCTTGAGTATGAAATAAAGATTTCAAAAACAGAGAAAGAGAGGAAGAAAAAGATCTTTGTTACACAAACTGCTCAAGCCATGAGCTAATTTAATGTAGATATTTTTTCTTTGCGCGAAGAATAAGTAAGCCAAAGACATTCTCGAAAACATGCTTGCATTTATGGATGGTTGCCTCCTGATCTCTGAAGATGAAATTGTTTCTCACTGTCCAAATGCTTGAGCACATAGTGATGATTATTTCCAAAAGGAAGGAGACATTGAGTTGAGCTCTGAAAAACTCCAAGGTCTGGAACGGTCCTTGGGACTAGGGGACAGTTTAACCAACCAAGTTTCAGCAAACTTTAGCAAAATCACAGTGTAGGAACAAATGGTTCACTGTCTTTTGTACTGAGTTATCACAAAGAGCACAAACAAACAAAGGACTGCAGTTGCATGTGCTTCCTTCTCAATATGTTTCTCGTACAGTCGTACTGAGTCTGTCTTGTGCCAAGAGCCAGAAGAAAATCTTGTGTTTGTATTGACAGGAAGATTTCTATATCCATCTAAAAAAACCGGATGTACCCATGTTGAACCCGAGAGTTGCAAGTTTGCTCTTGCACATGAGAATTCCTGCATGCCTTCCCCAAATGTAAGACTAAGTGTCATTGAGTCTTGAAGGCTGAAAATAGTCAACTGTTTGCTCCGGTTGATTGAACTGTTGATAGGCCTCTGCTGATAGTGGTAGATGGAATGTTTGGATCAGGGCATTACCTTACCGGCGTTATACTGTATTGGGCAAGATCTGTGCACACGGTAGTGGATCCAGAACAAGATTGAAGGGGGGCTGATCTCTTTTTCTTCCTCTAATCTCTCTATTTTCTACTTTTTTCTTTTTTTTTCTTCCTCAACCTCTCAAAACAAGATTGAAGAAGGGGCTAATCTCTTCTTATTTCTCTAGTATCTTTATTTTTCTTCTTTTTTTTTCTCTCAATCCCTTTATATTTCTATTAATACACTGGTTGTAGGGGCGGCTGGAGCCCACCCAGCCCCCTCCTCTTTAGATTCGCCACCGTGCACACAGTACGGTCACGTTTGGAATTCCTATGTTTTTTATAAAAATAAATTGATTTTTGTGTATGTTTCGAATAGGTCCTATGTGTGTTAACGTACAACTTAACTTGCAGTCTCTCTCCGGCCGGCCGGTGCACCGCGTCGCGGCCGATCGAGTGGCGCGGCCCTTGGCGGCGTGCAGCGGCCACGTCTCACCGTCGCAAGAAAGGCTACTATACCTAGGGCTAAAGGCAACCACCTTTCTTAATTAACACAGTAGTACTTCTCAAAACAGCAACGTCGTCGTCTAAAGTTGGAGTTGGAGACACATAAATATCAGCGACAAACACATCGATCGACGACGATATATATACGCATGTCACTTTATTTTGTCGCTATAGTATACTGTATAATAAAGATATACGTGGTATATGCATCGTCTGGGATACGTGTAATAAACTCCATATATATCACCAATACAGTATACTGTATGTTTATATCCTCGTCTCCTCGATCAGCTCGACTCAATGGATATGATGGATGGATCGAGAAGAGAGATGATATATATGGCCGGCGTGCCGCGCCGTGGACGCGCGCCGTAGGTACGTACAGTACGTGTTTCATTCGCTTGGCGTTACGTGAAACACATATGCATACACGTTCACTGTCAGTCTCACAGATCACGTACTGCGCGCCACGCAAAGCGGCGGAGGCGTACGACATGCACGTGTCTCAGAACTATTGGATTCCATCGCGATACGCCATCATGCGCGCGCGTGGGTTTCCGTGCCGGCGCCAAAGCACATGCATGCAGCTCGATCGGCCGTGGAAGGAAAGGAGGTTCTGGTGCCCTGTATGTGCGCCACCGCCGCCACGATATATGATCTCGGTAGCGCCTACCTCGATCGCACGTTATCCGTCGTTTCAAGTTTTTTCTGTATGTACAGGCAGATTATTACAGTACATATTTGTAAGGTTTCGAACGGTTCGGCTCAAGATTTTGTCTACTGTTGTTTTATTGTAAAAAAAAAAAATCAGTCTGGTAAATCTAAGCAAAGTTGAACTCTCTGCGCACGTACGTGCTTTTTTCCCCCGGCGGTGCGGCGGTGGCTGTCATGATCATACATAGATCTGATGAAAACAACCTCTGCATGAATTATTAATTCTACTATATATACATTATATATAGCCTCTTTATTTGCGGTTGCGGGACTAGTACTGTAGCATGCACTAGCAGCAGTGTCCCAATCACAGTCACAGGGATCGCGGAACGGGGACGACGTGGTACAGTCGCAGGAACGGGCTTGGATCGTGAATCGGGACGGCGTACCAAAATGAATCGGATCAAGAGAACGAGAGAAGGCGACGGTCTACCAGGAACACCGACAGACAGCAGCAGAAGCGCTTGGTCGAGCGGCGCGGCCTCCCCACGTCGAACGGCGGCGGCGGCGCTGAGATCGAACGGCATGGGTCTCCTTTTCTCCGCGCAGGCAGGCCGTCGAGCGCGCGCCTGATGTGGTCAGGAGCGAAGGCGGCACGGCGTTGGGCAGTAGCCGAGGCTTCCGTCGATTAGCAGAGGCGTCGCGACATTGGGGAGGCGGCGGCCATGGACAGAGGAAAAGTCGACCAAAGCGATCCTATCCTATCCGATGGTGGTGGAAGGGCTGCCCCGTTGGCTTGCTGGGCCGGCCCAACATCACGTCTAGCTGCTGCTGCGCTAGTTTTTCTAATGTATGAGGGCTACAATAACGGAGCATATCAAATGCATTAGTATCACGATCCATAGCTACGTTCCGGGTACATCGTCTCAATTATTTAGGGATCATGATCCCATCATCGAACCAAGCGTCCCGAAGAGATATACCCCTCTACAAACCGGGAACTTAAAATTGTCGATCCACGTACTATGTACCGCGTTCTTCGTACCGGCGTTCCGGGAACTTTTGTGACTGTGGTGCCAATCCTAGTAGTGCAAATAATAAAGATGTAATGTTGACGGGCACCTAGCTTTAAGCTAGCGGGTACAGTACGTAGCACACATTGTTCTTCCTTGAAGAAGCATAATTATGGCCACGCACATACTACATGACTTTAGTTTTCACCTTCTTCTGCTTCTGTTTGGTACCGTCATATCTGCTTCCTTGAAGTAGCTTTTCTAGTAACGTGACATGTTTGTTCATGCATCGTTAGCTTTTCCTCGACTCCATATGCCAATTTTTATTCCATTCAGACACTGTACATTCAAATCATATACACTGTAAGTATATATACATACACACCTTTTAATTCGCATTCACCGTACCTCTGATTATGCATACAGTACGTATGTATTATATTATGTATATGCTTCATCTAAAATGCATATGACGCCGTGCTACATACAGGCACCCACTGGCCACTGCAGGAGTACGTCTAGCTAGCTGCTGCCATTATACGCACGCACACGGCACAAGCAGTCAAGTGAAGCAAGTCGACAAATCGGAATTTGACACTCTCACTGTGTCAGTTAGGAAGTACGGAGCACACGTCCTTTTAATTCGTACGGACCGTACAGTTCGGGCACCGTCCGGCGGATACGTGTTGCACAGCCCGGCCGAGGATTAGCAAGTGACGACGACACGTACGTACGGCGCTGCATGCAAACGCGAGCTGATCCACACGATTTCTGCGGCTCTTCATTTGAATTATTGGACTGGATTAATTGGAGGATGATCGCGATGCCCGCCCGCGTGTGGTTCTTGGAGACCTGCCTTTAGCTTCTCTATAGATTAAGCATCTTCGGTCACTGACCCTAAATCAAACTCCTATATTTTTATTTGAGAAGTAACATGCAAAACTTAAGGGCTAAATTTAAAGTTCAATTCTAACCATAGTCCCTACTTTAACGGGAGAGGAATAGGAGGACCTCTTTTCTGGGGATCTAAAACTAAACTCTTCTAAAATAAGAGCTTAAATAGAAGGTGCATTGGAGTAAATTTTTTTCGACCAAATCACTAAATTTATAATAGGGACGTGTTTAGGGCTCCACTGGAGACTAGTCTAGTAGCAGGCGGAGTAACATTAACAGTAACACCGGCTCACCTGGGAAGCGGTGCTGGATCGATGATGTGCGAGAGTCCCCGCGTACGTTGCCGCCGCCCGCGCGCCGGAAGTTTCGTCGTTCCTCCTCTCCAGAGCGTCGTCATTATCGTCCACCAACAGATTGACCATCGATGCGATGATGATACGTGCACGTGCAGATACCTGGGGGCATTAAACACGCAGAGAAATCTAATCGGACTTGTGCTGACAGTGAGACACCAGGCACGTACTACTCCTGTGGCGGATCCACGAGATGAGACGAGACGTGGTTGTATTGGATTGGTCGGACGCGCTAGCTAGCAGTTGCGGCCCGTTCCTGTTTTTTTTTTCTTCTCCAATTACTCCCCTAAATTTAGTTTATAGTACGTATTAGTTTACTACGAGTAAAAAACGTTGTTTATATTCAATAAAAACCGGTGTTGATACATATGGTAGGCGTTCTCCTAGTCGTGTGTGTCAGGAGCTGGACCAACAACGGGACAAAATGAATGCAGGCCGGCGAGAGATACGCCCCGTGTCGACGTACGCGACTGTTTAGGCGAGGCCGCCGAGGCGAGACGATCTATTTGTGTCATTGTTTTTTATTATTTATTTATTATAGCAGCTGGCCTCTCCGTTTCCTAAACAAAATGAATCCCTGCTTGTCCATCCATCTTCTTCGTCTCCCGAGTTGCAGCATCATGCCAGGTAGCTAGGTTGTCTCGTGTCGTAGCTTTTCTCCAGCGGCGGCGGGCGGACTGGACTTTGGGCGGCATCACGGATTCACCGACTAGCCGACGTCGCGCGAAATTTTCCACCGAATTTCTCATCGGCACTCTGTTCTCTCTCTGCTTGGGGTGGATAGACATATAGACCCCGCGCGCCGGTGGAAACTGCAAACTCATCAATCATCATGGGCAGCCGCGGCCTGCAGTGCATCGGCATCTGTATCTGCATGAATGAATTTGACGCATGCCCTTTGCCTGGAGCCCTGGACCCAACTCCAAACTTCAATTCATTGCCCGTTTGCATTGTTTCTCATCTATTGCACGACCCAGGTTGGTGGTGACCTGACTACCTGACCGCGACGGCGGGCGAGACCCAGTGCCAGTCGGAGTCGGACTTGTTGCCGGTCGCCCGCCGCCGCACGAGCGCTGTGCTGATGGCCTTCTTCTTCTCAGTTGCCCTTTTATTGCATAAGCGTGACACAGCTCCAAACTCATTGTCCAACTTGAGACCACAAAACAAAAATAATGCTATACTTATTAATTCTTGTGTATATTGGACCCTTCCGTGTCCACGTGATCCATGGCTGCTTCATCTTATAAACCGTATTGATCTATATTATCCCAATCCCAACCAAGAGAACCTTATCCACCCATCCTGGAACACCACCAAACTAAGGAGATTGCACAGATGAAATCAGAAAGCTTTCTTTCTTTCTTTCCTTCAAGAACATCCAAAGCATGGTCGAAAAGACCAAGTTCTCAAAGCACAGATATCAGTGAATACTTGTGAAATCAGATAGCAGAGAAGAACATTTCAATTTTAGATACATACCTGATATACTTGATATCAACTACTAGTCATATTCATACATTTTTTTTTCATGTTCACACAAGCACCTGATAACTACTGCTACTGCTACTGCTACTGCTACTGCTACTGCTGCTGCTGCTGCTGCTGCTGCTGCTGCTGCTACTACTACTACTACTACTACTACTACTAAACAGAAATATCAGGAGTTACTTGTCTGCTATGAAACAATCCATCATCTAGCCATAAATTACAGGAACAAGAACAAGAACTAGGGTCAAGTTAACAACTAGCAAGCTAGACTACGATAGTTTCCTTTTTCCAGCCCAAGTTGACTTCAGTAATAATTCTAATCTGCTCCCTTTTTCTTCTTGCTCTTGGCCTGTTTCGCCAAGAAAACCGACAGCCCTGTAAAGGCAAACTTCTTCCTCTTCCCTGAAAATTTCTTCGGAGCTGTTGCATCACTGCTGTACACAACTGCACGCCTGCGGTTTAGAATCTGTCCAAGCGACATATTAGAAGCTTCCATTGCGTCGTCCCGAACGTTTTTGTCATACCCATCTGGTCCCGTTAGCTTCATGCTCAATATCTGCCCTATCGACAATGTTGGTTTCAAGGGACCCTTCGAAGCGTCAACGATATCCATATTCTGAGAATCTCTGGAACGGGGAGCTGGATGCTTGAACCTGGGAGGGTCATGGACTGAACGCCTCCTGTTTCCGGTTGTGGATCGACATCTGCGGAGAGACTCTTCTACTGCAATCTTCCCCCGGTTAGCAGCATCCACCCTCTTCTGGGCCTCCTGTAGTGCCTTCTTACATTCCTCAACCTGTAACCGAGCTTCTTCCAGCTTTCGGAGGGAGTCAGATTCTGTCTGGCTGGCGTCACCAACCTGCGCCATTGCAGCTTTGATTTTCATTCTTGAGCATTCATCAGCCTCCTGAGATTTGGCAGCAAGCTCAGAGTACTCTTCCAAAGAAAGGCTCACGCCTTCCGTGTCCTGGAGGTCCTTAGCAGAAGCTTCATTGCTTAGGAGGATCTTGATTTCAGCCAGGGCAAGAGCTTCAGCTGCTCTTGCAGCCTCTTCTATCTTCTTGGCAGCACGACACCTCACCTCAGCAGTGCCAATGCTAGCTCTCATCTGCTCAATTTCAGCAGACAGCATAACAGCTTCAGATTTCGACGCACTCGCCGCATTCCTGAGCTGCTCTAGCTCAGATGTCATCTTCTTGATCTCGACAAAGATGTCCGATGGATCACTACGTCTCCTCTGCAGACCCTGCAGCGTCTGCAGCTTCTGTGCAGTCCGGTCCAGCTCATCCTCCAGAGAAGCAATCAATGTCGTATTGGCACAAACCTTCTCTCGGCTTCGCTCCGCCAAGACTCTCTCTTTGGCAATGTCGTTACGCAGCGACTCGACGGAGGCTCTTATAGCCGCAAGATCACTCGTGGTCCTGTTTAGGTTGGCTTTCGCCTGCTCAAGGTCTTTCAGCACTGAAGAACCAGGGGATTGCTGCAGCTGCGCATGTAGCGCGCCCATAACCACACCAGTTTCACCCATCTCACGCTGCACTCCTGCAGGTTCTCCGGTGCCAATGGGCACGACTGAAGAAGCAGGGGATTGCTGCCGCAGCGGCACATGTAGCACGCCCATAACCGCATCAGTTTCGCCAGTCTTAGACAGCACTCCTGAAGGCTCTTCAGTGCCAGTGGGCGCCGCGGCTTGACCCCTCTCCTCAGGAATGCAGAATGCACCAACATTCTCGTTCTGTATCTTTAGCTTTAAATCTGCAACCACCTGTTTGGTGGACTCCAGCTCTCTGAGCACATCAAGCGTCTCCCTTTCTTTGACGCTGAGCTCCTTCTCTAGCTGTGCGGTCTGCTCCTCCAGATCGGTCAGTTCTTCGGTCCCCTCCTGCTTCTGCCGCAGAAGGTAGGAGAAAGCACAAATCAGCGCGAAATTTTATCTACCTGCCGCATTTCCCTCCCAATAAATCTAAGAACCACAGGCGACACAATCGCGAGACTGCTGTGCTGAACCAACCAACCAAAAGCACACGCCATATGCAATAGACATTTGCGGCGGCGGCGTGCGAGGAACGCAGATTAGCTACCTTTGGGTTTGGGGGCGCGAACATACGCTTGATTAGGTGGGAGCTCCAGGCGGCGCTGCCGCCGAAGCGGTCGACGGCCCGCGCACCGACTTGAAGGGCGCCGAGGTGTCGACCTCCGCCCTGCCCTTCAGGCGGCCGACGCCGCCGCCGGCGGAGGAGGCGCCGGGCGGGGCGAGTTCTTGCGCCTCGGCCTCGCCGTTCATGGGGACTCGTGCGGCGAGTAAAGATGATGCCTGTCTCGTCTTTCTTGGGTTCCGTCCGTGGGGTTTTGGTGGGGGTGGGCGAGGAGAGAGGACGACCGCCGACAGAGAGAGCCAAAGGAATCGAAGCCAGTGGAAGCGAGCACGCCGGGGTTTGGATGGATTTTATTTATTACAGTAATTTATTTTATCGCCATGGCCCATGGGTGACTGTTGACCCGGCCGCTGGTACAGTAAATAAATTGCAGTATACTAGCCGTTTGGGCGTTTGGGAGCCGTGGGCGCGTTGCTGCCTCACCTCTCCTGCGTCTGTGCACTTGCTCCTTCGCCTTTCGGCCTTTTGCTACAGACAGCAAAGATGACGTTTGAAGTTGGACTTTGTATTAGTGCAAGCACCACATGATTTGGGAACAGTGCCTCAGTAACAATACGCAAATCTTGCTTTTTCAAGTAGTTAAAAAGCTTAAGGTTGACCAAGTCTATTAAAAAAATACACATTTATAATATCGAATAACTATCATTCTAGAAAAAGTCAAGTGTTTTTAATATTTTCTATAATCTTAGTTGTTGAACGTAAAAATGTTTGACTCAATCGAAACTTAGAATTGCATCTTTTGAGAGTTGAGATGGAGGTAAAAGTCATAAATGTTAATAATATTTTTTATAATCTTAGTCAAACTTGACTCAATCCAAACTCAAAATTGGGTATTTTTGGGGATGGAGGTACCAAGTATACTCCCTTGGTTCTAAGAGACATTAAACCTGACTATACCACAAAACATCTTATAAGTGCTACTATGTGAGTGCTCGAATATAATTGTGGAACGTCTTATTTGTAGGACATGAACCTCCGAAAAACACGTGATAGTTACGTGTACCTCATGAAATATAGGAAAATAGTTAAACATGACAATAACATAATTAATTACTCGACCGCTTCGTCTTCGTGAGGGACGACACCTCGTTCCCCGCGCCCAATCCCACTGCGGCGTCTTCCACCAACTCCTTGTGCGACAAGGTCAGCGTCTGCTTCGAGCTCCACAATCCGCCGCGGCCATCCATGATCTAGCTCTCGTGGGCGGCCTCAGGTTCCCGTTCCCCCACGACATGTACGACTACTTCTTCTACAAGGCAGCAGGAGGAGGCGTAGTTCCGTCGCTCTATCGGCTGCCCTCCGTCTACGACACCTTGCCCGAGTTCTGGGCCATGTTCAAGGCGGGATCCTTCCGGCGCACTGACCATAACCTGCGCCGGCTGAAGTGTCTGGACATGGGCGTCCTGTGCCGTGGCAAGAACGTCGTCGTGGCGGAGTTGCAGATCATGAGGACTTCAAAGGAGCCTGAGCTGCACGTGCTCATTCCGTCCAGTCCTGGGTCTAGCCGGTGACAGTCCAAGAAGATGCGCGTCATCCATGGTGCTGTTGAGCTAGACTTGGAGCAGTTCCTGTGGAATTGGTCTGCCCACGACGTTGTCCCGTTTGGGTCCTATCTGTGCTGGATTGATTATTGCCAAGGTGCTATTTTGTTCTGCGACGTCTTCAATGACAGCCCTGATCTTCGGCATCTGGCATTGCCTGCAAAGCTGCCTGACATGTATCGTCGTGGCTTTGGCAAATCATTGGCGGAGATGTTTATGAGTGTGGGTGTTCATTAGGAGATCAGTGTAATGAGCTTTGTTCGTGTTGTGGGTAGCAATGGCAGGATAATTGGTTCAGAATACCTCCCTGAATGAGGCTTCGTAGTTGACTCTTGGACATTAGAGATATCAGAGAAATATGAAATGATTTGGAAAAAAAGTGATGCAGTCAGATCAGATGATCTCTTATTGTCTGAAGATTTTGTAAAACTCACTCCTATGCCTTTGCAATTTCCTCATGTCAGCTTGAATGATCCCAGTGTCGTCTATTTTGTGATGGCAAATGAAAGACACATCATGGAGGGAATTGAGTATGGTAACACTTGGCTCGTGGCCATTGACATGCCAAACAAAACCGTCAAGTCATCATTACAGTATATCAACAAGGAAGAAGGCAGATCCGATGAGTACACTTCATTTGTCATGGCAAAATCCTGGGATTTCGAGAATTTTATTCCCTTTGAGCTTCCAAAGTACGTGAAGAAATGAGAGTTACTTCAGCTGTAGCTTCTGGTGGCATCAACTCAGCAATCAACTTCAGTTGTAGCTTCTGGTGGCATGTAGGCTTCTTCGTGGTGCTGGCTTCGGTGCTGGCTTCAGATTATTACTAGTAATGTCCAGTCTGTCCTACATGTGAGAACTGAACTTGTATATGGAGTACAATTTGTGTTACTGTTGTCCCAACTTGGGCGTGTTCAGTTCATTCTTGCCCGGTGCTTGGTCACCCTTCTATTTCCCTGATCACTGTATGCTTGATGCTGCACTCTTTCATGAATCTTCATGTTGGTAGGATGTAGCAACAACTATTATAGAATCCGGACGCGGGGTGGGCTGGCGCGGGCATGCACGGCGGCTGCACCTACCGTCCTCCTCTCCCCCTCGTGTCGCGGTGCGACCAGGCCTTGCCGGTGGCCACCGGCCTGGCTGCCCCCCTGTGCTGCCACCTCCCTATGCTCCGTGTGTGCTCATTACCTACAAGTGCTACAAGAAACCCTGCCTGGCGACAGCAGCCGCAGCCACCAGGTCCCTTTCCCTCCGGCGACTGAGTGGACGATGAGGTAAACAAACATCTCTCTCTTTGCCTCCTTTTACTGGATATCTTGGTGGCGTCTCTACGACAACATGAGTTTGCACCATGGCTTGTACAAACCGTTCTAATTTATTCAGGTTCACATTTCATTATGATGTTTTAAACAAGACAGGAAATGTTTGGTAGTTCAATGCTTACAACAGATGACATGGGGTTTTCTGTCTTTCAAATTTGTGCCTGAATGTTGTACTTTAGACATGTATATAGGTGCTGTTTGGTTCAAGAGAAGTAAAGGGAACGTAAGTGATAATCATTTTCCCCCGTAATGGTTGCTGAGCAACAGTATACGCTATCTGTTTGGTTCGTTGCGAAGTTGCTTCTGGCGGCCGGCGGCCAAGCAGCCGATCCCTGGCTCCCGCTAGGCGGCGTCGCAGGCCGTGAGGCTTCTGTTCTCGCGTGGGGAGGGGAGGAGGTGTGGGGACTGGGGAGGAGTAGCTGCAGCTGGCATCTCGAGCTCCCCGTGGGCGGTTCCGACGGCGACGGCCGCAGCGGGCAGCGAGTCGCTAGGGTCGCGTCGCTAGGTCGCGTAGGGAGGAGTCGATGCAGCTCGGGGATGGGATCGAAGCGGGGGCAATCAGATTGTATGGGCCGGTATCTGTTGCCGCCGTGATCGTTTACAGGCTGCTCGAACCAAACAAAATCCAACGTAATCGAATTGCGCTGTAAACAGTTACCGGCTCAAAATAGAGAAACCAAACAGCACCATAGTTTTGTTGTGAATTTGTTCCAGTTTGGGAGGCAAGTGCTCTTTGTTGTCGTTCCAGGTAAGACCTAATTCAGAAAGACAGAAACATCACACAATTACCTCAGACTGCTCAACGTGGATAGCACACCGCTCTTCTCTACAATTTCTTCTCAGACTGCTCAATTTGGTAAGCACACCACTCTTCGAGAATATGCAACTTTCTTTCTGGCCAGGGCATTATTCTCTTAGTAAGCGTTGTTCGTGTCTCCAGGCATCCTCCTTTTTAAGCTACTTTAAGCACAGACTTCATAGCAATGACTACTTGCCATGTGTAGTGCATTTTTTTTTTTGGAAATAACTTTTTCATTATGCTCATATAATAAATGGACTACCCTGCATATCCTGGAGTTCCTTTTACAAAAAAGCAGCAGCGTATTTATGGGCTCAAAAAAATTGGTACATTCAATTCAATAGTTATATACTCATCCTTTGACATATGTGAGTTGCAAGGTATAGGAAAAATGCTTGTTATTGTCCTATGTGATCTCTCCTTAATTGGAATTCTCTGGTTTATTTGAATAGAGCAGTGTCCTCATCGAAAACAACAAATGTGCACAAATGTAAATTATTTTGAGTTGTTCTCTGCATCTACATCTACACCCACCTTTTTTAAAACAATATAGCTTCTATATAAATGCTTCCAGATAAATTAAGTTAACAAGGCAATGGTCTCCTTTTCTGATTATTAGAGCAAGGGCCCTTATTTTCATATATTTTTTTTGGACTTCTACTAGCATTTCAATATGTTCTGCTTATGTAGATTCACATGCCTCATGCTTAGTTTAGTGATGTTATAGAGGATCTCTTTTTCTTGCAGCTAACCTCTTTTTTGCGCTGCATGTGACTCATGTGTTACGGTTGCCAAATTGGAGGTCTTTTATTTGCTTCAACACTACTCGAGGCTTTCTTTAGCTCATAGCAGATGTTGATTGCTAACCTGCTGTCCAAAGGTTAGTTTTCTTTAGTGTTTTTTATTTACTTCAGTACATGTGTCTTCAGTTGTCTAAATTGGAGGTCTTTTGTTTGCTTCCACACCTCATGAATTCTGCTTGCTATTTCTGCTTCGTATCTAAAAATGATGTAGAGTTTTTTTTTTCAGCCCATTCAGATTTTGTTCTCAGGAATGTGCTGCTTCTGATGAGTTCAGATAGGTGCAGTACGTGCATCGATGGCATACAACTGCCCAAATATGTTAGATGATAACCTTAACATATGTGATATTTTTTCGTGGCTAACTATGTTGTCCAGTATGTCATACCTAAATTGCATTACAGTCCTTGGCCTCCTGTTACAATTAAGTCTCCTTGGTTCCATACTCTAGGTACCTCAAATGTGTTTCTTATTCTATCATAGAGTTAGATGCTTAGGTTCTTCAGTGAGGCCGATGGAAATTTCCTTCTCCTAATAGAGATTTCTTTGTTTATCTTTTCTAGCTTTCAGTGGTGAATTTCATTTAAAATTAGGTTGCAGTGCATTGTCCTCTACTAATTTAGCATTGTGGATTTATTGTACCTACCATTTAGACTACCTCTATATCATCTTCAGTATTTAGGTCCATGCCTTGCTTATTTAGGTCCCTTCCTTGCTTATAGAACCAGAAGCGAAGCCAGTCCTTATCCCACTTGTTCTTCTTGCAGAAGGATATCTCCGACCTCTCCTCGTTGCTCTTCCTGAGAGGCATGAACGTGCAGCTACCAAACTGAAGTTGCATATCCCTGACCTTCTTCGTCTAGAACTGAATCTCATAGTGGGCGCAAAAGGTATCAATATTTGGCTCAAAACCGTATGACTCGCACGCCCAACAGAACTGACCCAGAGCAAGAATGTCATTCGGCGTAAGATCATGCATTTGAATGGCGAAGGCCCACAGGACCTCACGGAGAAACATAACCTTTGGAACGCAAAGACCAGAGACAAAGTAATTGCGAAAGACAATCGCCTCCTTTTCTTCGGCTTCGACACAGATTCGCCTATCGGAAGCCTATACTTCTTCTTTGGGAACACCCCATTTCTCAATAGCTCGTCGACCATCTCCTAGGTCATGAGCGAAGGCCCAAGCTCGAAGGTTTTAGCCGTCATCGCGGAAAACTCTTCGAGACCGACTAAATCACCAACATACGCTTCTACGTTGCTCAAACCCTCCTCCAAGTCTCGGGCCTCCGTGCTTGCAAGCATGCACTCTTCAAAGTACTTGGACCACACAGCAGCACGAACACCGACCAAGGCAAAATATGGCCCGAGAACGAGGATCAGCGAAGGGCAGAACGATCGGAAGAAGCCACCGCTGAGACGCGGCAAGGGAGGCCAAGGGGCAGTAGCGAGAGCAAGAGCTAGCGGCGGCAAAGAATGAGAGCAGTTGATAGCGACACAACGGGGTAGGGAACCGACGCAGCAACAAGCCGGCGGCGGGCCACCGCCTCGATTTTGCGGCTAGAGAAGCCGAGCAGGCGTGTCAAATCGACGCACAGTAAAAAGGCAAGGACCAATCAGGACCCGACGCAGCACGCCGCGAGGGGGTAGGGGGTTCCTTGCGGAGGAAAGCCTTCGCGACTCGTCCACGCTCTCGAGGGACGTGCTCTGCAGACGTCAGACCAACCCCTCAAGGGGGGAAACTGTTGGGACAGAGATCGCGAAGGCCTAAGTTTGGGCGTAGGCTGAACCGAGCTAAGGCTGAGGCAGTCATGAGAAACCCTCGGAGGTGGGGAGCGAAGGCCCACGACGGCAGACACCGCCCCCGTGAAGGTAACGCAAGATATATCTTGATATGCTTTCTGTACACAGGTAACTGTAGATTGCACTGAGATTATTATGATATTAATATTGTAGGGGGCTAGCCTCATTCATGTACTCACGATTATTATGTGCAGTAATTAGGAGACATTGTAAAGATACAAGTGAACTAGTGCAATTGCATGAAAATCACAAGAATGAATCAGCTAATACAACTTAAAAAACAGGTATACCTTTCCTATGGGGAGACTCGTCAAGAGCGACAAGAGCCATGACCGATCCTCTGAGGATCCAAGGGTTCAACGCAGATCTAAGATAATCCCACGAATCTGAATCAGAAGGACAAGGATGGGAAGGAGGCCAACACACTTGCAGGAAGTTGAGGGCACAGGTCGCCGACGGCCGATAACCTGGTGACGACGGAGGGAAGACAGAGGTTGTGATGGTTGACGGCGAGGGGCGATGGAGGAGCGCAAGGCTGCGAAGAGGCGGAAGGCTGTGACGGCTGGCGGGGAGCGCGCCAGCCAGTAGCATCGGCCTAGGGTGTGGGAATCTAATCGAACCAACTCAACGAGAACCGGCGCGATCTGGGGTATTTGGGCCTAGCGTGTCGGGGTTGTGGCATTGTTTCGAAAGAACCCTCAAAGAAAATATATTTCTCTTTTCCCCCACTCGTGCTTTGTTTTGCGAGAGGCACGTATTGGCGTATAGAAGCATGGAAAACGGGGGGTGTTTGTTTAAAATGAAAATCAGGGCATGTTTGGATCCCCTTGCCAAATTGGTAAAAGAATAAAAAAATTGTTGTTTTTTTTGGCAAATAGATCGAAACATGAAAGACAAAAAATGACAAAAAAGCAAAAACTTTCCATTTTCCATTTGGGAGTGGCAAATAATGAAAAATATAAAATCATCTCAGTCGTACCCCTCCCTCCTGTGCATAGCGTGTGAATGAAAGTGCAATTATTAGGAGTAGAATTGTCTTTATATCTTCCATTTGTCATTTACTATTTGCCATGTGATCCAAACACTAGAAAAGTGGCAAAAGATTTGCCAAATTTATTTATCATTTGCCATTTGGCAAGGGATCCAAACAGGCCCTCAATGCTCACTGGAAGGGGAAATCAGTTGGTACCGTCCGCACCGCGAGCGACGCGCTCCTTGCGGTCCCCTCCCCCCGTGCTTCGCTTCCTGCGTCCACAACCGCTCGCTCAACGCTCAGAGAAAAAAAGTTACTCCTAGGTGAGGATCATCCCTACAACGATTTGGTGAAAATTGTTTAGGTTAGATGTGGGTCATCATATTATTATAATTGTAAGAACCTGATCCCTTCTATCCTGCATGAAGATGCCTGGGTATCGGCGGATGACGACAAATCAAATCTCATCTTTGACTATTACAATGGGATTTTGGGGACCCCCTTTCGTCGCCTTCACTCCATCGAGTTAGCTGATCTGTTGCCGCATCTGGACCTTTCAACTCTTGATGCTTGCTTCACCGAGGTTGATGTCTGGGCCACGATCGTAGACTTACCGGCGGACTGTGCGCCAAGCCCCGATGGGTTCATTGGGGCTTTTTATAGGGCAGCCTGGAACATCATCAAAACCGACATCATGACAACTCTGAATGCCTTATGGTCGCTGGACTACAGAAGCTTTCACCTCTTGAATGACGCACTGATGATTCTGCTTCAGAAGAATTCTGCGCCTAGTCAGCTGCGGGACTTTCGTCCAATTAGCCTAATGCATAGCTTCAGCAAGCTCTTTGCCAAATGCATGGCGAGGAGGCTCGCCCCCAAGCTCAAAGACATGATAGCCCACAATCAGAGCGCTTTTATAAAAGGTCGGGCCATTCATGACAAATTCAGATCAGTTCAACTCGTCTGTCGGTGGCTTCATTCAAAGAATTTCCCAGCGGTGCTCCTCAAGATCGACATTGCTAAAGCTTTTGATTCGGTTGCGTGGCCATTCTTGCTTGAGGTGCTACAGCATATTGGCTTTCCCAGAAGGTGGACAAACTGGATCTCTATTCTCCTCTCTACCGCAAGCACCAAGGTTCTTGTGAATGGAAGACCAGGCCGCCGCATCGCCCATGCTCGTGGACTAAGGCAAGGTGACCCTATTTCACCCATGTTGTTTGTCATGGTCATGGAAGTGTTGAATTCTCTAATCAGAGAGGCGGATCGACGTCAAATCCTCTCCTCTCTGCCCGGACATGTGCTTAAGCATCGTGCTTCTCTCTATGCTGACGACGTTGTCATCCTACTGGCGCCCTTTGAAGCTGACCTGCTTTGCCGAAATCAAGTCTTGCAACTTTTCGCTGGTGCATCTGGCCTGATTACCAACGTCGACAAGTGTGTTGCCACACCAATTCGTTGTGATGATGAGATGCTCGCGGTTATACAACAAGCCTTCCCCTGTGTAGTAGCTCCGTTTCCATGCAAGTATCTGGGAATCCCCCTGTCCCTCAAAAGATTGCGCAGGTCAGATGAGCAACCGTTGGTTGATGATGTCGCTTCTCGGATCCCAACGTGGAAATCAGGGCTCTTGACCTGCGCCGGAAGGGTGCTCCTCACCAAGGTGACGCTCTCGGCCGTCCCAGTGCACCTCAGCATTGCTTGCTGCTTCTCGGAGTGGGCCATCAAGCAAATTGATAAACGTCGCCGGATGTTCTTATGGGTGGGGGTTGAGTCGGTCTCGGGGGGCTGAGTCGTTCCGCAGCTACTTGACGGAGGCTCTTATAGCCGCAAGATCACTCATGGTTCTGTTTAGGTTGGCTTTCGCCTGCTCAAGGCCCTTCAGCACTGAAGAACCAGGGGATTGCTGCAGCTGAACTTGTAGCGCGCCCATAACCACACCAGTTTCAGACTTCTCAGGATGCACTCCTGCAGGTTCTCCGGTGCCAATGGGCAGGACTGAAGAACCAGAGGATTGTTGCAGCTGCACATGTAGCGCGCCCATAAACACACCAGTTTTAGACTTCTCAGGCTGCACCAGTCCTGCAGGTTCTCCGGTGCCAATGGGCAGAACTGAAGAACCAGGGGATTGTTGCCGCAGCTGCACAAGTAGCGCGCCCATAACCGCATCAGTTTCAGCATTCTCAGACTGCACTCCTGAAGGCTCTTCAGTGCCAGTGGGCACCTCGGCTTGACCCCTCTCTTCAGGGATGCAGAATGCACTGGGATCCTCGTTCTGTATCTTTAGCTTTAAATCTACAACCACCTGCTTGGTGGACTCCAGCTCTCTGAGCACATCAAGCGTCTCCCTTTCTTTGACGCTGAGCTCCTTCTCTAGCTGTGCGGTCTGCTCCTCCAGATCGGCCAGTTCTTCGCCCCCCTCCTGCTTCTGCAGCAGAAGGTAGGAGAAAGCACAAATCAGCGCAAAATTTTATCTACCCGCCGCATTTCCCTCCCAATAAATCTAGGAACCACAGACGTCACAATGGCGAGTGGTGACTGCTGAACCAACCAACCAAAAGAAGACGGACAATGCTAAGGTACAAACTTACCTACTAGGAGGTAATATCTTAAATCAATCTGAGCCGTTGATTTTTTATAATTTATAAATTACTTAGTAAATTAAAAAAATTGAAAAACAAAAATAGTTCCCTAATAGGGGAGCCGCCAGATCCTCCGTATCCCTATATACGGCAGGTGAAATATCTTGACCCCAAATCACGGGATAAAGCTACGGTGGCCTGTGGCCAAATGGGTCGAGCGGACGGGCTGACACATGTTATAAATATTGAAAGTCTTATCAGACCTAAATATTAAAAACAATAAAACATTTCATGCACTAACGCATGTTATCCACGTTAATCTAACCTGCATAGGCACGCTAACACATTATCTGTACTAACAAACATGCTAAGTACGTGCACGCTAGTCACGTAACACACCCACACACACTACACCCACACATATACACCCACTTCACTTAACACACCCACACACGCACACCCATGTACACGTACGCTACACCACACATGCACGTGTAATCGTGTATACGAACACGCACTTGTAAAATTAGGTAAGTTACATATGAAATTATACAGTAATAAAAAAATATATTAGTATAAAGTTAAGAATAAAAAAATTAACCATATCAGTCAAAGATCACACATACATTAATCAAATCTAAAATAGAGATTTTTATATTTAAAACTTTTCTTATTTATCCTATTTTATAAAATAAAAATTAATTAAATATTTATTTCATCTATTACCTCTTAGATGATCGTGATCGTCCGGATCGTGATCGTCCGATCAAAATAAATGATCTCATCCAGCATGACAGTACGCCATTTCGAGTCCAATCAAAATAAATGAACGACTCACAGTACCATAGCAAAAATCAAACAAGACGTCATATGCAATACTAACATTTGCGGTGGCGGCGGCGAGGAACACAGATTGGCTACCTTTGGGTTTGGGGGCGCGAACATACGCTTGATGAGGTGGGAGCTCCAGGCGGCGCTGCCGCCGAAGCGGTCGACGGCCTCGCGCTCCGACTTGAAGGGCGCCGAGGTGTCTACCTCCGCCCTGCCCTCAGGGCGGCCGGCGCCGCCGCCGGCGGAGGAGGCGCCGGGCGGGGCGAGTTCTTGCACCTCGGCCTCGCCGTTCATGGGGACTCATGCGGCGAGTAAAGATGATGCGTCTTTCTTGGGTTCCGTCCGTGGGGTTTTGGTGGGGGTGGGCGAGGCGCCGACAGAGAGAGCCAAAGGAATCGAAGCCAGTGGAAGCGAGCACGCCGGGTTGGATGGATTTTATTTTATTCATTTATTTATCGCCATGGGTGACTGTTGACCGGGCCGCTGGTACAGTAAATAAAATTTAAAATTGTAGTATAGCCGTTTGGCCGTTTGGGAGCCGTTGGCGCGTTGCTAGCTCTCCTCTCCTGCGTCTGTGCACTTGCTCCTTTGCCTTGCGGCCTTTTGCTACAGACAGCAAAGCTGACGTTTGAAATTGGACTTTGCATTAGTGCAAGCACCACATGATTTAGGAAACAGTGCTTCAGTAACATGATGCAAATTTTGCCTTTTCAAGTAGTTAAAAAAAGCTTAAGGTTGACCAAGTCTATTAAAAAAATACACATTTATAATATTGAATACTCGTTCCATACCCATATTACTTGACGTTTACGCAGCGACATGATCTGCAAAGTGTAACTTTGACTGTTTTTTTAAATATATATTTATAAAAGTATAATATATGTATATTATTATGAAAGTATTTTTCAAGATAAATCTATTGACATGATTTTCATTTTGCAAACTCAACAACTTAAAAGTTATTCATGATTTATATTCTCAATGTTTGACTTAAACATTTTTCAAAAGGACAACTAATATGGGTACAGATGGAGTAACTATCATTCTAGAAGAGTCAAGTGCTCATAATATTTTCTATAATCTTAGATAAACATAAAAATGTTTGACTCAATCGAAACTTAGAATTGCATCTTTTGAGAGTTGAGATGGAAGTAAAAGTCATAAATGTTAATAATATTTTTTATAATCTTAGTCAAACTTGACTCAGTCTAAACTCAGAATTGCATCTTCTGGGATGGAGGTAGCAAGTATACTCGCTCGGTTCTAAGAGACATTGAATATGTTTGACTAAGTTTGATAACAAGCAATTTTGGGTTTTATTTGATGGTTTGACTCAATCCAAACCTAAAAGTGCATTTTTATATGGAGGTAGCATGTAGTCCCTACGTTCTAAAAGATATAATATGAATTACTAACTCTGTCTCAAAACCCTCGTCTCGTAATGCTACGACATCAAAAAAAATTGTTGTCTACCATAATAATATATCTGAAGCTATGGGTTTAGAATATTGTTCTAAATAGCGGCCGTATAGCATTTAGCAGAGAGGTCTGCTCTTAACATTGTGTTTGGTGAATTGGGAGGAATTAAGTATTTCAATTATCTAGTACAAATGTAGAACTAATATAACTTGTTGAACTCATGTGAAGTATACAAAAGATTGAACTACAAGTTGATAATGCAAAAGTGGTTCCCATTTCCCACAATGAAATTCATCATAAAATGCTTTATTTTCCTATCTTTACATTGCATATCATTACACGTATGGCCATGCGCCTAGGGCGATCCGAACTAAAATCCATTGAATCACTAGGTATGATGGTTAGTGTCTCATTGCATCTTATGTCTCAATAAATTTTCATCGATTTTGCATATGTTTTTATTGTCAAGTGACAACAATGCATCTCTGGATATACCTTGATACCCTATACCTACTTCCACAAGTAGGGCGGAAATTCTTGATAATAATACAAAACATTTAACATGTTTTCATAATAGATATGTATATCCATATATATGGTACTGCTTTGTTGAGCACACGTGCAACAACAACATCGCTCATTACAAGAGATACCATAGTGTACCACATTAACCAATTTTGGTATGTAGACAATATTTGCATGCACACGACAGTTATTCATATAGTATAGTATGAGTAAATAGTAACTAGAGCAAAAGAAAAAAAACATGACTAATAAGTGGCTTAGCAACGTCCATATTCATGTTGCGCCCGTGAGCATGTTGTGTGAATGCATGTCAGCTTCAAACATGGTGGCATTCAATGGGGCCCTTGATGTTGGGGGCGCCAAGAAATTTGGTTGAATAGTTGCAGTAGCATGTTGTTTCACTGAGTTGTGGGCCACCAAGCTGCATAAAAATGCCATGTTTGGCATCCTCTACGAGGGCTATCGAATACTCAGAAGAGTTTCTAAAACCATCAGGACACACATCTCGTGGTGGCGGTGGTGGAGGTACCATTGAAGGCGGTGGTGGAGGAGGCATTATCGAAAGAGGTGGTGGTGGTGGTGGCGTCTTCGAAGGTGGTGGTGGTGGTGGTGGCGTCTTCGAATGTGGTGGTGGTGGCGGCGGCGTCTTCGAAGGTGGTGGTGGTGGCGGCGGCGTCTTTGTAGGTGGTGGTGGTGGTGGAGGTGTCTTTGAAGGTGGTGGTGGCGGTGGAGGCGTCTTCGATGGTAGTGGTGGCAGTGGAGGCGTCTTTGAAGGTGGTGGTGGCGGCAGTGGAGGCATCTTCGAAGGTGGTGGCGTGAGAGCAGGTGCCGGTGCTGGAGTTGAAGCTGGTGTAGGAGCAGGAGTTGGTGCAAGTGTTGGAACAGGAGTTGGTGCAAACATCGGAGCTGGTGTGGGTGTAGGCGTTGGAGCAGGCGTCAATGCATGTGGTGGAGCTGGTGCTGGTGCGCGAGTTGGGGTTGGTGTTGGTGGGCGAGATGGGGCCGGTGTGGGAGCACGCGTCGGAGCCGGTGCAGGTGCTTGGGTTGGGGCTGGTGTTGGTGCGCGTATTGGTGAAGGCATTGGAGCCGGTGTGGGAGCACGCGTCGGAGCTGGCGTAGGTGCTCGGGTTGGGGCTGGAGTCGGTGCACGTATTGGTGAAGGTGTTGGAGCCGGTGTGGGAGCACGCGTCGGAGCCGACGTAGGTGCTCGGGTTGGGCTTGGAGTTGGTGCGCGTATTGGTGAAGGCGTTGGAGCCGGTGTGGGAGCACGCGTCGGAGCCGGCGTAGGTGCTCGGGTTGGGGCTGGAGTCGGTGCGCGTATTGGTGAAGGTGTTGGAGCCGGTGTGGGAGCACGCGTCGGAGCCGGTGTAGGTGCTCGGGTTGGGCTTGGAGTTGGTGCGCGTATTGGTGAAGGCACTGGAGCCGGTGTGGGAGCACGCATCGGAGCCAGCGTAGGTGCTCGGGTTGGGGCTGGAGTCGGTGCGCATATTGGTGAAGGTGTTGGAGCCGGTTGTGGGAGCACGCGTCGGAGCCGGCGTAGGTGCTCGGGTTGGGGCTGGAGCCGGTGCGCGTATTGGTGAAGGCGTTGGAGCCGGTGTGGGAGCACGCGTCGGAGCCGGTGTAGGTGCTCGGGTTGGGCTTGGAGTTGGTGCGCGTATTGGTGAAGGCGTTGGAGCCGGTGTGGGAGCACGCGTCGGAGCTAGCGTAGGTGCTCGGGTTGGTGTTGGAGTCGGAGTCGGTGCGCGTATTGGTGAAGGTGTTGGAGCCGGTGTGGGAGCACGCGTCGGAGCCGGCGTAGGTGCTCGGGTTGGGGCTGGTGTCGGTGCGCGTATTGGTGAAGGTGTTGGAGCCGGTGTGGGAGCACGAGTCGGAGCTGGCGTAGGTGCTCGGGTTGGGCTTGGAGTTGGTGCGCGTATTGGTGAAGGCGTTGGAGCCGGTGGGGGAGCATGCGTCGGAGCCGGCGTAGGTGCTCGGGTTGGGGCTGGAGTCGGTGCGTGTATTGGTGAAGGTGTTGGAGCTGGCGTGGGAGTACGCGTCGGAGCCGACGTAGGTGCTTGGGTTGGGGATGGTGTCGGTGCGCGTATTGGTGAAGGCGTTGGAGCCGGTGTGGGAGCACGCGTCGGAGCCGGCGTAGGTGCTCGGGTTGGGGCTGGTGTGGGTGCGCGTATTGGTGAGGGCGTTGGAGCCGGTGTGGGAGCACTCGTCGGAGCCGGCGTAGGTGCTTGAGTTGGGGCTGGTGTCGGTGCACGTTTCGGTGAAGGTGTGGGAGCCGGTGTCGGTGCACGCGTCGGAGTCGGTGTAGGTGCTCTAGTTGGGGCTGGTGTTGGTGCGTGTATCAGGGAAGGTGTGGGAGCTGGTGTGGGTGCATGCCTCGGAGTCGGCGTAGGTGCTCGAGTTGGGGCTGGTGTCGGTGCGTGTATCGGTGAAGGTGTGGGAGCTGGTGTGGGTGCACGCGTCGGAGTTGGCGTAGGTGCTCGAATTGGAGTTGGTGTCGGTGCGCGTACTGGTGAAGGCGTTGGAGCTGGTGTGGGTGCACGCGTCGGAGCCGGTGTAGGTGCTCTAGTTGGTGCTGGTGTCGGTGCGCGTATCGGTGAAGGTGTTGGAGCCGATGTGGGAGCACGCGTCGGAGTTGTGGTTGGTGCTCGAGTTGGGGCTGGTGTCGGTGCGCGTATGGGTGAAAGTGTTGGAGCGGGTGTGGGTGCACGTGTTGGAGCCGGAGTAGGTGCTCGGGTTGGGGTCGGTGTTGGTGCATGTAGTGGTGAAGGCGTTGGAGCCAGTGTGGGAGCACGTGTCGGAGCCGGCGTAGGTGCTCGGGTAGGGGTTGGTGTCGGTGCGCGTAATGGTGAAGGCATTGGAGCTGGTCTGGGTGCTCGAGTTGGTGTTGGTGCTGGTGTCGGTTCACGTATTATTGAGAAAGGCGTCGGAGCGGTGTAGGTGTACGTGTCGGAGCCGGTGTAGGTGCTCGAGTTGGGGTTGGTGACGGTGCGCGTATTGGTGAAGGCGTTGGAGCCGGTGTGGGACCACGCGTCGGAGCCGTCGTAGGTGCTCGAGTTGGGGATGGTGTCGGTGCGCGTATTGGTGAAGGCGTTGGAGCCGGTGTGGGTGCACGCATCGAAGTTGGCGTAGGTGCTGGAGTTGGGGCTTGTGTGGGTGCACGTACACGTGTTGGTGCAGGTGCTGGAGCAGGCGTCGGCGCACGTTTTGGAGCCGGCACTGGTGCCACCACAGGTGCAGGTGTTGGAGCCGATGTCGGTGACCGATTTGGTGTAGGTGTTGGAGCTAGAGCCGGTGCACGTACAGGGGCACGCGTTGGAGTTGGTGTCGGTGCTCGAGTTGGGGTCGTTGTTGGTGCGCGTACTGGTGAAGGCGTTGGAGCTGGTGTGGGTGCTCGAGTTGGTGCTGGTGCTAGTGCTGGTGTCGGTTCACGTATCCTTGGGGAAGGCGTCGGAGCCGGTGTTGGTGTACGTGTCGGAGCCGACGTAGGTGTTCGAGTTGGAGCTGACGTTGGTGCCCGTGACGGAGCCGGGGTCGGTTCTAAGATTGGTACACGTGTTGGTGCAGGTGCCGGAGGAGACGTCGGTGCACGCTTTGGAGCCGGCACTGGTGCCACCACAGGTGTAGGTGTAGGTGTTGGAGCTGGAGCCGGTGCCGGTGTTGGTGCACGTACAGGGGCACTCGTCGGGGCTGGTGTCGGTGCGAGCCTAGGTGCAGGAGCTGGGCTCGGTGTTGGAGCCGGTTTGGGTGCAGGCCGTGGCGGTGACCGTCCCTGAGCCTGAACAGAAGCTGCGAGCATGAGTGTCACGGCGAGGAACAGGAGGCGGCGAGCCGCAGGGCAAGGCAATGCCTTGGACGCCATGTCCGCTAGCCGCGGACCCATATGTTTTCTCTCAAACCGTGTGTGCGCGTGCCTTGATGTCGAAGCTTATCGAGCATACCCGTATTTATAGGCCATTCCTGAAGTCTCCATGCATATGCATGGTTAAGCTATACCTTCTGCCATGGCCATGCATATCGTCGTCGATCAATTCGCATGCACGCATTGCAAGTGGAGCTCTGACGTGCGCATATTTTCGCGTCATATTGCGGGTACTTTGCCGGACGTGAACAGTGTTCAAGACCTAAATCTCCTCGTCCTATATATGGGGAGATGATCGAGGTAGTGTATATTGTTAGTATTATATTTGTGAAAATACACATGCGCGAGAGCGCGTACGTGTCTACTTCTCTTGAGCCAAAAGAATATAGACTACGACGACTATGCTATACTTCATTCATTATTGTTTGTGGACTTGGCAGAAGTGCGTGCAACTCGCAGCATGTACGCTCCACGTAAGAGGTAGCAAGACGAAGCTAGCATAGCTAGGCCGTGCGCCTAACTTTACGTGCGGGTACTTGCGCCATCCATTTTTTTCTTGTTGAGCTAGATATATTTAGAAGCAAGATCGAGGAAAAAAATATCAGATTTTAAGCGTTGTTTTATTCTTTCAGTTGTCTTGGACAGTTGCTTCGGTAACCGGCCGGCCTTGTATTATTTTCTACTGATCCTTCTCACTTAATGAAATACGTGCTCAGCACATCCGTAAAAAAGAAAGATAAGTAGTGGTGGTATTTTCTAGCGCAAAGGGGCAGCGTGCACAATCGCTCATCCGGTCATCCCAATTTTTCATCTAGCTAGAGCTAGCTATATATGCAGTGGCGGATCTAGGATACGATCAAAGGGGAGCAAATTAATAAAGATGATGTTTGATGATAAAAACTTAATCATAATTTAGAACTAATACTTACTATCCATAAATTTTTGAAGAATTTTATAGAGATTTAATGGAGAAATGAGTGAATTTTAAAGAAATTTGAAGGAGAAATGATTGAAATTTACAGATATATAATAGAGAAATGAGGAGGGGGGGGGGGGGGGGGGGGCTGCAGCCCCAGCCCCCCTGGATCCGCCCATGTCTTAATGTGGTGATATTTGGGCATGCTAGAAGAGAAATTTGAGTACTAATATATGGTATAATTTTTTACTTGTAATTAAGTACTCATTTACAATCGGTGTGATTATATTATCAATATTTTGTGGTTTTTTTTTTGGTTTGTCCTTACTCATAATCGGCCGGATTTATTTCCAAATAAATTAACACATGCACTTGTACCTTGCATTAGAAAAGCATATAGTTATTTTATTTACCTATTTAGTGTATTTTATTTTAATTTTTTCATCCACCCCTCGTCCCCTCCCAACCCCATATACACACACGGACACACCTCAATTTTAAACAACTGAACCAATCGGGCATGCATGCCGATGTGCTTACATATACCTGTGTCGTATATGGACTAGAAAATCTCCAAGAGTGAGATCTATGTATAGGACCATGCACGCCTAATATAAGCCGGCCATCGTCGTCGCTAGTATGGGTGCAAACGAGTGATTTTTAGGTGCAAACGAGTGATCTTTAGGTACACTTCTAAACCTCTTTAATTCAAGTATTTATACTATTTTTCTAAAATTTTTGAAAAGTAGTATAAATATTTAAACTATAAAATTTGGAGGTGTACTTAAAGGTTACCCTTTGCACCCTAGTCACTGGTCCCGACCAATCGCAACAGTGTCAGGATTGACTCTGTTAGCTAGCTGACCACTGCGGGTCAAGATTATGTGCGCCTAACTCTGAGAGAGTGATAGGCTGAGGATGCTACAGTGTGCCACTTCCAGTACACATGCACAAAACAGCACATGCTTCCGTACAGTAGTCGGTAAGTAATAACAGTGATATAATAGTACTACTTGATTGAAAAAAGAGGCATGTAGGTGCTTAATTTTGAAATGCTGAATTAAGTAAATAGGAGGGTCAACTTAGAAGTGAATTATCTCTATATAAGTATTCCATCCGTTCCAAAATAGATGCGCATCTTATTTTTGGAGGAGTCTAGTGGCGGATCTAGAAATAGGTTAGGAGACGGGCTAAATTCTAGAATGCTAGAAATTTTGTCACTGACCATGCTTCCTTCTTGTTGTTGGGTGCGGGCTAGAGACATTAAGGCTAGATTTTAGTAGTATCGAGTGGGACTAAAAGACTATTTACTTGGATATTTTAGGCTACACAACAGAGTTGTTACTAAAGGTTTTGGACCATGCTCCGGGCTACAGGCCTGGCAGCCCGAGGCCTGAATCCGTTCCTGGAGGAGTCGAACTTTTTAAAATTGGCATAGTCTATACAAAAATATATACTATTATCTATGATATGTAATATGTATCATTAGATAGAGCATGGAGTATACTTTTATGTTAAACTTATTTTGAGAAGCGAGTGACATCTCGAGAAGTGAGATATGTATTTATTTTTAAGACGGAGAAAATATATATTTTCCTTTTAAATGTAAAATTGTCGCAAAGAAAAAGGAGGATTGCAATCTTAAATGACATACTCCCCATCCCCAAAATAGAGTGCACATCCTGTCCTTGAATAGTCAGCTAATTAATCTTGACTTTCATCAAATATAAAAAATACTAATATATGTAATAATAGTATAATTAAATTAATCATGTAATGAATTTTTATAGTAGACCTATTTGAAGATATAAATAGTTAAACTATTCCTAAATTTAGTCACTTGAAATTTATTAGCTCCTTACAAAACGAGAAGTGCACCTATTTAAGACAGAGGAAGTATATTTAGATGGAAAATATCATATTTAGCCGTTCGTCAACATCATGTTTACGGTCATAGATTTTTTGTTTATAACAAAACAGGAACAAAAATCACAAATTCTTGTGATTTGTCCTTTCAATTTTATTAGTTGATTATGTAAGATCATTGCCTGGAAATTTCTTTTAAAAAAACAGGCACCTGAAATATGGCATCTCCCTATGGCAAAGATGTAAATTGCATGTAAGCGTTTGAGTCGATCCTTCATCCTTAAATTGGCACTTGATAGTAGATGCATATATCTGGAGTTGTCCTTTCTGCTCCTAGCGGTAACATGCCTGTACTGTAAGTGGCAGCCACGAATCAATCAAAAAAAAAAAAAGAGTAGCGATTCACAGGTGCGCTGAGAAATTAACTGACCTGCTTCTGCATCCAGGAATAGCATGATTACAGCCTGCATGCAAAGCACACAGAAAAGACCAAACTGTATCATCTTAGGTTAGATGTTACTTGTGTGTGAGAGAGAAATCATATCAAGGACAGACAATGACAACTTATTTGAATCCTTAAACACCAATTTATATATAGCAAAAAAAAAAGAAGAAGAAGAATACATGGACACAGAATTAGATAAATGTGGCTACGAACCAGAGTGGGCCCCAGCCGACAAAAAGGCCCCGATTCCCTTTGATTTGGGCTTCTTCAGTGGCAGCCTGCCAGGAAAAAGGCCTGATTGATCCTCAAAAGAAAGTGAAAAAAAGCCCGATTCCCTTCTATTTCAGAATTCGAACGTTGGCTTGCGCACTCCCTGGCCATAATACTCTGGCTCCACCCATGGGCGGATCCGGGGGGGGGGGGGGGGCTGCTTATGGCCTCATTTCTCTATTATATATCTGTAAATTTCACTCATTTCTTCTTCAAATTTCTATAAAATTCACTCATTTCTCTATTAAATCTCTATAAAATTCTCCAAAACTTTCTAGATAGTAAGTATTAGTTCTAAATCATGATTAAATTTTTATCGTCAACCATCATCTTTATTAATTAGCCCTCCCTGATCGCATCTTGGATCTGGCTCCACCTCTACAGAACCAACCAACACAATCTCTTCTCTACAGAAAGACTCAACATCATCTACTTGCTGATAGCACCCGGTGATACGTACGAAGTCTTGCCCCGATACAAAGTATAGTACGGCTGGTCTTTCCGGTGTCTATTTGCTTCTGCTGCGCTAATCCAGTCAACAGAAATTCTTGCTAGCTTGTTGTCTCTCCGTGTACATACAAAGTTACAAACTCATCCTTGCCAACATAATTGGCTTGAAAGGAAGTTCGTGGACCATTTGATTCATGCATCTCTGTACTCAGTTTGAGCCAAATTTGAGTGTGAACAGATACAATTCTCATCTTCAAATTAAAAGAAAGTGTTATTTATGCGTTTTCAGCCTTCCTGATATAGTGATATATTGATATAGATGGACAAATGGGCCATCCGGCCTGGCATGGCATGGGCTCGACAAAAGCACAGACCGATGAAATAAGTGCAAAGTTGTGGTAAGAATGTTTCAATAAGGCTATATCACTTGATCAAGGCAAGATTACATTTTACAAAAAAAAAAAAAATCTGTTTCTCATGAGCTTTTTCTTAATCATGATGTATAACGGATTGCCAATGTACCTACTCTAGACTATAATTGATAGTATACAATGTGGTCTTTCTAAATAGTATATATGATATAATCTTCATTGTAAAAGAGTATAGAACAGTGTTATTAGCTACAACTAGCATGGGAACCAAGACACAACTAGCATGGGAACCAAGACTAAAGGGCTGGCACATGAATGCTAATAGTGGATGACATGCAAAATAACGGTTTCAAATGTTAATAAAATGATTAAGTGCATAACCGGTCCATAGAACAAATATGTAATTGTGCAAATAGCCAAGGTGCAACAGCCAAATACTATGATGCTATGTTTGAATGTAGATATTGAAGCCTAGAATTCGGAATTGGTATTGGATATCATCAATATCCGTTGTTTGGATGTTTCCATAATTGGAATTGGAAACTGCTTCAATATTGAGCGGCATTGGGTGTACTGCCGCATCCCCCCTCGCAATACCGAGTGCTCCCTCTCAGTATCGGATGGAATCACCCCCTCCCCCCCCCCCTCATCTCTCTCTCTCCCTTGCATCTCTCTCTTTCCGTCCCTTGCACCTCTCCCTCCCTCCTGCATCTCTCTCCATTCTCCAGCACGGATCCTCGTCGGAGGCTCGGAACAAGGGCGGGACTAGCACACGGAGGGGGGGCTCGAGGTGAGGGCCAAGCGCAGAGGAGGACGACGAGTGCCGCCATGGCCGGGCTCGAGCTCTGCCATGGTTGGGGTGGAGGGCGGCGAGCTTTGCCGTGGCTGCCTCGAGCTCTTCCATGGTCGAGGTGGAGGAGGTGAGCCCCCGGCAGCGCCCCATGCGCGGCGGTGGTGCCCCCTCTTCTTCCTCACAGATGGCGCTCCCTCCCCTGCCTCCTATGTCGGCGAGGCGCAACGCTGCTCCGTTCCTCCTCCGACAGCGAGCAGCGCCGCCATTCCTTGCATCCTCCACCGGCGAGCAGCACTGCCCTCCCCTGCCTCCTCCGCCAGTGAGGTAGGCCAGTCCTCCCTGCCATGAGGCGCGCCACCGCTCCCTTCTTTTTTTTTCAATTCCATGGTTGCGTGCATCCAAACAGGATATCGAATTGGATGCTTCAGAGGATTCCGAAAGTCAATGCAATAGCCATCCAAACAATAGAATCGAATTGTTTCCCAATGCAATGTTGAAAGGATCAAGATGCCCAAGAGGGGGGGTGAATTGGGCTTGTTTTAAATTTCTAAAGCAAATATAAAAACCTATCAAATGCCAATCACCCCCTAGTGCCTACCGTCCGTGTGTCCTAACTAGAAAGCGGTAGCAGTTCATAGGAATTAAAGACAACCTAAGCAATTCTAGTAGGAAAAGTAAAAACAAGACGGAAATGTAAAGAGCTAGGGAAAAGAGAATCTCATGGACGCAGCGATTTTTTCCTGAGGTATCGAGGTGTCGACACACCCCCTAGTCCTCGTTGGAGCACCTCGCAAGGTATCGCTCCCCCTCTACCCGCGCAAGGGTAGAGTGCTCTCTACGGGCTGATTCTTCGCCACTCCGGCTCGGTGAATCGCCCACAACCGATCACAAGAGCTTGGAGAAGCGCCGCCAACAATCTTCCGTCGGTCACTTCCTCCGAACACCACCACACCGTCTAGGTGCTGTCGAACACCAAGAGTAACAAGCACAAGACCTTCACTTGAACCACTCAAGACTAGGAAGGTGGATGAATGCACACAAGTCACTCCTAATCACTCTAGGAGGGAAGAACAAGATGAACTCTCTCTAATCTCTCCCTCACTAGACTCTTGGCTCTCCAAAAGATTTCTCAAGGTGTCACCAGCTGAAACAATGGCCAAGAAGACCTCTAAGGTCCAAGGAGGCAACTATAAATAGTCCCCACCTCCAAAACTAGCCGTTTTTCACTTTTTCTTCTCTCTGCGTAGCCACCGGACTAGTCCGGAGCTCACACCACCGGACCATGCACACTGGTCCGGAGCTCACTCTCGTTCCAAACTCAGGCACCGTCGGACTACTCTGCTTGGTCCGACGCACTGGTCCGACGCTCTGGTCCGGAGCCTCGGTGCTCTCTGAGTGAAAACTTATCTCTCTTTTACACACCACCGGACCACTCTCTTTGGTCCGATGCCCTGGTCCGACGCTTTGGTCCGGAGCCAGGGTGCTCTCTGCATAGACCAAACTTCCTGTCTTGAGGCGTCGGACTAGCCGTCGGACACATCGTCAGACTAGTCCGGAGCCTTCTGACTCTCTGAACCAAGCCACCGGACCACTCTCCTATGGTCCGGCGCTTTCCAGACAGGTGGTCCGGAGCTCCTCGAGCTGAGAATCTGCCTAAGTCAGGGACCACCGGACTACTCTCCTTGGTCCGGTGCCTACTTAGCAGAGTGGTCCGGAGCCTCTTTCTCCCTCTCTATCAACCGTTTTCGCTGAGGTTTCTCAAGGGATTTTTCTCCTACCACTTCTAGGGTTTATCAAGGGCTGAAAGCAAGGTCTCTAGGACTAGTTGTGACAAGTGTGCATATACCCACTTTCCTAAACTCTCCTAGGTCAAGCTACTAACCTCATACCCCTCTTTATAGTACGGTCAAAGGAAAAACAAAAGCCCTAGCTATACTTAGTGCCCTTCTCAACCTTATGGCACTAAGAACTAGCCTAGTCTTCGTCGAGTATCTCCATCCTTTGCAACCGAAATGATTTCCATCTTGGGGGCATGAATGTCCATTAAGCCCATTCAAAATACATCACTCATGACCTAACATATATGACTTTGTCTCTGCAAAACACACGTTAGTCATAGTGATCTAGTATTGTCGTTAATCGCCTAAACACAAGGGTCCATGATTCTACAATCTCCCCCTTTTAGGTGATTGACGACAATACAAGCTCGAGTAGAGAATAATGAGTGAATTTTGATAAGAGAAAACATGACTTGACATGAGATAGGCATGGGTTAGTAATAAGAAAGACAAGTACATGCCTAACCATTCAAGCCATGACAAGCACAAAAGATATGAAATGAATAGTGTACTTGATTTCAAAAAGGATATGCTATAGCCAAAAGATCAGAGATTAGCGCGGAAGCAATAGCATAACCAAGTGACATGATATATAAATATAGGAGAGTCCACACATGTCACACAACCATCAAGTCTCAAACATCACACATATCATATAAGCAATAAGACAGTAAACGAGATGCATGATGCAATAGAGTTTATACACAACAAAAGAACGAGTCCTACTAGCTCCCCCTAAAGCTAGCCCATCTACTCGACTCTCCCTCTCCCCCTTTGGCGTCAAAACACCTAAACTAAGCATCTGGAGGTGGAGAGGAAGCAGTCGTGGAGCGGTCGAGGACCCTGAAAGCTGCCAGATATGTATCATCATCCGAATCCTCCCCCTGAGTGTCCGTAGCTGGTAGTGAAGCGGTCTGGGGGTCGGAAGCTGACAGGTCTGCTGCGGTCGACGACTCGGGAGCAGTAGCTGGAGAAGAAGTAGGAGCGGTAACCGGTGCTGGTGTCTCTGCGGGAGCCTCTGGAGCTGCTGTGACCGGTGGTGCCTCATGCACTGACTCGTCTGGAGTGTGAAGAATCGGAGACGGCTGAGGCTAGACTGGAGTGGAGGAGACAACCGTAGCATCGGTAGCGACTGCAGCTGTCGGAGGGGTAGATACGGCTGGAGCCCGACTGTCATGGGTAGCCTCTGAGGAAGCTACTGAGGAGCGGTGCTGATCAGCTGTCGGTGCTACAAGCTCGGCCTCGACCTCTACTGCAATCTGAGGACCAGTGGGGGACGGCTGACCTGTGATATCACTGAAAGAGGCTGACAGATCTCTAGCAGTAGCACCCAGTGTAGCGGGAAGAGGAGTGAAACCTGTAGTAAGCGGGGTGAACTGCTGAGTAGGTCCAAATGTGTCCAACCACTGAGTCACCTGGGTCGCCGGTGACTGGAACGGGGTAGTCAATCCAGCACCCTGAAGTCCACTGGACTGCATGGCTGGGGTGGGAGTGACTGTCTGACCGGCTGAGCTGATAGGGGCCACTGAGGGGCCAACTGAGGGTCCTACTGAGAACTGAGGCCCTCCAGGCTTCCCAACTGACTGAGAGGGCTGTGAAGTGCTCATCATCTGAATCTGAGGAGCTGCAGGGAACTCTAGTGGAGGAGCGCCAGTCCACTTCATCACGTGAGCCATGAATGCCATGTTCTGCTGCTGCAGCTGCTGGGACTGTAACTGCAGACGCTGAGACTCTAGCTGCATAGCAAGCATCTGTCGCTGCATCTCGAAGTGGCGCTCCTCTGACTGTCGCTGCATCTCGTCCTGACGCTGCTGTATCTGAGTGACTGCAGTGACTAGAGAACTCTGCTGCTCATTCATTCTGTCAAGGATCTTGAGCATCATCGTCTCTGTGGCAGATGCAGAACCGCCAGCCTCAGTGTCGTGCGCCCGTGGGGGCATCTGTGGAACCGGCTGGAAGTCTGCATTGGAGTTGTCTGATGTATCCTCTGGAGTCACATCCGCTCCTGTATCTAGACCATGGAGCTCCTGTTGCTCAACACTTCGAATGGCCTCATCCTGAGCATCAACATCTGCCCTGTCAGCTGGTGCTGTCCTCTCTCTGACAAGACGGAGGACCCGGTTTCCAAACCGGCTATCAAATGACCCCAAGACTCTGTACTCTGGGAAAGAAGTAGGCGCCTGATCCAAAAGAGCACGGAGTCCAGGGTGTGCTCCCTCTAGCTCAATAGCAAGCATCGAAGAAATCCAGTGAGCATAGGGAAACTGTCGTCGGGCCCTCATGCCATCTGCTATCACATCCTCTATCTCTGACACTAGAAAGTCTGCAATATCGAATGGTGTCTGAGATACCAGGGTCTGAAGGAGAAGCTGCTGCATGTTGGTCAATCCTTCCTTGTACCCTGTGCGAGGTAGCAGAGTACGACGGAGCACCTCGTTCAATCTATGAACGGTAGGCCTGAGCTCAGCTGGAGTGCGTCTGGAGCCCTCTGAGAAGGGTGGCTTGAACAGAGGAGCCACCTCCTGAACTGACAAAGTACGGTCTCCTCGAGCTCTGCGAGGCACTGAAGCTCCTCGATAACACTCGTAGTGCAGGTCAAACTCACCACCCTCCTGACGGAAGCGAAAGATCTCTCTGAGTCTGGTCAAGTACAGCCTGTACCTCTCGCCTCGGAAGGTGTATTGCACAAACTTGTGCTCCGAATCTACCCAAACTGATGCATAGAACTGTTTGACCCATCGCTCGATATAGTTACCGGAACGCCCGAACAGATCGGCGAGTCCCGGCTGGTAAGTCAGGAATGGACGGATCTCCTCACCTGCTAGCTCAACAATGCTTTCTAAGGAGCAAACCCTGTGCGGTCGAATCTGAATACTGGTCAACTGAGCTGCTCGATAGAAATCCTCCATGAGAGGTGTATGCCAACCAGGTGAAGCTCTGGGGTCTCTCTGATCCGGACACCACTTCTCTAAAGCGACGAACCTGAGCTTCTTCACTTGCTTCGCTGTAAGGTTCCTCAGGTCAAGGTGAACTAAAGCTGAAGCTGCTGTGGGAGCCGCTGACTGCGGTGACTGAGCAGACTGGGAGCGGGTGGAGCGCCCCCAGGAAGAAGGTGCCAACGGTGTACCCAAGGCCTATGTAACTAGCTCTGGCTCCTGTGGAGTGTCCTCAGTATGAGACCCAGCTGGAGGAGAAGTAGGAAGATCCCGCGGAGGGGTGCCGAGTCTCACGGTACCTCGGCGACCGCCTCGCTTTGCGCGGTCTGCTGCATCGGCCACTGCCTCGGCTTTCTCAGCCTCTGTAAGCTTGCGCTTCTTCTTCTTAGCTTTCTCAATCACTGGCCTCTTGCCCCTGTCTCTCGAAGGACGTGGAGGAGGAGGAGCATCACCACCAGACCCAGCTGCCTGAGCACGAGTACTGCGAGTCATACTGAAACAAGCGAAGTATCACTGCCCACTGACAGTCACAAGATCCACTGTCCACTGTCAGAACCATTGATCTCTGTCACAAGAAATACTGATCGCTGCAAGAGTCAACTGATCAAACCAAGCAGCCACTGACAGAGAGGGCCTCCAAGCCACTGGACTGAACCTCGTGAGGCTTTGCCTCAATCCCTACTCGCGAGCTTTGCCCCGAGTTTAACTGCCACTGACTGCTGCTGGATAGAATAGACAGGGTATACATAAGCATATATAATATCTAGAGATAAGAAATCGTATGGAAGCAAGCATCTAGATAAGTGATAGAATGAAATGCTGACAAAATACCTGAGGTAAGAGAGCGTGACTATTCAGAGCAATCTCAAGTACCAAAGCACTCTCCGAACGGGATATACCAGCTGCGAATTACAATTGGCAATTAAATTTAGTGGATTGGATTGAATTTCATAAGAGATGTTCACGGAATTACTCTAGGGCATAACTCAATTTACGATTCGACACAACGCGAAATCGAAAATCGAAACCATACCCTAGAGGCGAATTGACGGAATCGACGTCGACGAAACGGTCGCGGACGAAGTTGACGACAGAGTCAGGAGGTTGGTCGAGGACGAACGCGTCGAAGAGGGATTCGTTCGAGGGCGAACGTCGAACCTCGAACTCTAGGGTTAGGGCAAACCCTAAACTTGACTTGCAGTGGCAATGGTGGAAAGGGGTAAACCCTAGGACGGCAGGAGCTCGGCAGGGAGGTGTGGTAGAGCAGTCCACCGGCGGCGAGGTGGAGGACGGCGGTGCGGCGGCGGCGAAGTGGTGGAGGCACTGCGGCGTAACTGTGGCGCGGTGCAGGGCGGCGCTGGAGCGGAGAGAGGGTGGAATGGCGGCGGATCTAAAAGGAAGAGGTCACCGACAGCGAGGATTGCGCAGGGGAGCTCGACGGTGCAATGGCGACGGCGGCGAGACGGCGGTGTACGGGCGGCTGAACGAAGGCACTGCCGAAACAGACGCCCACGCGGGGGGGTTATCCGCAAAAATTCGAAGCGCCGGACCACTCCGCTTGGTCCGGTGGCTGGTTCGACGGGTGGTCCGACGGTACCAGAGAAGGAAACACAGAGAGCAACCGATCACCGGACAACAGCACCGGACGACTCACCGGACTAGTCCGATGGGGGCACCGGACTGGTCCAACGGTGAACAGAACAGAATGACAGAGGCACCGGACAACTTGAAATTGGTCCGGTGCAGCGTCGGACACTGGTCCGATGGATTCTTTGGCTAGAGTTGATTTATGCAGAGAGGGACCGACCATCGGACCACAGCGTCGGACAAAAGCAGAGTGGTCCGGAGGGTGGTCCGGTGCTTAAAATTGCTCTGAAATTTTCTATTTTTCTCTCCAATCTTTTCTCTTAGCCAAGTACCAACACAGAAGAGCAGAGAGGAACACTTGTTGGACTTAGCATAAGAACTATCTCTCAAACCCTCAATTTTAAAAGTAGTTTGCCATAGGCTAGAATTAGTTTTTATAAGAAAATAGTTCAATAAAGCTCCAAGGGTCACCTTAGGGGCACTAGAGGGGTATTAGCTGAAGCTAGAGCGTTGAATTGCTCCCCCTAAGTGTTGAACCTAATGATGACCAACAAACTTTAACCGAAAAGAAACGAAAAAAAACACTAATGCATATGCAATGCAAAACGGAATTTGAATCTAGGTTGCTTGCAAGTTTAAACCGCGGTTAAGCTTTGTCACACGCTTTGAGGGCGGTTATCTTAACCGCGTTAGCCAAGCCTATGTGCATTACCAAAATAAACAGGTTATAATACATATGAATGCATGAAACACACAATCTTATCTTTTAGTGAAGTTAGAGTGATCAAGCACATTTAACTCGCTTCTCAACCTACAAAAGGTTGATTCATCGAGTGGTTTAGTGAAGATATCCGCCAATTGATCTTCGCTCTTAACTCCAACTAGTGTGATGTCTTTCCTAGCCACATGATCTCTAAGAAAGTGATGGCGAATATCAATGTGCTTGGTGCGAGAGTGTTGAACCGGGTTGTTAGCAAGCTTTATGGCGCTTTCATTATCACACAAAAGTGGAACTTCTTTTAAAAACACGCCGTAATCAAAGAGTGTTTGGGTCATGTATAAGATTTGTGCACAACTTGCTCCCATGGCAATGTATTCCGCCTCGGCGGTTGACAATGCCACACTGTTTTGCTTCTTTGAGGACCAAGAAACAAGTGATCTTCCTAGCATGTGGCACCCGCCGGAGGTACTCTTCCTATCAACCTTGCACCCGGCATAATCCGAATCGGAATAGCCAACTAGTTGGAAGGGAGCTCCTTTGGGATACCAAAGACCCATGCTAGGGGTGTGCCTTAAGTACCTAAGGATTCTTTTAACCGCACAAAGATGCGACTCCTTAGGGTTTGCTTGAAACCTAGCACACATACACACACTAAACATGATATCCGGCCTAGATGCGGTGAGGTAAAGTAAACTACCGATCATAGAACGATATAGCGTTTGGTCGATCGGTTTACCTCCCTCATCGAGATCGAGATGCCCATTAGTAGGCATTGGGGTCTTGATTGGCTTGCAATCCTCCATCTTGAACTTCTTAAGTAGATCATAAGTGTACTTTTCTTGAGAGATGAATGTCCCTTCTCTCATTTGCTTCACTTGAAAACCGAGGAAGAAGGTTAGCTCGCCAATCATTGACATCTCGAACTCCTTGGACATCAAGTCACCAAACTCCTTGCAATGGTCTTGATTTGTTGACCCAAATATAATGTCATCGACATATACTTGGCAAACAAAGATCTCTCCATTAAGCTTCTTGGTGAATAGTGTCGTGTCGACGATCCCGATCTTGAAGCCCTTCTTGATTAGGAAGTCCCTTAGCCTCTCATACCAAGCTCTTGGAGCTTGCTTCAAACCATAGAGTGCCTTGGACAACCTATACACATGATTAGGCAAGTTTGGGTCTTCAAACCCGGGAGGTTGTGAGACATAAACAAGTTCATTAATGAAACCATTTAAGAAGGCGCTCTTCACATCCATTTGAAAAAGTTTCATTTTGTGATGTGAAGCATACACCAAAAGGATACGGATGGCTTCAAGTCTTGCAACCGGAGCAAAGGTCTCTCCAAAATCAAGTCCTTCTACTTGAGAGAACCCCTTTGCCACCAATCTTGCTTTGTTCCTCACAACCACGCCTTGATCATCTTGCTTGTTCCTAAACACCCACTTGGTGCCAATGATTCTTGCATCCTTTGGCTTCTCTTCAAGTGTCCACACTTGGTTTCGGGTGAAGTTGTTGAGTTCTTCATGCATGGCGTTCACCCAATCTGGATCCGCAAGTGCTTCTTCTACACTAGTAGGCTCAACAAAGGAAACAAACGAGTGATGTTCAACATAAGATGCAAGTCTAGAGCGAGTCATTACTCCCTTTGATGGACTCCCTATGATTTGATCATGGGGGTGAGCTTGAAGGATGGATGTTGATTTTCTATTTGTTTCTTGAGGAGGAGGATGTGGTGCTTCAACATTGCTTGCTTCGGCCTCGGCTTGATCTTGAGGAATGTGAGTGTCTTCTTGAGCTTCTCTCACTTGATCTCCTTCATCAACTTGAGGCATGTGAGGTGGAGAGGGATCTTGATTTGCTTCATCTTCAACTTCTTCCACCTCTTGCGGGTTGATAGCACCAATTGGCATATTCTTCATTGCCTCCCTCAAGGGTTCATCACCTACATCAATATCCTCAAGCGCTCCTTGGGAGCCATTAGTTTCATCAAACTCCAAGTCATACGTTTCTTCAACTAAGCCCGTGGCTTTGTTAAATACACGGTATGCCTTGGATTTAAGTGAATAACCAACAAGGAAACCAATGTCACACTGGCGCTTCTTGTAGATGTACACCTTGCAACCAAACACCCGAAAGAATGAAATATCCGGCTTCTTCCCATTGACAAGCTCATAGGGGGTCTTCTTTAATAGCCTTTGGACGAAGAGACGATTTGCCGCATAGCAAGCGGTGTTGATTGCCTCCGCCCAAAATTTCTCGGGAGTGTTGTACTCATCAAGCATAGACCTTGCTAGAGTTATGAGTGTCCGGTTCTTCCTCTCTACTACACCATTTTGTTGTGGAGTATATGTGGCGGACACCTCATGCTTGATCCCAACTTCATCGCAATAATCTTCAATCTTTGTATTCACAAACTCGGTGCCATTGTCACTTCTAATCTTCTTGATCTTCACATCAAATTCATTTTGAGCTCTTGTAGCAAACTTCTTGAAGATGCCTTGTGTCTCTCCTTTGTCTTGAAGAAAGAACACCCAAGTGTACCGAGAGTAGTCATCCACTACCACTAAGCAATAGAGATTTCCTCCAAGACTAGCATAGGTGGTAGGGCCGAATAAGTCCATGTGTAGCAACTCTAGGACTCTTGAGGTTGACATGAAGGCCTTGGTTGGATGAGTGTTTGCTACTTGCTTGCCGGCTTGACATGCACTACAAAGTTTGTCCTTTTCAAACACCACATCCTTGATTCCTCTAACCATTTCCTTCTTGACTAGCTTCTTCAAGGTTGACATGCCCACATGAGCTAATCTTCTATGCCATAGCCAACCCAAAGAATTCTTGGAGAATAGACACGCTTGCAAGTTTGCTTCATTGGAAGTGAAGTCCACTAAGTAGAGGTTGTTGTGCCGGAACCCTTTGAATATCATTGATGAATCTTCAATCTTGGTCACAACCACCTCATTTGGTGTGAAGAGACAATGAAACCCGAGATCACAAAGTTGACCAACCGATAGCAAGTTGAAGCTCAATGATTGTACTAACAAGACATTTGAGATTGATTGATCTTGGGAGATAGCCACTTTGCCTAAGCCTTGAACTTTGCCCTTTGAATTATCCCCAAAAGTAATCTTGTCTTGATTTGCACAATCCTCATCAAGTGTGGTGAACATCCGGGGGTCGCCGGTCATGTGTTGAGTGCAACCACTATCAATTACCCAATGGCTCCCACCGGTCTTGTAGTTCACCTACACACAAGCAACTTGGAGTTAAGCTTGTTGTTTGGGAACCCCCTTAGTGCGGGGCCCCATTGCCTTGTCAACCAACTCCTTAGCAACCCAAAGAACCCTAGGCTTGTTCTTCATTGGTGGTCCAAGAAACACCACAAGTGGTCTACCCTTGGAATCTTTGTTGATGACATAGTGAGCATCATGAGCAAATGGCCTAGTGTGCTTGGGCAAGGTCTTGGGAAGTGGAGTCTTGCATTGAAATGATAGATGACCAATTTGTCCACATCCAAAGCACCTCTTAGGCTTCGGCTTTGGCTTCTCTTGATTGTAGCCATTGTACTTGTTCTTGTAGTAGTTCTTGGCTTCAATCTTGACCTTGGCCTTCATCACTTGATTCTCCTTGTACCCAATACCGGTCTTGTCACTCTTCATGATGGTGCTCATTAGAAGCTCACTTTGGAGGTTGTGGCCCTTGGTGAACTTTTCAAGGCCACTTGTAAGCTTGGTCTTGTCATTCTTAAGCTTGGCAATTTCTTCTCGAAGAGAGTTGATCAAGGTGATATTATCTTTGTCTTCTTCTTGCACCGGCTTGATGGTGAAGGGCTTGTTTGCCTTGAGGTTGATGAGCTCTTCCTTGAGCTTTGAGTTCTCTTCACTCATCTTCACATAATCATCATACTTGTCGGCTTCTACAACTCTCTTGCCCTTGCACTTTGCACTTTGCTCAAGAGCCACATCATCAAGCTCGATATCACAAGAGGTAGCACTTGCACACTTAGCACACGGGTTAGTAGCAACATGTGTAAGATCTTGAGTAAGTAATTCATTTGCTACAACTAGTGTGCCATGATCACTTTTCACTTGATTGTAGTCATCTTTTAGCAAGTTAAACCTTGTGAGGAGCTCTTGGGATGACCTCTCAAGCTTATCATGTTTCTCATTGGCTTGCTTAAGAGAGGCTTTGAGCTCCCTAGTGCTAGATGTGAGAGAGTTAATCTCAAGTTTCAAATCATCATTAGCACTAGACAAGTTATCAAGCTTATCATGCAAGTTTTCCTTGATTTCAAGAAGTTTGTCATTTTTACTCTTGTACTTCCTTATGATGCTAGCATATTTGTTGCAAATTTTAATTAGTTCATCATAGGAAGGTGCTTCTTCATCATCACTATCATCACTAGAGAGGTCATCACCATCATCCTCTTTTTGCACCTTCTTGTCACCTTTAGCCATAAGGCATAGGTGTGTAGAGGATGAGCCCGACGATGAAGAAGGAGGTGGCGGTGGAATCGAAGAACCAATCACCAAAGCGGCCACCTTCTCTTCTTTACTCTCATCATCGGAGGAGTCGCTTGAATCATCAATATCGGTGAGCCAATCACCCACAATGTAAGCCTTGCCATCCTTCTTCTTCTTGTGGAAGTTGAAGTTCTTATTCTTCTTGTATGGCTTGTCTTGCTTCTTGTTGTCATCACTTGAGTCATCATTGCCGCCCTTGTTCTTCTTGAAGTTCTTGAACTTGTTGTTCTTGAACTTGTCTTTCTTCTCTTCGGGACATGCATGGGCTAGATGACCAAGGGTGCCGCAATTGTAGCACTTCATTTGGGAGATTGGCTTCCTTGAAGAGCCTATGAAGAATTTCTTCTTCTTTGAGTCAAACTTGACTCCATTCTTGTTTAGCCTCTTCAACATATTGGCGGTCTTCTTCACCATGAGAGCGATGTTGTCTTCATCATCATCATCATCATCACTTGTGCTCTCAACAACATATTGAATCTTGCACTTCTCCTTGGAAGATGCCTTGAGAGCCAAGTCCTTCTTTTCTTCCTTCTCCTTCTTCTTGGAGGATGATGAAGTTCCATCATTGATCTTCATGTACATCTCATGAGCATTGATCTTGCCCAACACTTGTGTTGGTGTAGTTGCGGAGAGATCGCCTTGGTGAAGAACCGTGACGATGTGGCTATACTTGTCTATTGGAAGGACACAAAGTATCTTGCGCACCACATCGGCCGGTGTCATTTGAGAGAGTCCAAGGCCATTCAACTCCTCTACAAGCACATTCAAGCGAGAATACATTTCATTAGCATTTTCATGAGATAGCATGGTGAAAGCATTTAACTTAGCAATGATAAGGTGATAGCGCTCTTCTCTTTCACATTTAGTGCCCTCGTGAAGAGCACAAATGTTTGTCCAAATCTCATGCGCGGTTTTGCAATTCTGCACACGGTTGAACACTTCCTTGCAAATGCCACGGAAAAGAATATTCTTTGCCTTGACATTGTTCTTCTCAAAGTAAGGATCCTCGGCGAACACCGATCCACCTTGGATGGCGGCTTTGTGAACGCCGACATCCACGGCCTCAAGGTAGGCCTCCATCCGCACTTTCCAATACGGAAAGTCATCCCCATCAAACATGGGTGGCGGTCCATCCCCATGGGACATCTTGCTCTAGGCGGTGAAGCCTAATTTAGAGCAACCTTGCTCTGATACCAATTGAAAGGATCAAGATGCCCAAGAGGGGGGGGGGGGTGAATTGGGCTTGTTTTAAATTTCTAAAGCAAATATAAAAACCTATCAAATGCCAATCACCCCCTAGTGCCTACCGTCCGTGTGTCCTAACTAGAAAGTGGTAGCAGTTCATAGGAATTAAAGACAACCTAAGCAATTCTAGTAGGAAAAGTAAAAACAAGACGGAAATGTAAAGAGCTAGGGAAAAGAGAATCTCATGGACGCAGCGATTTTTTCCCGAGGTATCGAGGTGTCGACACACCCCCCTAGTCCTCGTTGGAGCACCTCGCAAGGTATCGCTCCCCCTCTACCCGCGCAAGGGTAGAGTGCTCTCTACGGGCTGATTCTTCGCCACTCCGGCTCGGTGAATCGCCCACAACCGATCACAAGAGCTTGGAGAAGCGCCGCCAACAATCTTCCGTCGGTCACTTCCTCCGAACACCACCACACCGTCTAGGTGCTGTCGAACACCAAGAGTAACAAGCACAAGACCTTCACTTGACCCACTCAAGGCTAGGAAGGTGGATGAATGCACACAAGTCACTCCTAATCACTCTAGGAGGGAAGAACAAGATGAACTCTCTCTAATCTCTCCCTCACTAGACTCTTGGCTCTCCAAAAGATTTCTCAAGGTGTCACCAGCTGAAACAATGGCCAAGAAGACCTCTAAGGTCCAAGGAGGCAACTATAAATAGTCCCCACCTCCAAAACTAGCCGTTTTTCACTTTTTCTTCTCTCTGCGTAGCCACCGGACTAGTCCAGAGCTCACACCACCGGACCATGCACACTGGTCCAGAGCTCACTCTCGTTCCAAACTCAGGCACCGTCGGACTACTCTGCTTGGTCCGACGCACTGGTCCGACGCTCTGGTCCGGAGCCTCGGTGCTCTCTGAGTGAAAACTTATCTCTCTTTTACACACCACCGGACCACTCTCCTTGGTCCGGTGCCCTGGTCCGACGCTTTGATCCGAAGCCAGGGTGCTCTCTGCATAGACCAAACTTCCTGTCTTGAGGCGTCGGACTAGCCGTCGGACACACCGTCGGACTAGTCCGGAGCCTTCTGACTCTCTGAACCAAGCCACCGGACCACTCTCCTATGGTCCGGCGCTTTCCAGACAGGTGGTCCGGAGCTCCTCGAGCTGAGAATCTGCCTAAGTCAGGGACCACCGGACTACTCTCCTTGGTCCGGTGCCTACTTAGCAGAGTGGTCCGGAGCCTCTTTCTCCCTCTCTATCAACCGTTTTCGCTGAGGTTTCTCAAGGGATTTTTCTCCTACCACTTCTAGGGTTTATCAAGGGCTGAAAGCAAGGTCTCTAGGACTAGTTGTGACAAGTGTGCATATACCCACTTTCCTAAACTCTCCTAGGTCAAGCTACTAACCTCATACCCCTCTTTATAGTACGGTCAAAGGAAAAACAAAAGCCCTAGCTATACTTAGTGCCCTTCTCAACCTTATGGCACTAAGAACTAGCCTAGTCTTCGTCGAGTATCTCCATCCTTTGCAACCGAAACAATTTCCATCTTGGGGGCATGAATGTCCATTAAGCCCATTCAAAATACATCACTCATGACCTAACATATATGACTTTGTCTCTGCAAAACACACGTTAGTCATAGTGATCTAGTATTGTCGTTAATCGCCTAAACACAAGGGTCCATAATTCTACAAATGTCATGGTTGATTTGGTATTGGAACCAATTCAATGCCAAGAGCCCTTTAATATCAACATCCAAACACACCCTGAGAGATTATTGAAACTAAAGTTGTCATGGTCATACCAAACCCAAACTTTTCTTATTTGTTTTACAATATTTTTTGCTACCACTTCTCCGGTTGTTAGACATATTTCTCTGTTGATTCTTCCACAAACTAGAGGAGGTCACAATATGGTAGTGTACTAAAGTTACAAAATTAGTTATATATAGTTTGATAGCTAATTAATGAGCTACTTATAAGATTACACACAATAAGAGTTCTACGACTGCTTGGATGGCATCTGAATGGCGCAAGGCTGACCTAACTTTTTGTTGTATACAGTATATATGCCATGATCTTGGAGACGGACGGATCGCTTATTGGTGGCAAAGAGCCTTCAGAAACCTCTCCACGTACCCTTGAAAGATCTAGAGCTTTTGTTGTGAGTTGTGACCATGCATGCACTAGCTATAAGGGCATGTTTGTTTTGCCGGCCAAATAACTTTATCTATGAGACAACAAGAATTTGATCGCTTGGCAATCAGGATCGTTGGGTCACGACCTAAACAGGCCCTGATTCCAACAAGAGGACATAGAGACGAAATAGAGAAGGCCCTGATTCCTTCCAGCAAGAGGACCTAGAGACGAATGAAGGAGAGAAACCATTAGGCCAGTCTTAGTGAGGGTTTCATTTGAGTTTCATTCGCATTAAATATGTTGCCATAGAAGCACTCTTGATGACATGACAGTGTATTTAAGAAGAGAGAGATAAAATGAGTTTCATCTGGATGAAACTCCTTTGGTACGGATACCAGCTCTCTATGAGTCATGGAATTATAATGAAACTCTTCACTGAGAGTGTGTTTCATCTGAGTTCCGGGTGACCAGGGATCGAAACCTGGGAACACACACAAAAAAAAAGAAAAAAACACCGCGCCCGACTCCCATCGCTCCACACCGCCGCCGCCAATGGTCACGGAGCCCTTCCCCATCCCCAGAGCCTTGCGTGTGTGGATGTTGAGGGCATGGATAGATGAGGACCCGAGCAGCCGCTCGCCGTGGCGGTGCGGGCGCAGAGGACACGGGGTCACGGCGGCGGCCTCGCTCCCCTCGACCGATGGCGGCGCTGCCCTGCACCCAGCACCCCACGACCATGCTGGCAGCGCCCTTCCCCAACCCCTCCCGACGGCGGCCACGGCGCCATTCCCCATCCTGACACCCTTGCGTGTGTGGGTGTCCAAGGCATGAAAGCAGGAGGAGGCACAGATGTGAACGCGACCAGCCGCTCGCCGTGGCACAATCTCGAGCCATAGGAACCCATCACCATCACGGATTCAGTGCTAGAGATCTAGCCAACCAGGGTGAGAACTCCACAACTCCGGTCAACCTGCTTCCGATTCTGGTGAAAAAGAAGTGATTTGGATGAGATTTTTCTCATTTTTTATTTAATTGTCTAGCAAAAATAAGCAGCTCTAACTTGTTCCTCTGGAACTTTTTCTTGCCGTTTCAGTCAAATCATGTGTACGTTATGGAAGTTCATAAAATTGCAAGCCGGCTAAATAATGAGGAAGTGTGGATTGTAAATTGACGTGGCTATCCAGTTCATTCTGATTCAATTCATTTTATTGTTAACAAATTTTATCCCTCCAAACTAAGATGTATCATACATGTAATAATGCAAGAATAACTGTTTTTTTAGTCGACCATGAAATTGGTCTCACGTTTTTTATGAAAATATAAATCTTTAGTAAAAATACAGACATTTGATAGAATTAACTTTGGATTTAATATAACCCGTAGCGTTAGCACGAGTAAATATACTAATATACTATAGTGCACGTCCTTCGCTTTCAGTTTTTGTTTGCGCCACTATGTTCTTTGCGATGGGATCTAGAGAAGAGATATATATTATATGATAGGGAATGTGATGTTTTTCCCCTTATTTTAGTTCGCAATGTGATTTTACCCCTACGTACTTTTCTAAGTGTAATCTTGTCCTCGCGATTTTGAATTGAAGCGTCAGTTTACCCCACGCTATGGATTTTACGTTTGATTTTGGAGAACCAATGCTGCTGATATTGCGGACCTGATGAGAGGGCATGAGGACAGGAGAATCGAAGAAATCAGCTTTTGTTTCTAAACATATCTTTTCACCAACCCTGCTTAAAGCAGCGAAGGTCAGGAGAACTAACGGACCTAATAAAATTGTTCTCTATACACTTATACAGCTGTTGGAGACGGATATAAATAATGGTGTTTGGATGGTTTCTTTTCGTGTTAGCTAACAGACTACTATGACAGAAAGAGGATCTCTGATAGCTAGATGAGGATCATCCACATTGGAGACGACAGGTAGTGAAGTGAGTCGGTGAGCAACAGGCTTGAGCACGAAACGTTGCGCTAACCAACTCGGTTGATGAGTAATCTGATGATTTTTTTTTTGTTTTGACTCTTCAGAAAGACGACGCCCGCCGGAAGATACGCATATATTATTGCTCGCTGTGTGTCAGAAAATGGCACTTGTTTTGAAACAGTGTATGACTGATATAATATACGAAATGCGTCCTCCGGGCGTCGTTTAAAAATTGATATAATATACTCCTGTATAGTATTAGTACTCCCTGAACCAAATTAGACATAACATATAATCAGAATAATTTATAATTTGGAACGGAGGGTGGCGTAGGTCACTGCATATGGATACAGACGAACTAAATAATTTAACAATCAAGTAAGATGCATATGCATAATAAATAAAAACAAACTTATTAAACACACAAGCCTGCAGGCTGTTGATACAATACACGGATGCATATATGGTCCATGGATTGATGAGACGAACAAGAAACTGCTCTTGGTCGACAATTGCGCAAGCTCCTTGCACACGCCAATAAGAATAAAGCCTAGATCTGCATGCATTAGGTCTAACAACCACTATACAAGCACCGGTTGGTCGCCTGGCTATGCTAGCTCGATCATATACACTAGTGTACATGCATGCTGATGACAGGTACATATATCTAATAATATAATATAATCCCACACGCCTACACACACACTTGACAAGTTCACATTCCTATCCTAGCTATATAAGCACACGCCTCCTCTATCTCCTGGCAACACCATCATCACAAGCCAAACTCACTGCATCTGAATTCGATACACCGACCAGTACAGTGCTAGAACAGCTAGCTAATCGACGATGGCAGCTTCGTCGCGAATGGGCGTGCTTGCTTTCTACTTGACCATCATGGTGGCGGCGCTCGGCTCGGCGCACGGAGCGGAGCTCACCGCGGACTACTACAGCGAGAGTTGCCCATTCGCGCTGACCACCATCAAGGCCCTCGTCAGCGCCGCCGTCCTGGGGGAGCCCAGGATGGGGGCGTCGCTGCTCCGCCTCCACTTCCACGACTGCTTCGTCAATGTACCAGCTTCTTCTACCTAGCTATATATAGCCGATCAAGGCCACGCCACCGCCGCCATGGAAGCCAGGCATGGAAGCCAGCCATGTAACGACTGTAACCTATAGTATATACTTATGTTGCATGCAATGCAGGGCTGCGACGGCTCCATCCTGCTGGACGACACCGACGACATGGTCGGCGAGAAGACGGCCAAGCCCAACAACAACTCCGTGAGAGGCTACGAGGTCATCGACAGCATCAAGTCGGCGGTGAACACGATATGCTTGGGGAACGTCGTCTCCTGCGCGGATATCGTGGCTGTGGCCGCGCGCGACTCCATTGTCGCTGTAAGGACACTTCTCTTCGATCTCATCCGTCACGTACAGCTGGACTTATCCGGTCACTCACGCTCACGGCTCGATCAAACAAAGTCACGGAACCGCACTAGCTAACAGTGTGGTGTGATAAGCAATAGTGGCATAAAGCACGCACTAGCCAAAATCTTCTTCCTTCTCCAGGCAACTTGCACGGCACTTTAAACCGTCCAAAGTGATCGACACAACTGACAGTAGTATGACGTGACCCGGCCAAATAAAGTTTACATTTTTTTTTATAAAAAAAACTGTCCGTTTCCAGCTGGGAGGAAGCTCGTACGACGTGCTCCTGGGGCGACGCGACGCGACGACGGCGAGCATGGACGACGCGAACAACGTGATCCCAACGCCGTTCATGGACCTGCCGGCGCTGCAAGCCAGCTTCGAGTCGCAGGGCCTGTCGCTGCACGACCTGGTGGTGCTCTCCGGCGGCCACACCCTGGGCTACTCCCGCTGCCTCTTCTTCCGTGGCCGGCTGTACAACGAGACGAGCACGCTGGACCCGGCGTACGCGGCGTCGCTGGACGAGCGGTGCCCGCTGTCGGGCGACGACGACGCGCTGTCGGCGCTGGACGACACCCCCACCACCGTCGACAACGACTACTACCAGGGCCTCATGCAGGGCCGCGCGCTGCTGCACACGGACCAGCAGCTGTACCTGCAGCAGGGCGGCGATGCCGCTGACCTTGTGGAGTACTACGCCGAGAACCCCGACAAGTTCTGGGAGGACTTCGGCGCCGCCATGGTCAAGCTGGGCAGCCTCAATCCGCTCACCGGCGACCAAGGAGAGGTCAGGGAGAACTGCCGGGTCGTCAACCAGGCGTGATTTGACTTGTACTTGAGCTGAGCGATCGTCGAATGATCAGCTTCGTTCCGTACGTATTTGTGATACTGCCGCTGCTAGCTAGCTGTGCACCAGCAAGCTAAGCTGCAACATTCTGTATGTAGCGTGTGTCGTTGTATTCGCGTGCGTGCATGCCTGCTTAATTTTGTGAGAAATCCTTCTTGTCTTTAGTCAATATTTATTTTTTCCCATCCAAATGTGTCAAGATCGAACGGCCGGCAGCCAGCCAAATCGGACGGCAACCGAATGTGTTACCGTCTGATTTGTTTCGGATCGGAGCCAGAATATGATGCCTAGTTTGGCTGGCAGCAGCGTTCCTAATAGCAAAACATTATATCTCGAACAGAAGACTCATTGCAGCACTCAACTCTAAAATAGATCTCCAATAAAGTACCTACACAGGAGACATATTTTGGATGGTAATAAATAAAGACATGACTTAAATATGAACATCCTCCCTCCTAAAAACTCATTTGGCAAAACAGTTGTCTTTTAGATTCTGTTGTTAGAGAAAACCAAAACTTTAGGTCTTATTGTTGGTGCTGAACACTTCGTCTGTAGTGTTACCCAAACCCCAAACGTTGAATGAGTCTTGTAGTTTAGGGGCAGCTGTTGGAGGTAGTCTCAACTCTCAAGCAAAACTACATTGGCCATCCAATAACTCCATCGTAGTCGTATAGTCTTCGAAACTCTCTAAAAACAATTAAACTATGAACGAGAGGATGCTAACTTGGAAGTTGAAAGCGGATAAGAACCCGTTGCAACGCACGAGCACTTTTGTTAGTTAATAATAAACAAACAAGCATACCTTTTATAATTCGCCAAGAGCTCCCTCACCGATCTTTGAACCAACTCCCTGTAAGAAGGGCCATTGAAAATCAAATTTCAGCTAGTTTGCACACCAAGTCCAAAGTGCACTGACTGTGCCCACACAGGATACATTCATTTGGATGCATGTGACAGAGCACAAGTGACCTACCTTCCGTTTCAGCATGTTGTATGTTGCTTCTGTTGGTGTTTCAGCAGGTTTTGAGCTCTTAGTGTCTTCATTGCGTCTTTGTTTCTATGTTCGAAATATCCACGGAATGGCCATACACCTCAGCTTAAAATGATAAACAAATGTGTAATGTACACAGGAAGTTTGACTGCACAATGTCATTTCTTACTTTCTTGGCCTCTTGCACAACACCTCTAGCTGCCAAAGCTTCTTTCGCTGCTTGTTCCTGTAAACCAAATAGCATGAAGTAGCATCATCTGGTCAAGATGAGAAAATGTGTCAATTTCCATTACCTGAAGGTACTCTCTGTTCATTTCCTCCCAGATAATATTTTTACATTGTGTTTCTTCCTCATTTTGAAGGTACCAACCAACCTACAAAATTAGAAGATAGCATTACAGCAAATTACAGACGCTTAATTGGTCATCACTCCACCTCTAGCTAACAGTACCATAGATTAATCCAGAAAAATATGATTAGAAGGATTCACCAAAAAAGCATCCTTACATTGTTAATATCAGAAAGGTTTTCTGGATCAACATCACCTTCATAATTTTCACCTAAGATGCAATCAATTTAACAAGGATTCAAACAGAAAAACAACATTATAGCTGAGTACAATGTTTCAGAAAGTAACAAACCTCCCCCTTCAGGATCCTTGGATAGTAGAGTCATTTAGATCCTCAGATGCAATAGTTGAAGATTTATCTCCTCTTATACCCTGTTTGATGTGAGTTCCCAAAGAAAATAATAATGGGTGAAATGAGCAAACAATGAGTTTAGCAGAAAATTCTAATGGAAGAAATAACATGGGACAATGCCGCATATCCTAAAATTCAGCAACGAAAACAGATTATGCACCATTTGATGATTACATAGGGAAAGCCTTATGTAATAATACTATTCATTACAACAATGTTATTGCTTGGAGTATATAAAACTCTAAATGGTCAAAAGCTACCTTGTGGTGCCAAATTCAGGGTAAATATTTAGTAGAAACCATGACCTGGGTAGAAAAATGAAAACCACTTCACAGAATACAAGCAAAGTTTAAAAATTACCACGTGTAGAGGACATGAAAAAATTCTAGACAAAACTCAATTTCTTTTGTGACATGTGAAATTGACAACAAGTTAAGAAAAGGAGAAAAAATCAGTGTGAGAACTAGTTATACTGATTTTTTTTTTGCTTTTTCTTTGTTCTTTGCTTTCTCATGAAAAAAATTGAGTTTGACCTTGCCAATGCTCTCCTGAATATGGTAAGTTTTTTTTAGGAATTGTTCCAAAGTTCTACATATGTTTCACAGTGAAATTTTCACATAACCACCTAGAATTGTTACCCCAACTAAACCTTTGAAAGGACAAAAACTGTTTAGTTGTAAAGTTCAGCAGTAGGCAAGAGCATGACTTGAATGGAATAGGAGGCTGTAAGATTTGTTGCCTAGGAAAGATGCACCTTAAGAATACTGGCATCATGTTCATCACTCTTGCCTCTGAGCTTGGCAGAAAAACATACTGAACAAGGATATGGACTTTACTTACCATGGTATGAGCATTCCTCTGTACAGTAGCTTTTACCTCTCTAGGAGTTATGGTGCTCTCAACATCAGAATTCTGTGTGTCACAAAGCGATTCTTCCACTGCTGCCTCCTTAACTGCAGCCTCTTCTTCAGCTCCCTAGTAAAATATAAAGTATAAACATTAGTTGACAGTAGAGAGTAGTTAAACATAAGTGCCTTAGAATCCATAACTTTCTCTAAGGTTCTTTGATGGGACATTGAGTATACAGACTTCATGCTTTCAAAAATACCTCCAGCCACGCGTCTTTGTATATATTGAAAACATACCAATCTGAAAAATTGGTAAACGAAACATAAAACTGCAAATATTACAAAGAAAGGAGACAAAACCAACCTGCCCCCTGTTATCCATATAAAAACTAGGCTCGTCACTGATAACCGTGTCAACCTTCCCACATATACCACAACATCTGATTGTCAAACATGTTAGTTGATGTACCAATAAACAAGCACACGAGCAAAAAATTGCTTTATGAAAATCTAATGGACAGGGATTAACAGAGTGGTAAGCGAAGCAAGGCCATGTTCTGATGTTCATAACAAAAATACTGACAGGTTTTGCCGTTAGAATGATATACAAAGAATAGGGAGATCTCACATGTATCTTTTATCAGGGTCCTTTATGGAGTGGCAGTAATCATCACAGTGTCTGCAGAAAATCATTGCTGAATGCTCGGCAACTCACATCAACCTGTGAAATATTGAATGAATTTCCTGCTCAGTTCCAAGCAAGCACATATGAAATCATGTTCATTTGTCTAAAATGCATACATATTTGAAAAAAAAGGGTTTTGTATCCATGTTCCCCCACTTATCTCCCACTTATCTCCCGAAATCGAAAAGAATCTAACTCCCCTAGGTCGTCCTATTGAACATGGAGAATACGGGATTAGGTCCGGTGTTGGAGTCGCAAACCTGACGAAACCTGAAACCTGGCCCTGTGCTGCGTGTGTTCTAGACGGATTGCTGGTTCACGCCACGCCTCCGGCCGGTGTGATCACCGCCACGATGGCCTGTAGCCTTGCCGCTTCCGCCGTAGCAGTGCCAGCAAGCCGCGAGAAACTCGCCGCAGCGGTTTGCCGATCGCTTGCCTTGTTTTTGCAGAAGCTGTGCTGGGCCTGCAGTTGCCAAGCTGGCCCACTCCATGTACAGTCTAGGAGCCCAATCCAGAACGGAGCGGACTGTTGTGGGACTGGATTGGAGTCCATTTACACAAAAACTAGTCGGAGACTAAAACTATATTGCACCATACTAAAACCTAGGGTTTATTTGATTTAATTGAAATATATGATGGTCCTAGCCCACAATCCAACAATATGAACGTTCATCACTTATTTAGGCACTAAGATGGCTTCAAACAAAATGGTTCTGCCCTACAAAGTTCTATATCTCATCAGGATTCAGGCATATGTTTTCAACGGAAGTCATATAGGAAGTTAAGATTTTATATATTTATAAAACAATTCTTTTCCAAATATCCATGCCTTTGCACGAGGATTTCATTACATATGCATGTATGCATTTCACAGGTACTGCCACACACAAGCAAGCTGTCCTGTACTCCTGTTGGTACCAGGACCTTATTGCACACGCAGAGCGGCACAGGGCGTCTCTGTCTCTTGCACGGTCGTCAGGAGTTGACCTTGGAGCAGGCGACCCTGATCTGGCCTTGGGACGACCCTGTCTGAATTGGGGGCGATGTTCCCCATGTTCACCATGGCCGTCGCGAAGGCGCTGCTGAAGGCGGACGCGCTGGACGCGAAGTTCCTGACGGTGCTGTCCGTGCTGCCGCCGCCGTTGAACAGCTGCTGGTCGGAGTGCAGGAGGCCCTTCTGTGACATCAGGTTGCTGAAGTAGGCGTTGTCGAACGAGGTGGGCGACGCCGCGTCCAGCGGCGCCAGCGTGGAGTCGCCGCTGCCGTTGGCCCGGGGGCAGTTGGCCTGCAGCGAAGGCCGCGAACGTCGAGTACGATGTTGGTGTCGTTGTAGATGTGGTCACGGAAGAAGCGGCATTGCGACTGCCCAATCGTGTGCCCCCCCTGCAATGCGAATGAGTTGAGTCATGCATATAAGCAGACAGCGCTAGGCATGCATCATTGCTTGCATTGCATTGCTTGTGTTCTCTTCGACGATTGTGTTCAGAGACGCATGAATGAATGGTAGCCTGGTAGTAGGTACCCGAGAGAGCAACCATGTCGGTGACGCTGAGGTTCTTGTTTGCGAATGACTGGGTGAGGTTGGCGAGATCGAAGAAAGGAGCTGGCAGGTCCCGCTCTGCATTGTCCTTGCTTGCACTGGTGGAGTCCCTTCTTCCTAGAAGAACAGTCCATGACGGGCCTCCCAGCTGCATATATGCAGATCGATCGAGCTCCAGTAAACCTCAATCGATCGACCATATATATAGCACGTCCTGCTCTGCATATCTATCTTGATTTTAAATTTAAAAAAAAACTTGTTATTACCGCTACGACGGAGTCACGGGCGGCGACGGCGAGGATGTCAGCGCAGGAGACGGTCTGGTTGCACACGGCCTCCACCTGCGTCTTGATGCTGTCGATGACGCTGAAGCCTCTCAGCGAGTTCTTGTTCGGGATCGCTCCCTGCTCGCCAGTGAAGCTCCCCGTGTCCGCCAGCAGAACAGATGCGTCGCAGCCCTGCACGCAGGTAGTGAAATCTCAAATCCGGTCACATTGCATGCATCCACGTGTGACTGCAACTTTTCAAAGATGCATGCATGCATGCATGCATTTGAGAGCGAGAGTAGTCTCGAGACTTGCATCGACGAAGCAGTGTCGTGGAAGTGAAGCCTGAGCAGGGACGCCCCCATGCGGGCCTCGTTGTTCACCGCCGCCGTCACCGCGCTCTTGATGGTGGCCAGAGCCCTGGGGCACGACGTGTCTTAGAACGTCGACGACAGCTGCGCGGTGGCCGCCGACGCCCACGCCACGACCGCGACGGCGACCACCAGCAGGCTGCAGAGGCGAGAAGCCGACGCCATCATATATATCAGACTGATCGAGTTTGTTTTGTTTACACCTACACGTACGGCTACACATATCAAATCAAAGCACCTACTATATGTCTGTCTATCTTGTCTCTCTGTATGACTAACTGACTAATCTCACTAGATCATTTCGCTGTGTCTGCGTTATTATTGCAGCAAGCATATATATATATATATATATATATATATATATATATATATATATATATATATATATAGCTGCAGACTTTGGTGCCAATTCATCATCAGTGTAACTGCTTGTAAGTGCAATCTATCACTCCGGCCACTCCGGTGTGGCAATGGCAACAACACCCATCCAAAATTGGCGCCTAACTTGTCTAGAAAAAGCCGTTAGTACTGACCAAAATTTGTACAAAATGGGCCACCTGAGATGCGATTCGATTCGATTGCTAGTTCAGAACGGACGAACGGACGAACCCCAAGGCCAAAGAGTCACACAAGTCCGGTTAAACTGCTATATTGCTGCAACTCCCCCACCTACGCCAAACTCAAGTGAGCATATGAATATGAAAATCCATATAGCTCCTAGATTTCGCGCGCTTAGAGTGTTTTAGCTACTGTTTGCTTACTGTTTACGAATCTGACCCCGCCACGTGGGTTCGTGTGTGTGCATGCATGGATTTGGCCTCTCCGTATTACTCTGCCTGTTTCCGCCATCAAACTAAAAAAAAAAAAACGGATCGCTCCTCGCTGCCTCCGTCCGCTCCGCTTTTCCTGCCGACACCTCCTCTCTCCTAGGCCCCGGCCGCAGCGCTTCGTCTCCCCCGCGGCGGAGCCCCTCGAGCATCGTCGCGCCTCACTGCCTCCATCTGCGCTTTCTACGACGCTTCCTCTCCACCAACAGCGGCGGACACGGATACGACATCCTTCGTTCATGGACAGGGGCTCCACTAGGTTCAACGCCTCTTCCTCTTACCTGGCGGCAGCGGCGGCCAGCCTTACGGCTGCGCGCAGAACCAGGACGGCGAGGTGGCGGTGACGGTGTACCATTGGATCTCCGCGACGGGTCAGGTATTTTGTCTTCTCCCCCTCGCCTTCGATCCGTGCAGTCTCCCCTTCCTCTCCCTCTCCCTCCCCATTCCCCTCCAAGATCTATGAGGTGGTACGGCGAGAGCAATGGCCAAAGCTCCCACTCGCCTTTGGCGCCTCCGCCGAACTCGACTTCCATCCGCACCAACGATGGCTCCCCTTCCACTCCTCGGATCCGCCACAGCAACGGTCGAACCCGGCAGCGGACTTGGAACAGTAAGCCGCACCAGCTAGCTTCCTTCTCCTCCTTCCAAACCCATTGGTGCGAGCGACAGCGGTCTCCTCTGTACTGATTTGGCACCTGCTCCACCACATCGATGAGGAGACACGTCGCCGCAAACAATGGTCGCGCCACCACTGCAGCCGATGGTATGTGCTCTGGTGCCCACCTTTCCTATCAACTCCCCTTCTCAAGAATCCATCAAGGTCGTGTGCTTTTGCTATTCTCGCTTTTGATGCAGACACCGGCTTCACTGTGCGCTCTGCTCCTCTCTGGTTGAGCCCCGTTGGAGATCTGGTACCGTTTCGTGCGCTGCAAGTCCTTGGATCCATCATCTGCAGCGCCTCCTGCCTGCTCACGCTTCTCGCCGTCGCTCATTGACGCTAGCTGTTTCTTGACCCAGGGATCCTCTGACCAGGTACATCCTCTTCTCATCTCTTATTATTTTTCTTTCCAAATTTTTGTTTATTTGATCAGGTTTGAGGGTGTCACTTGGGCTTGGCACCAGTTACATATGCAGCCTCACTCCTCCCTCTAAATCTCTTCTATGCGGCACTCCATCTAAATCTTTGCTATGCTGCATCTAGGCATGCATGATTGCAAGATACAGACATGTATCGAAAGGCAAAAATGGTTCAGTTTCTCCCCCTAATTTCCTCCTAAAAAAAATATTTGTCCAACTTTACATATCTAAAGTCTAAAGTTTCTTTGCACCTGGTTCTAATCTAAAATAATTTTTTTGGTTTGATCTGTAATTATAAACCGGTCTGACAGTTCTGGTTGGTTAAAGACAGTTCTTTGCACCTGCTTAATGCTCTTTTCCTGCAGTATAGATTGATGAACTGGTTCCTAATCAATTTGTGACTGTCACTATTTCCTTCTTGATCGTTATTCATATGTTGTCATGACTCATGAACAAGATGGTATATTTGCTTTTTGTATCATCGATTGTTGAAAAGTGACATGTTGCTTAATTCTGAAAGACTCTTATGTTGCTTTCGTAATTGGGATGAGGAATCAATTACTTTTTTAACCAGAGTAATTAACCCACTAACTTTACCCAAAGACTTTCTTAGTAGTATGTAAAAGGAAAATTATCTGTTGTAACGGCATAAGGGTCAAATGGCATAGATGCTTTTTGTATCAGCAGTTGTGGTTCTTCTGATTATGCCTATTCTCAAGCCAAATCAAGACAGCTTAGTGAGTTTGTCTTCTCACTCCCTCTACATTTTTTTATGAAGGTGCTCTGATCTATATACGAATATAAATAGGCGAAGTGTCAATACCATGCACATGAAAGTTAATTTGTTTTGTTTGTGTGGTCTATGACCAATATGAGTAGATTGATATGAGCTACTAAATCCAGACTTGCCACCTTATGTGCTTTAGGAAATGTCATAATTTTTCATCTCATGTTATCTCCTCACCAAACGCATGAATTTCATCTCATGAATACATGACATAATGTGCTGACAAATAGACTAGGGAATTTCATTTCCATATGACCATATGTCACATTACAAGGAGAAAAGATACCTACTGATGCCCAGTGCTCTGGCATTCTGTGCAAATTGCTAAACCAAGGTACGACACCATTTATAATAGGCATATATAGTCTGCATATGACTTCACTGATTTCGTTTATATGGAAAATGTATTAATGTGTGTTCTTCTTTGCAGATACGAATCTAGCCTCTGCTACCTTCCTGCAGATACCTAAGCAATTCTGTAGAACTTGAGACTGCCAATTATGAAGAACTTCAAAGTGGTGATGTCAGAGTACCAGTAAAATAGCATTGCATTTGAGTATTTGACTGATAAAGTGGCAACATGGCTGCCGTGAAATTCAAGTTCATGTCTCAAATGAGCTATTCAAGTTCATACCTTTTGTGCCCTTTGGTTAATACAGAAGTCTGCCAGGTAACAATATGATACCCTATCCATGTACATACTATATTTATGCATTTATAATGTTTTAATATATTACAAGTTTTTGGTGAGTTAGAGGTTTTGCTACATTAAAATTGTAGATACAGAGGTTCCTTCCCTGACGCTATGAAAACAAACAGTTGTGTCACCTCATTGTTACACTCTTAATACATAGGTGAGTATTGCCATGCTTTCTTTAGGCCTGTTAGCCCTTCTTAACACTATTATCTATTTCAATACTCATAGAAAGCCATGTCGTCGCATTGACTGGACAGAGAGATTGGAAATCTCAGACATTGTATCACTGAGTCTAAATTAGATGGTAGTAGATATATCCAAGTAATGCAGTATCTGTATCCTCAGTATTTTTGCTAATAAACATTGCCATTCAACCAAAGCATTGTTGCCTATATAGTGATTCCAGTGAATATAAGAGGGGTGCACTAGGTGCACCCTACAACTTATCCTCTCTGAAATATGACCACATCATCTTCAGTAATTTGCCTTTTCTATTGAACTAAAAATTTTGCACTGTAATTTCTTTATTGTATACCTTCCATTCAAGTTTGTGGTGCCCCAGCTCAATGAAAACTGCCTCAGACCTTCACAGTTAACAGGTGATGTAGCTCGCTTTTGAGGATGAACGCTCTTAACCCTTCATCCAACCTCAGTGATGCGATCTGCAAATCACCATGCTGATTTTGCAGGACACCATCTCAAGATATCAAACACCACTGTATTTATGAGAAGTTATTATGGAATCAACCTTAGGTTTTCTTCATTTTCTAAGTGTGTTTGGTTTGTATATGAACATATACTAAACATAGGCCTCAACAAATGTAAGTAAATTAGGTAAGAGCCATGTGTTTTGGGGACTGTGAACTAAGCCGCTTAATAGGACTATATCAATTCATTCTGTAAGGTGTCTACATATCATCTTTTATGTAAATACAAGCATAACCCTGCTTTTCGTATCTTTTCTTGGAGTCCATGTCACCTATTGTGTAGGTGTAGCAACTCAATTTCAGATTATATTTGCCTTTTCGCGCTGGTTGCTTAGGTTTTTGGCACGACAACACAAGGAACATAACATACCAACGATGCATTGTTCAAACCAAAAATATACTATCCACGACTCATCAGCATGCGAGGCAGAAATGGGCGCAGCCAAGCGCGCCCATTGTCCTAGTACATTCTACGTACTGTAGAACAGTCTATGCATGCAAGACTGAAAGATGATCATGCATGCGTTCCTCGAGGAAGAATATTCAAACAAATTAAATGTCACTCTCCTATAAAAATATATCGCAGGATGGATGAGATAGATCGACCGCAGTCTTGAAAGTGTCCTCCAATATTTCATGGTCACCAAAGATATGCGGGCAAGTGGCGTAGTAGGACGACTGTACAAGTAGGAGTGTAGGACAATCAGCTAGCTAGACAGCTAGTACACTGCACTCCATCTACATAATCCATATACATTCGGCCCACACACACTGCCAACTCTCACTCCCAAAGCTACAAGAGTAATATGATGATCAGAGATGGCTACAAATCGCACTACTGACTTGCTTCAATATATCTTAAACAAAGCAGTTGAAAATAATCTTCTCAAATTACTAATCCCTGCACCAAGATTGGATTTCCACATCATCCAATATGTAGAGGATACTTTGATTGTTCTGGAAACTTCAGTTGAACAACTGCTCTATCCAATATACAGATGATACTTTGATTGTTCTGGAAGCTTCAACTGCACAACTGCTCTTTCTCAAAGGCGCTCTCCAAATCCTTCAGTGATTCAACAGGGCTGAAAGTCAATTTCTCAAAATCCATAATGGTCCCCATCAACTTGAGTAATGAAAAACTAAGTCACATTGCAAGAATCTGATTCTTTTCCTTTCACCTATTTGGGTCTATTCCTGAGCTTAACTAAACTAAAATTGGAAGTTTTTCTTCCTCTGATAAGCAAATGTGAGGAGAGATTCAATTACATCTCCCCTTTTCTCAATCAAGCTGGCAGACTTGAGCTCACAAATTTGGTTCTAATTGCACTTCCAACTTATACTATGCGCACAATTGATCTGCCCAAAACAGTTATAAAACAAGTTGATAAGTACCAAAAACATTATCGTTGGAGAGGTGCAAAAAGAAATGCAAAAAAAGTTGCAAAGGCAGCTTGGCCTTTAGTCTGCATTCCTAAAGAAGAAGGTGGCTTGGGTGTTCTTAATCTTCAAACTCACAATGATACCTTATTCCTGAAACATTTACACAAATACTTTAATAGATGCAACTTACCCTAGGTGGAGCTAGTTTGGGACAAGCATTAAAGAAATGGAAGGCTGCCAAGTCCTACTGTCCCAAAGGGCTCCTGCTGGTTGCAGTGTGAATGGTCCTTAACACTCATAATAAAATCATCAATATAACTTGTATAAATATATAGATATGATAATCAACATAGGTTTAGGTGTTAAACTAATGAATTTTATAAGTTTTGGTGAATCTGTGTATTTTTAGGGATTTAATCAGAAACCGTGCAAAAAGAACTTATTCGTCAAACCATCGAAGCAAATCTCGATCATCTGTGATAAAACCGACTTAGAAGAGTCCTACTCTACCATTGGAGGCTAATCACCGCGACCTGACCTGAGGGTATCACAACATTTATGAGACGTATCAAAACATGTATATGTATATAAGAGAGGCCACTGTCACAGAAAGCTTCATGAACTACTTATCTTTGGCATAAATCATAATAGAGAAGTCTATATATGAAAAGAGGGTACATCTCCTTAGTGATGCAGCATACTAATGATATATATATATATATATATATAGTTGGCTACAACATAATGTATGCCACCTCTGCTCTTCACATGCACTAAATGGCTTAGCTCTAAAAATGCATTAGTTTCAAAATGTGCACCAAGTAACTAGGTGGTTCCTGTCCTATCCTGTTGTAAATTTGCATTGATCTATGAGATGGCAACTGGGACCTATTCTCATAATAGGAAACAAGCAAGCTAAAAAGGGGACGTCGCTGCCTTTTTTGTCAAAATAAAAAAAGTTGGAATGTGGAGCTAATATGGCTGGCTACAAGTATAGCCAAAGAAAAATGAGACGAGACAGACTACCAAAGGACACAACAGTAGTGGATAGCCCGCCCTGCTAGCTAACGATAGATATATATTCTTGGAGCACATATTCAAGATTTAGAATAATCTCTTTCCGACCAGGCCAGACCAATGTAGCATATGTATATGAACTGGATATTTCAACAATGAAAATTGTTGGTGGATCCCATATTCATATAGTCCCACTCGCCCTCAAAGAGACCCCATAGGGGCTAGTATATAGTAGCTTGTCAATTTCACCCCTACCTAGGGGTCGTTTGGAAATTTTCGCTTGTGTATATAAATACCAAGAGCATGAGGGAAAGAGACTCCCTTCCAACTTTTGTCGACACACCCTGGACGCCTCTCCTCACTCTCTTGTGCTAATAGTTTTGGGAACCACTTTCCTAACAAAAATCTACACCCATCAGTGGACACTCAGTTCTAAGCGAGAAAAAAAGAAGTGTGTATACATACACTAATATCAAAATGTAAGTAGAGATTACACTCATTGTGACCTCCAAGGATATACTTTGATAATTGATACATCTTATACTGCATAATTTATAAGATCACTAAATTGACATCATATGAAAGTTTTAGATATAAATGGGTTTAGAGATCGCAAAATTCACAGGACCACATAACTAAGCAACTAGTCCAGATATAGTTATGCAAACTTTGTAATGGTTTATTATTTGACAATTTTTGGTTTGTTGAGTAATAAATCATAGGCTAGGGTTATTATTTAAAGTGTTAATGACCCGTGTCGTCACAGTCACAGAGCAAGATGACACCTTGGCAGTATTCCACCTAGCACAGGTAGCCCCTAAACGAGATGATGACGTTATTAGACCAATTCCATAAAAACTGCTCCAAGTCTAGCTCAACAACACCATTAGCGATGGACATATTATTAGACTGTCACCGGCTAAACCCAGAACTAAACGGAATGAGAACGTGTAGCTCAGGCTCCTCTGAAGTCCTAATGATCTACAACTCCATCATGAACACATCATCCTTGCCGCAGTGCAGGACACCCATGTATAGGCACTCCAACCAACGCAGGTTCTAGTCAGTGTGGCAGGAGGATCCCGCCTTGAATATGACCGAGAACTCTTGAAATGTGTTGTAGACGGAGTGGAGCCAATACAACGATGACACAATGCCTTTTGTACTGTAGAGGAAGTAGTCATACATGTTGTGTGGTATAGGAAGTTGTCATACATGTTGTGTGATACTCACGATGAGGAACAAGGATGAGTAGATCATATGAAAGTGCACCGCATCACGGTGGGCCACCACTTCAAATCACATGTCGCACATGATAGGTAGATCACCGAAGACCATGGCGGATCATGGAGCTAGAAGTAGGCACTGACCTTGTCACCAAGAAGTTCATGGAGGACGTTGTATTGCGATTGGCAGAGGGAAGGAGGTGTCATCCTCAAGAAGATAAAGCAATCGAATAGCAACCAATCATAGAGAAATGCGATGACCATGAATGACAGGTCAGGGTCCTAGCGGGCAACGACGGGGAGCGAGGGGAATTGGGGCAGGAAGGTGAGGGATTTGAGAGCCATGGGGATAGGGAGAATTGGTGTGCTTTGAGAGCCATGAGGATTGGACAGGAAGGGGATCACCATGGGGATTGGGACAGAAAGGGGAATTTGGGATCGAGGGCTGTGGGTTATTTGGTTTGGCTGCAACTCATTTGGTTGGAGCATTAACATCCTGCCTGGTTTAGGAAATCAAAATATGTCGCCTAGCTTAGCTAGACCTGCATAGACTAAGTTGAGTGATATTCTATCTACTAATCTTTATTCATTAGCTTTCTCGTGCCAGACTTCCAATCAAACCAATAACTTTCAACTTGCCTGGCTAGGCAAATTTCTTTAGATTTAAGGCAACTTTTAGGCAACACTTTTCTCAAAGCAAATTATTTAGGCTTCCAACCAAATAGGCACTATATGCATTTGGTTCCATTTATTTTTTTAGAATGGGGCATTGGAGTTGGATTTGATTGGGTGGTAATCGCTTTGCTGAGTTGTGATCAGGCCTGAACTATCCCATGAGTTCGAAGCCCACTAGGCTCACGCCATGACATGCGTTGGACGAAATTTTTAATGGGTAAAATTGCAAGAACCCATGGATCATGTCACTTTAAGTTTAAGATCGTCGCCGATGTAAAATCTCATCCACGTTCATTTTTTTTCAAAAAATCTGAAAGTGCAATCAAGTCTTAAGTGGGTTTTGGTGACATGACAACGCAATTAGAGAACTCAATAACTTTGAGAGAAATCAAGTTTGGTCCTTGGTGGAAAGACCAAATACCAATGTGATTGGAACCAAATGGGTCTTCAGCAATAAGCAAGATGAGCAAGGCGTGGTGACAAGGAACAAGGCAAGATTGGTTGCTCAAGGGTTCACTCAAGTGGAGGGCTTGGACTTTGAAGAAACTTATGCACCGGTGGCTAGACTTGAAGCAATTCGAATGCTTCTAGCCTATACTGCCCATAATGATTTTAAGCTATATCAAATGGATGTGAAGAGTGCATTCCTCAACGGCCCTATCCAAGAGCTAGTCTATGTTGAGCAGCCACCGGGTTTTGAATATCCCAAGTTCCCACATCATGTCTTCAAGCTCCATAAGGCGCTCTATGGGCTTAAACAAGCACCAAGAGCATGGTATGAATGCCTTAAGGAATTCTTACTCAAACAAGACTTTGAAATAGGCAAAGCGGATCCTACTCTCTTCACTCATAAAGTCAATAATGATATCTTTGTGTGCCAAATATATGTCGATGACATAATATTTGGTAGTACTAACCAATCCTTTTGTGATGAGTTTAGTAGGATTATGACTAAGAGATTTGAGATGTCTATGATGGGTGAGCTAAAGTTCTTCTTCAGTTTTCAAATCAAGCAACTCAAGGAAGGGACTTTCTTATGCCAAACCAAGTACACCCATGATATGTTGAGAAAGTTTGACATGGCAAATGCATAGCCAATCAAGACTCCCATGCCAACTAATGGACATCTTGATCTTGATGAAGGAGGGAAATCCGTGGACATAAAGGTATATCGTTCCATGATCGGCTCTCTCCTTTACTTATGTGCATCTAGGCCGGACATAATGCTTAGTGTGTGCATGTGTGCTAGATTTCAAGCTAACCCGAAAGAGTGCCACTTAGTGGCTGTTAAGAGAATCTTGAGATATCTAGTTTTCACTCCTAGCCTTGGCTTATGGTATCATAAGGGCTCTAAGTTCAATCTACTTGGGTATTCGGATTCTGATTACGCCGATTGCAAGGTAGACCAAAAAAGCATTTCGGGGACGTGTCAATTCCTTGGACGGTCCCTAGTGTCTTGGAGTTCTAAAAAGCAAAATTGTATAGCCCTTTCCACCGCCGAGGCCGAGTATGTTACAGCCGGCGCATGTTGTGCTCAACTACTTTGGATGAGGCAAACCTTAAAAGATTTTGGATGTCAATTCACCAAGATACCTCTCTTGTGGGATAACGAGAGTGTCATCAAACTTGCAAACAACCCGGTTAGTCACTCTAGAACCAACCACATAGACATCCGTCATCACTTCTTGAGAGATCACGAATTAAAAGGAGATATCGCAATTCGCCATGTGAGCACCGAAAAGCAACTAGCCGATATCTTCACTAAGCCTCTCGATGAGACAAGGTTTTGTGCTTTGCGTAGTGAGTTGAATATACTTGACTCTCATAACGTGGTTTGATCTATAGCACACATTTGTTTGTCCACCTAGCGACTTAGGCAAAACTTTGAAAACTTCAATCATGTGTTTCAAAACCAATTTTGAAATAAACTTGAGTATGGTGGTCATTGTATGTATTGTTGAATTACTTACTGACCATCATATGGCAAGGAGTATGTGTCCACAAGTGAATAAGTATATAGTATAAAGGTGGCATAGTACCTCACTGCCTGGCTAGGCCAGCAGTGCCGGCCCCTAGCCAGCAGTGCCAGGCTAAGTCCGACAGTGCCACGACTTAAGGGTCCTGAGCCTGTCGGGCCCAAGTCTCACCTCTTGGGTTCTCTTTTATTCTTTGCCCCAGACCCGAGGGGACTCCATCCCAAATCGTTTCTCCCCCAACAGAACCCTTCTCCTCTCCTCTCTCAACCCTAAGGAGACCTAGGGAGCCCGGAGGTCCCTCTCTTCCCCCGGCAGTGCTGCCCTTCGGAGGTGCTGCCATTGGAGGAGGTGTGGAGGATCTTCCTCCCTGCGTCAAGTTCCATTCAAGCCCGACCTTCTTCATCCTCACCCCTCTCTTTCAAAGGTAATAACTTGAAACCCTAACTTGGCTCGATCTATGCAATGTACGGATTTTAAGATGGGATTTAGGTTGTTAGTCGTTGCATTATGTATGGTGATGTATCTCTAGTAGTTAGATTCAATAAAAACTTAGATTCCATAGTGGATCGATGAAGCTTGTGGTGGTGTTGTCTGCACCAGGCCGGTAGTGCCGGGCCAGAGGCCGGTAGTGCTGGGCCCCTGGTCACAGCACTGCTGCTAGAGCTTCTACAATCCACCATAGACTCCAATTTTTGGTTCAATCTCTCCACTAGGTTTCCAATCACTGTTCTAAGTGTAGCAACTTAACACTCTCTCCTTTAAATGCATAGATGGAGGTCGGTGGATCGAGTGTTGCAAGAGGAAAGGGCTCAAGGACAAAGGCTCGTACTCCCAGAGTTGATGATGGCCTAAATCCCAGGCAGAGGATAATACAAGAGGAGGAATTGCAAAGGGCAGGGAGGACAATCAGAGAAGGTGTTTGTCCTAGGACACCTCCGGATTTGGGATTATTCAATGGTTTCCATCTTGTTCATCATGCTGAGGAGGTACTTGTCAGAGAGCCTCAGGACAGCCGTGCTAGGCCAAGGATAAGCTATCAAAATCAGTGGCGGTCTGTCCAAGAGCAAAGGACCATCTATCCTTATGATGTGCCTAAGGATATGAGAGTGGACTATAGGTTTTGGAACGTATTTCATTCTGATTACTATTCCACTGTCCTCTTCCATGCTGCAAAACCCAAGATCATCAAGATGAAATATGTAGATTGGGAGCACTTGGAAAACAAGAGAGACCCTGTATTTGATAGAGTCATTGATCAGTGCAGGCAGCTAGGCATGTATCACTAGATGAGATTCCAGAATGGCTGGAACACAAAGATCATCTACCGGTTCTACTCCACTTACTATCTTGACAGAGAGAACATGGTGATGCATTGGAAGACAGAGGGCATGCACTACAAGCTTTATTATGTGACTTTTGCTCGTCTTCTTGGCTTTGGAGAGGATGACAGAGAGTGCATGAACATCCATGATGAGAGAGGCTTGACCAATGAAGAGATCTCCCAGCTTTACATTGAGCCTGAGCATGCAGATGGTCTTGTGAAGGGGTTGAGGAGCAAGTACTACATTCTTAACAACCTCTTCAGAACCACACTCTATCCCAAGGTGGGATCAGCCTCCAACCTCTATGCTTCATCGAAGAATGTGCTTAAGAGGATGAGAGGTGGAGCACCACCCTTTTCAGTGTCATGCTTTCTTTGGGATGAGATATTTCTTGCAGCTGATGATGCTAGGAAGGGGCTTCCTTATGCACCTTACCTAATGTCTATCATTGAGATGGTGACAGACCGGATCTACAACAAGGACACCTCTCATGAGCCTTTCAGAGCAGAGAAGGCCATTCACTCTACAACAGTTCAGGAGATAGTGACTCCTCCCAGGGACAACACTAGGGCAACAGCTCAAGATCGCCCTGAGTCCTCCAGAGCAGCAGCTACCAGAGGCAGGAAGAAAGGTAAGCTTGGTAGGATTCTGAAGATCTTTGCTGACATCTTCTATGCAAATGATCATGCTTACTAGACCAGGCTTGAGATCAGACAGCTCAGACAGGAACAGGGCCTCAGACAGATACCTCCACCTACACCTCCACCAGAGCTCAGTGAGGAGTCTACCTATGATGAGGAGGAGGATGATGATGAGGATGATGATGATGAGGAGGAGATTCAGCAGCCGCAGACACAGAGGTGCAGTAAGCGTACCTCAACTCCTAGTGTTCACTTCACAACCCCTGATGATGATGATGCTGATGAAGATGACGATGACGATGATGATGATGATGATGACCATATGGACGAGGATAGCGACTAGCTTGTATTCTTTTTGCTTTGTTCTTTTCTCTTTTTGGTGACTTGTTGCCAAAGGGGGAGAATTACTAAGTGAGGGGGTACAACAAATCTTCGACGGTCATGGAGGAGCAGCTGCTAGTTATCTTTAGTTTTAGTTGTGAGATGAGAGAGGAACATTCAAAACTATTTTATTGTAATATTTCCACTTAAGTACTTGATTTTTGTTATTTGTGGACATGTACTCTCTCTTATATATCATGCTTGTCTTAGTATGCTTTTAGTTTTTATTTGTATTATGTTGTGTGGTCGTGCTCGAGCTTCCGCAAGCTTGCTGCCTGCAGTCAGGCCGGTAGTGCCGGGCTTAGGCCGGTAGTGCTGGGCTGCTCTGACAGCAAGCCCTCTGTTTTGTGTTGAGACAGGTTCATATGCATCACGTATATTCTTGTGACACTTTTTCAGCACCCCACAACAACCATGGATGTAAGGGGAGCCCTATTTCACTCCCATGTGTGAATTTTGGCTTTTCATGCCTAATTGAAAATTCAAATTTCTATTCACACATTTAGGGGGAGCTCCTACACCCATGACTTGCATTGTCTCAGATTATTATTTCACTTTTGTAAGCTCTAAGTGTGTTGTCATCAATCACCAAAAAGGGGGAGATTGAAAGTGCAATCAAGCCTTAAGTGGGTTTTGGTGACATGACAACGCAATTAGAGAATTAATGAGACTTTACAAGTAAGACAAGCAGGTTAAACTTAAGGAGGTTGATGAACAGGTTGGCGGACCCCTCCAATTACAAAAGTGCATGGCAACAAGCTCAAAGGAGTTTAAATTCATTTTATACTTTGAAATTGAGTTAGGTATGCCGTACTATTAAGAGGGATTCAACACGCATGCCAACAAGTGAACCAAATGCAATATCTATCCAAATACATCACACCTCCACATACATAGAAGTAAAATCAGCCAGCTATTCAAGTTCCAAACCTTTGTTGTTTCTGCCAGGCCAGCAGTTACACTTTCACCCCAACGGCTAGTTCTGTCATTCCTTCATTCTGACTTCATGAAATAGAAAAGAGAAGCTCTCTTCTTGCTCTCCCTTCTCCCTTGGTGCTCAACCACTCTCCTCTATTGATTTCCCATCAACCTTTGAGAGATTGAGCCTCCAAGCTTGAGAAGAAGCTTCTCCCTCGGATCTTCAACTCCTACAAGCATTTGGTTCGCGTGGTGGCCGGTGGTTTGAGTTTGTTACTCTTGGAGCTTTGCTCCTAGCCGGCTAGGCGTCGCCCTTGAGCTTGCCAACTTGTGTGGCAGCCTAGGGAGGTTTGTAACATCACCAATTTGCTAATACATTGCCCCTCATCTCAAGAGTTCACTCTCTTGACTTGAGACCGAGGAAAGAGTTAGCCTTTGTGGTGAGCTTGAGCCTTGCGTGGCGCACCTCGACAACGTGGACGTAGGCAAGCCTTGGTGGCGAGCTGAACCACGGGTCAAATCTTGTGTCTCCTTGTGATTGTCTCTCTAATGTGATATATATTGTTTGCAAGGTGATTTCTAGGGTTTGGACCCGATCTACTCCGTGGGTGTGTTGCTACCACTTTTAAGTGGTGCTAGAGGTTTCATACACCTCTAGGAAGGTTTCCATTCAAGCACAATTTCCATTCTCTCTTTATATTTTGAATTGTGCCCAGGTCTGTCCAGGTGACCAGCAGTGCTGCCCCAGAGAGCAACAGTGCTAGCCACCCCGGCAGTGCCGGCCTCAAGCCCGATAGTGCCGGCCTCTGTGCTAACAGAAAGTTGCAAGTTGTTTTTAAACAGGCCTATTCACCCCCCCTCTAGGCTAATCAGGTCCTTACAAAACCATATCACAATGTACAAACTTGACATATTTCACCCGTAAATAGTCATTGACATGTAGATATCAAGTCATATAATTGTAGAAGTGTAATCTTAGTAGTTTTTGAATCTATGCTAAATGAATTATTGATAAAGCATAATCATGACCATATCAATTTTCACTCTATTTTTCATCAAAAGATGATGAAAAAGTAAAGTACCTAAGAAATGTTGGTATAGTAACCTTGGCTTCTAATGGCTATATGTTAATGAAAACATGCAAAAACAGTTAAGCCCATTTGTAGCAAGGTGGGCTTTCAACAAAAAACTAGAGGGTGGGGGGTTATACAACAAACGTCTCATAGAGGCTATCTATAAGTGCAATTAATCTCTAATCATGGGTTTTATTGATAATGACCACACAATTAGATGATTAATAAGATTTATCGAGTTAACAAGCAGGTAAAGAGAATGACACATGTAGTGGTGGAACCCCCGGTTACAAAAGGACACGACAACCGACTCAAAAAGGAGTTGATGATTTCATTTTTTATTTTGAAACTGAGTATAGAAAAAGCCATACTATACAAAAGGAAATACAATGCACAAGTTTTGATGTGCAACTAAACGCTCAAACAAACCGCCAAAGAATCCTCAAAAGCCTCACCTTGACAACAAACCCTAACTCCTATCTCTTGGCTATTTGGGGTGTGTGGCACCGTCGTGACTTACTGACCATTGCAGTGTTGAGGGAGGTATTCAAACGTCTCCTCTGCCCCTTCCAAGTTCCAATGGTCATCTGAACATTTCCGATCTCATTCTTGTGCTCGACTAGAAAGATAAAGAGAGCTCCATTGAATGCCTCCCACCAACCTCAAGCACTCTCCTTTGATTTCCATTCAATCCTTGAGTGTGTGAGCCTCCAAAACTGTAACCAATAGCTCCCCAACTTGTTGCATCCAAGATAATGTATTCTCTTCATTACTCTTGGAGCAAGGCTCCTAGCCAGCTAGGTGTCATCGGTGAAGCTTCCAATTTGTGTGGAAGCTCCTGAATGTTTGTAATCACCCCCAACAATCTAGTAAGAACCTCTCCTCTCTTTATTTGAGAAGAGGATAGGGTTTGCGAAACCCAAGCCTTTGTGGCTTCCTCAACAATATGGAGGTAGGCAAGCCTTGGTGGCAAGCTAAACCATGGAATAAATATCTTGCCTCTTGTGTTCTTGTTATTTACATATATTTCTCTCTACTTGTTTGTTGGTGTTTTTAGGGTTTAGTCCTGATCTACTCATGGATATGCTTCCCACTATACACTACCCTAAGAACCTCAATAATTTACTGGATCTACTTTCCATTGGACAATTTCTGAATTGTGGACACGAAGTGTCTGTGCACGCGGCAGCCGCACTTGTTGCTGGCATACAATTTGAGTTTTTGAAAAAGTAGGCGTAACACCCTTCTAGGCTAACCATTGATCCTTACACATATCAAAAGTCAAAACTCAAAGTAACTTATGGCTAGGTTTTTGCACATTTTGCCTTTTTAATTAGTGCACGTGTGTTGTGTGCACATAAATTACACAACATGTTATCATTTTCGCTTATGGAAAGTACATCAATCAACATTTCTCTTTTTTTTTTCTTTTTTCCTTTTTCAAAAAAACTATTCTCCTTTTGAAGCACAATGCCATTCAGAATGTGGTTAAAGGAGTTAATAAAATGGACTAAGAGGGTTATAATTAAAAGTAATTTGAAATTATGTGTAGATAGAAAAGCATGTTATTATATATTGATTTTAGTGTCAATTTCATAAAGCATCGGCTCTGACGGTCCTAGTGTTACAAAACTCCATGTATTACCATCATTTGCTGCTTAACCCTAGGTTTTTATGGTACAAGTATTTCACAAAACTCCTATATAATATAATATAATATAAATTATAGGATGGTCAGTTGGTCACCAAAGACATGCGGGCAAGTGGCGTAGTAGTACCTTACAAGAATATGAGTAGGACAATCAGCTAGCTACTATATATACTATGCATTCCGCACATTGTTGTGCATGCATATAGTTGTGGGAAATGAAGACATGTGTCATGTGTGCTCAGCCTCTTATGTTTTAAGGGTGAGTATATCTGTACTCAACAACTGGCTGGCGTGGAGTTCAGCTACATGAATTACAACAATGCATTAAAAAAAGATCTGTTTGGTTACTAAACTGAAATTGCAAGCTAGCACACCTGTGTGCTAATGTTCAATAAGTATTGTATCATCCATCATCTTTTGAACGACATCGATTCAGAATTTTAGCAGTATATTATATATAACCAATGCATTTTTTAGTCTTGCATGACGCCGTTTTCCGACTTTCGTAAGCTAGCTAAACGTCAGCCTCGAAAGTCTTTCATGCTCCATGTCTTGTGTGGAAAAAAATTGCACTAGTGGACGAGACAGGGAGAAACGATCAGCTGTCGATATATGTCGATGACACTGGTTCAGCCAAGAGGCCGGTCAACATTGGTCCAAGACACTTCCATCTAGCTCTGACCGTTGTGCAGTCATTTCACGCCTGTCTATCCAGATGTTGAGAAGATACTTTTCTGTCCCAAAATAAATGATGTTTTTATTTTAGATATCATGTCTGATCATTTATCTTATTCATTTTTATAAATAATTAAATAAATAAGTTGTTATTAAATATCTCTAATGTTAAAATAAATCGTAACGAGATAAATAGTATTTATAAAAAAGTTAAATAAAACAAACAGTCAAACAACGTATTTAAAAGGGAACGGATGGAGTACTACCTAGTATTTCTTTTGAACACTTCCCTGTCAGCTCCAGCTGGCAGTGCAAATGGCCTTAGCCTAACTGAAGGGAGTAGCCTTTCTTTTTCTTTTTGAATAAGGTATCTTCAGATTTTAGTATGTATAGGCTATATATGGATTGATAGAATGAACAGTACGTTATTTGCCCCCAACGTGTAGCTTACTTGATACGTTTTACTTATTTGGTGCTAATTTAGGAAGGCCGAGATAGGTGGAGAATATTGGATTATAAGTATATAATTTATTTATAAATTACTATATATATATATAATAACTTAGAGCATCTCCAACAGTTTGATATATTTTACTTGGCAAATCTTGTATTTTGCCAACTCGCAAAAGAATATATCAAATAAAAAAAAGTCTCTCCAACAGTTTTCTATTTTGACTTGCCAAAACCAAAAAGAAGGCCCACAAGCAATTTTGTTGATCAATCGCAATAGTTTCCGTTGAGAAGAATGTCCGTACGGAATACATCTTGTTCCATTCAAATGAATCTACAAATAAATAAACAAAAATTACCAATGAGATGAACACAAAATCATCCCTACCGTGACCTTGCCTTGCCCTAGCGTGACCAACTCATAGAGGGCAGCAGCCTTGCCTTGCCCCTAGCGTGAGCAACAGATAAAGGGCACCAGCACATCGGTGGCCTTGCCTCCCTTGCAGCAACGGCCTTGGAAATCGATGAGGGGAGAGGAGAGATCGAATCTGTACTTCGCTGGAAGGAAGATGACTGTGTGCGACCGGAGTACTTCAGGGGGGAACAAGCCGTCGCGCGCGCGTGAAGACTCGGTGGCAGCCCGAAGAAGCCACGAGCCCGCGATGCCAACCAAGATAGGTGTGCGTATCTTTGCGCGCTAGTAAGCATGATTTACCAGGTTGCCATTTTTGTCAAGTTCATTTACCAAACTGTTGGAGGAGGTAATTTTGTCTTCTTCTGCCAAAATTATATGGATGCCAAGTTGATTTGTCAAACTCTTGGAAATGCTCTTACAATATAGTGTAAATATAAATATAGTGTTTAGAATTAAACTACCATCGCCCGTGTCCTGATCCTTTCCATCCAGATGTCCACTGCCGTACGTCCACGACAAGTGGCCCTCACACACCATCTCGCCCTTGAACCGTCACCATATCGACGGACACAACCAAAATTTGTAAGTTCTTCTAGTAGAGTGGTATTCAAAATTTAGTATAAACTTTCTTTATTAATGGTCTCCTAGTAAGAATTCTTATGTGCTATAACTAGTGATAGTATTTTACTATCACTTAAAAGCACTAGAAGAAATCTACCATTTTAGTAGTGGGACTTGCATGCCAACCCTAGCTAGTCTTTTAATAAGAGCCTGTTTGGTAGGGCTCCTATTGAGGGGCTCTTACAGAGGAGCCAGAGTCGTTTTGGGTTTTTTTTTGAAAAATGGCTTCTCCAGAAAAATGTTATTTGGCAGAGCTCATCCAGTCTCCAGAGGAGCCAGAGTTGGAGCCAGCGAGATGCCCAACCAAACAGCCCTAAGTCCGGCCATGATTTGAAGTCTCTTCCACAGTAAGCTTCCTCCCCTCTAGCCACCGATATAGATATTAGCGTCGTTAGAAATGACATCAATTTTAAGCGTGCGAGTTATAGGAAATGTACGTGGAGAGATACATAATATAATGTATATATAGTACTTAAACTCCCAATGCCTTTGCATGAGAGCTCCTCGTTATAACGAGAAATAAGTACGGCCTCTCTCCGTTCCATACAACATTAGTAAACAAGAAATCGAGGTGGCGAACGTACATCACTCGCCATACATACTCCTGCATACATACATGCATGTATATATCCTTGTTGGTAGAATGGTAGTCCATGCACGATTGCACGATCTTATTCGCTATGCGGAATGCGGGTTGGCGCTCGTCTTAGCACGGCACATTCCCATATATACTTGCCACTGGTGCGAACGTGCATCGTCGTCGTCGTCATCTTAGGACGAGTTCACCTTCCAGCAGACTTGCCTGATCTGCCCACTGGTTCCGGTGAGTGGGCTGAGGTTCCCCATGGTGACCATAGCCGACGTGAAGGCGCTTGTGAAGGCGGCGGCGTTGGATGCGAAGCTGCTGACCGTGCTGTCGGTGCTGCCGTTGTTGAAGAGCTCCTGGTCCGAGTGCAGGAGCCCCTTCTGCGACAGCAGGTTGCTGTAGTAGGCGTTGTCAAATGCGTTGGGCGTGGTTGTGTCCAGGGGCGCTAGGCTGGTGCTGCCTGATGCAGGGCAGTTGGCCTTGAGCGACGTCGCGAAGGTGGCGTTGATGTTGGTGTCGTTGTAGATGTGGTCGTTGAAGTTCGAGCACTGCGCTTGTCCGATGGTGTGAGCTCCTGCAAATTAAGTTCATCAATGTCGTTGTCAGACTCTGAAACCAAAGATTCATCAAAGGTGTGTACGTACATATATTCTAGGCATCTAGGGCATGCATCCCATTCCCACCTGAGAGAGCAACCATGTCGGTTGGGCTGAGGCTCTTGTTCCTGAACGAACCTATGAGCATTTGGAGGCTAGATGTAGGAGCTGGGAGGTCGGTTGTCTCGTTCGGGAATGAAGCGGTCGAGTCCCTTCTCCCCAGTAGAACGGTCCAGGAAGGCCCGCCGAGCTGGGAAGGAGTTCCCAAACCAACCAACAGCCGCTAGCAAGTCAGCAACGTACATGATCTACTGCTCTAGGGAAACAGGCGGACGGTGGCTGGAACTGGAATATGGAATATGTGGGCATGTCTCTTCTCACCGCGACGACGGAGTCGCGGGCGGCGACGGTGAGGATGTCGGCGCAGGAGACGACCCCCGGGCACACCGCCTCCACCTGCGCCTTGATGCTGTCGATGACATCGAAGCGCCTCAGCGATCCTATGTTCGGAGGCGAGCTCTGCTCCCCGGAAGTGTCGTTGAGCAGAACGGACGCATCGCAGCCCTGCATGCAGTGAGAGGTTTACAGGTAAGTTTCTAGTTAGATAGCTACGTATTTTAATTTGGATTTAATTTGGAGTAACGTTAGAAGAAGAAAGGATCGATCGATGGAGAGACTTGCATGCACAAAGCAGTCGTGGAAGTGCAGCCTGAGCAGCGACGCCCCCGCACGAGCCTCCTGCATCACCGCCGCGTTCACGCCGCTCTTGATGGTGGACAGCGCGCTGGGGCACGACGTGTCGTAGAACGTCGACGACAGCTGCGCCGACGCTGCCGAGGCCAGCGTCGCTAGCACCACCACCAACAGGCGAGAAGCAGAAGCAGCCATGGCTCGCTATGTTTTTGCTTTCTCTATCGGTAGCTACACTAGCCCAGCTCTACTTGCTCTGCTCGTTGGCTGTGTATGGTGTGCCGAGGGACTGCTCTACTCCATGCATATTTATAGGGCCCACTGTGATGCCTGCATGCCCCTAGGGGACCAGAAAACATCCAAATCGGACGCAAAACTTATCAGTCCAGGTTTAGTCTCCGAAAGCGGAAAGCCAGCAACCATTTTCGTCACGCAGTACAGCTAGCCACTCGACCCGGCACACACTGTTGACCATCATTTGAATTGTGTGGTACATATGTACTCCCTACGTGTTTTAGCTATAGTTTCATGTCCCCTAATAACCGTCGTCCGCTACTCCTTCGCTACTCCTTCGTAGTTGTACACCTACAGCACTGCACACACCCAACACCGCACTAGCTAGCGCCTGCCTTGTCCCTTTCCCTCTCCTCCCGTGTATGCCGGTGTTGTCACAGCAAAATTAATAGGCATGTTCGTCCAAATTTGAAGAAGTTGAACCGTCATTTTAATAGGGGTCTGCAGGTCTTTTGTCACTTGTATTGTTTCTTGAGTCCAGCTCCCCAACGACAGATAATCGGGGACAAAAGGAGTAACATATATTGACATAAATAGAAGAAAATATATATGTTAGGCTGAGATTATTCACCATAAGCTAGCACAGTTTTATGTGCAAGCATCCAATACAAGGGTGCGACGAAAAGTATGTGATGCGACCCATATATACTGACAAGATTAGCGGATGTTGAGATACTGGTGTACATGTGTTTCTTCTGAGAACTTCCCTATCAGCTCCAGCTGGCTGCTGGTGCATAACCTTAATTTTTATATTTTTGAAAAAGATAGCTTACCAAATTTTCCTTATCCTAATCTTAATAATGATCTAATATGAGAAAAGATAAATTTTAAGAATTTTCAAAATAACTAGAGACATATGACTTTTAATTCCAATTTGATTAACTCTAATCACCTTTGCTCATAATAACAATTTTATGTTCTTTTATAAAAAAATTGTAGTAGCATGTGAGCGAAAGAAAATGTGTGCAGGGGCAGTAAGCCCGCGTCGCCCAATGCTATCTATTGCGCACATTGTTGATTCCTTCCTTCTTTCGGTGTTGATCCTCATCCAATGGAGATTACTTGGCGAAAGGATCAAGATGCCCATGGGGTGAATTGGTCTTATTTAAATTTCTAATGCGAAAATTAAATCCTAAGCAAACGCCAATTACCCCTAGTGCCTAAGTGTGTGAAGCTAGCTAGACAAAGAAGAACTAGACAAAGTAAAGCACAAACACTATATGTAATTCTAGTGAAGCATGATCATAAGCATGTAATAGCAATGGAAGTAAAGCTTGAATGTAATTGCAAGTAGAGAGAAGGAGAAGGGAGAAAGGATGGTTGACACGTCAACGTTTTGCCGAGGTATCGAGGAGTCGACACTCCCCTAGTCCTCGTTGGAGCACCCGCTCAAGGGTATTGCTCCCCCTTGATCCGGGCAAGGACCAAGTGCTCTATGGGCTGATTCTTCGCCGCTCTAGCTCGGTGAATCGCCCACAACCGATCACAACATGTGGAGTTGGGTCATCCACAATCCTCCGGATGGTCACCAAGCCTCCGATCGCCACCAAGTCATCTAGGTGATGAGAGTAACAAGTAGAAGACCTTTACTTGACCCAATCAAGGCTATGAAGGTGGATGGATGCACACTTGTCACTCCCAATCTCACTAATGAGGCTCTGAGTGTTGGAATCACTCAACTCAATCTCCTCACTAGGCTCTTGGACTCTCTTGCTCTCTCACAAGTTTCTTCAGCTGAACAAATGGCCAAGAGAGCTAGTATGGACGAGTTGGGCAAGTATAAATACCCCCAAGCCTCCAACTAGCAGTTACTCACATCAACTCATCTCTGCAAGGCACTGAACCAGAACTTTCACGGGGGCACCGGACTATAGTGCATGGGTCCGGACCCTCACATACAACATAGTTCTCTCACTATTTTCTCAATCTCCGGACTCTAGCATATAGTATGGAGCTAGGCACCAGACCCCGTCCGAAGCCTTTTCACCATTCTGGAGCTCTTTGTTGTGCTCCGGACCCATCAACTACGGTCCAACCGCTAGCTCTGGACGTAGTCCGAAAGCAAACCCTTGACTCTGGAGCTCTCTGTATTGCACTGGACTGGGTTCGGAGCTTTCAACTCAGCCTGAGCAAACCCTAGGCAACCAGACCCTTCACCTATGGTCCGGTGCCCTCTGGGCAAGCAGTTCGGAGCTCTTTTGAGCCTCCCAATCACCTCAGATCTCAACACTATGTGAAAGGGACTTGCTCTATATCTCTCAAGGGCTATTTGTAGACACTCTAGGACCAGGTGACAATTGTGCACAACACCTACATCCCTAACCTCTCCTAGGTCAAGCTACTAATCTCATACTGCCCTTAATAGTATGTCCAAAGGAATACAAAGATCCTAGACTACTCTAAGTGTCTCTCCAACTCCAGTTCGACACTTAGACCTAGCCTAAGCTTCAACCTTGTCACCAATCCTTTGAAAACCAAAACGAATCCATCTTGGGGGCATGGATACCATTAAGCCCAATCAATATCCATTAGATATGACCTAACTTACCAAGTTTGCCTATGCAAAAATACACATTAGTCATAGTAATCTTGCATTGCCATTAATCACCGAAACCAAGGGGCCTAGATGCTTTCACTTGGGTTTGATGGGTTGACTAGGAAGCTTCCTGAATGTGGTGTTGGATGACATGTGGTGCATGTCGAGTAATGTTAGACTCTCCTTGGCCCTAGGGGTGGGAACAATTGACTAAAACCAACAAACCGAACCAAAATGACAAAGATTGAAAACTGAAAATTTAATGTTCCCCAGATCCAACTAACTAGACTTAGTACGGTTATTTCGGTTCCTAACCATGCTTAACCAAGTAAATGAAAAAACCGAGGTATAAGAAAGGGTCCAATAACAAAAACAAAAGCCCAAGCCCAATACAACATAGCACACACCCCTCCACCTTATCCTCATCATTATTTTTTCTTTTATTTTGATAGGTTAGGATATCCAATAGTAAGTTAACACTAAGTACACAAATGCATAAACATAATGACCGTAACTTATTTTTTCACATAAATTATGATGTCTCCTATTATCTCACAAACTTTTAAATTAAAACTTAACTTGTACATAGGGAAAGAGAATCTTACTAGCTAATTGGACTGACAAAATAGTTAGGGGCGTAAATCAAATAAAATGCTTGTTTAGGGAGGTTATTTGAACATAGACTAAACTTGAGGAGTTAAACTTTTTCCCCTAAAACAAAAATAGGGCCTCTCTATTCCATACACTTAACAAGAAAGTGCATATATGCACCGGTCGATCAATAGCAAACGCAGTCATGCATTGCAATTAATTTGCAACGGAACATATTGCGCGGTACATAGATAATTTGTGGACTAAGGATTTATTTAACATTTCAAATAGTTTTAGGAACTCCATTGTGTGCCTGTATACGCGTTGCCATGTGGATGCTTGGAATTTTATCCAACAATGATCGCGCGCATTATGCGTTCTAATTCATCTTGGGATCGGATCAGAGTATCAGGCTTTGCACTGTACCTGCACAGGACACACTATTCTAACTTATATAAGCTAGGTACGGGAGAGAATGATGGACCATGAAAACACTGTATATTCTTTAATATAAGGTTACACATAAATATAGGCATCATTGTTCTCAGTGCCTGCACGACCTTATTCACTTATGCTATGCGCTGTCTTAGCGCATTGTCGCGCAGTACTTGCACCGCTAACATCTGTCATATCGTACGTTCGTCCTAGCTAGGACGAATTCACCCTCCAGCAGTTGAGCCTGATCTGCCCCTGAGATCCGGTGAGCGGACTGAGGTTCCCCATCTTCACCATCGCTGTCGCAAAGGCGCCGACGAAGGCAGCGGGGTTGGATGCGAAGTTGTTGACGGTGCTGTCGGCGCTGCCGTTGTTGAAGAGCTCCTGGTCCGAGTGCAGGAGGCCCCTCTGGGACTGCAGGTTGGTGTAGTAGGCGTTGTCAAACACGGTCGGGGTCATGGTGTCCAGCGGCGCAAGGCTGGTGCCGCCAGATGCCGGGCAGTTGGCTCTCAGCGACGTCGCGAAGGCGGAGTTGATATTTGTGTCGTTGTAGATGTGGTCGTTGAAGCTGGAGCACTGCGCCTGTCCGATCGTGTGAGCTCCTGCATGCAAAAGGTTGGTTCGTCAGGTCCAAACATGCATGTCAAAGCTATATATATAGTAAAGTGCCTATATATATATACGATCGAGTAGTTGTACGTGTACCACGTACTGACATATTCATTATTCTAGCTAGCTAGCGGTGTAGGGCATGCGTATGCGCACCTGAGAGGGCAACCATGTCGGTTTGGTCGAGTTTCTTGTTGCTATACGCATCTAAAAGTTGTTTGAGGCTGGACGTAGGAGGTGGGAGGTCGCTTGTCTGGCCCGGGAACGAAGCAGTAGAGTCCCTTCGCCCCAGTCCAACTGTCCACGAAGGCCCGCCGAGCTGCGGAAGTCGCAAACCAACAGCGAGTCAGCAACACACAGAGTATACATACATACGAGAGCATGCATCGTCATGATCAGGCATCATCAGGTGGTCATAATCTACTGTAACACATAAACACAGCAGGCAGCAGGCCATGCTAATGATCGATGATTATATCTCATGGATCACTCACCGCGACGACTCCGTCGCGGGCGGCGACAGCGAGGATGTCGGCGCAGGAGACGATGCCCGGGCATGCCGCCTCCACCTGCGCCTTGATGTTGTTGATGACATCGAAGCCCCTCGGGTTCAGAGTTACATTCGGAGGCTGGGTCTGCTCCCCGGATGTTTCGTTCAAAAGAACCGACGCGTCGCAGCCCTGGATCAGAAATTTCGTTGATCGATTAGTTACTTGACTGATTTAATATTTAATCCCATGTATGGATGATATGCGAAAGAAAACTAAACAAGAAAAGAATATATATTATATATGCATGTGAGATGGACTTGCTTGGACAAAGCAGTCGTGGAAGTGCAGCCTGAGCAGCGACGCCCCCACGCGAGCCTCCTGCGCCACCGCGGCGCTCACGCCGCTGCTGATGGTGGACAGCGCGCTGGGGCACGACGAGTCATAGAACGTCGGCGACAGCTGCGCCGACGCCGCCGACGCCAGCGCCGCCACTACAAAAAAGGCGAGGCCGCAAGAAGCAGAGCCAGAGGAGGACATGGCTATGCTTTTTCGGACCAGCCGCTTGTTGCTTCTGCTCGTCAGGAACGCCTGTGGTGTGCAAAGCGAATGGTCTAGTCCATGCATATTTATAGGGCCCACTGGTGATGCCTGTATGTCACTAGCTAGCTAGGGACCAGAAAACATCCAAAACAGGATGCCCAACTATTAGCAACCATATTTTCGTCACGCAGTCGAGCTGGTAGCCACGCACTAGCTCGACGACCCAGCAGCGTACGGTCTTCAACAGCATGTGATGTATCGGCATACAAAACACACAATATATGTTGGGTGGCTGAATAACATCATGGGCACAGTTTTTTTTTTCAAGCCAGCTAACTAAGCATCCAATGCGAGGGCCCCGACAGATGTCCAGTTCGAAATAATTGCTATGGCCGGCACCACAAACTAACTCTCTAGAGAAGCTTCGTCATATACTCCCTGATCCATTGCAAACTATAAGTTATTTTAAAAATCTTAGAAAATAAAAGCATCTTAAGTTTGACCAAAATTATAGAAAAATTATAAAAAATTTTATGACATTAAATAGGTATATATACATAATATAAAAAATGTAATTGATAAAAAATCTTGATACTTAGTTACTATTATAAATGTTATTATATTACCATATAAATTTGATCAAACTTGAGATGCTTTGACTCTAAAATTTTTAAAATGGCTTATAATTTAGGACGGAAGGAGTATATAAGAGTATGTTGATAGATGGTGATGGCTAGGGAATAGTATGTGAACCAGTGGCATTAGCATTTACCATCATATACATATAGAGTACTTATCAACCATATAAAGATTATAGAATATCAAGATATTGAGTCTATCATCACTCATCCCACCTCTTTTCTTGTCCCTTGGTCTATTGCCATCCTTTACTCACATCCATCTTCTTCTATGTTTCGATTTTTCGTTCCACTTTCCCATCCTTATCATTTCACCAATGGCAAACATAGACCCACAGCACGAGTTCAAGGTTCGAGCTTGGCAGCGGTAGATTGTATATGTTTCTGGAGCTGCAAAACCCTCTCCAATCTGGTGTGTCGTGTCCTAGCCCAGTTGCCAATGGTCAAGCCTATACATTTCATGGCTTGGCAGACTTGTCGATCCTCGTGCGTGGGCATGTGGCTCACCTTATTTCATCTTTCTCAACTTCACAACACAGGTGTGCATAGTAGTGACCCATTTAACCTTTGTCAATCTTTAGTCAATTTTCTTGTGTTATTAATCTTGTATTTCCCTTGTTAATTATTATATAATGGTCCTAGGGCTTATTTTTGGTTAATTTAATTGAAGTATGGTTGGGCTAAGCTAGCCCTATTAAATCCATCAAAGATAGCTAACTCCAGTGATAATACAACAATGTGTATGTGCCTTTGCAACCCATGGACACATGTGTGCTAATACATATACGGGCAATGATAAGTATGTCGGATCTCTTGTTCCATGTACAGTTATGGAGTTATGGGACAAGAAAATAAGGTGAGATGACATACACAACTTGATGGACACAACAGTCACACAGTGACACACAGAGAGAGAAAGAATCCCAAAAAGACATATCCTTATTGGTAGTGCATGGACGCATGCATGACCTTGTTCTGCCATAGTGCATCTTTACTCTTACTATGAGTTCACCTTCCAGCAGCTGCGCCTGATCTGCCCCTGGGTTCCAGTCTGAGGGCTAAGGTTACCCATCTTCACCATCGCTGTCACGAATGCGCTGTTGAAGGCCGATGTGCTGGACGCGAAGCTCCTCACCGTACTGTCAGTGCTGCCGTTGTTGAAGAGCTCCTGGTCTGAGTGTAGGAGCCCTTTCTGGGACAGCAGGTTGGTGTAGTAGGCGTTGTCAAACACGGTCGGGGTCATGGTGTCCAGCGGCGCTAGGGTGGTGCTGCCTGATGCAGGGCAATTGGCCCTGAGCGATGTCGCAAAGGCGGAGTTGATGTTGGTATCGTTGTAGATGTGATCGTTGAAGCTCGAGCACTGCGCCTGTCCAATCGTGTGAGCACCTGCATGCAAAGGTGCACTGCATCAGCGGCGGATCTAGCGATGGGGCGAGGGGTGTGGGCTCAAGCCCCATATCACCGTTCATCCCATGGAGCCCCGTAGAGCCCCTCCAAGGATTTTTGACATGGCTGTTTTGAAGAGAAGAAGCTGGAGGTTGAAGATGACAACAAACTCTCAACTTCAACCCCCCCCCCCCCCACCCCCACCCCCTAAACTTTGATCCTAGCTAGTAGTTAATGAGATGCACTACATTGTGAGTAGCTAGCTATATATTTGAGCACTGTATATATTCTAGCTAGGGCATACACACATATGCACCTGAGAGAGCAACCATGTCGGTTTGGTCGAGGTTCTTCTTGTTATAGGCAGCCAAAAGTTGTCGGAGGCTAGAGGTAGGAGGTGGGAGGTCGCTTGTCTGGCCCGGGAACGAAGCAGTAGAGTCCCTTCGCCCCAGTCCAACTGTCCACGAAGGCCCGCCGAGCTGCATATGCATGCGTAGAAGTTGCAAACCAACGAACAGCAACATATAATAATACACGAGCATCATTAGGTGATAACAATTCATCTAACACAGAATAATATATACGCGTGTTAATGATATCTCATCACTCACCGCGACGACTCCGTCGCGGGCAGCGACGGCGAGGATGTCGGCGCAGGAGACGATGCTCGGGCACGCCGCCTCCACCTGCGCCTTGATGTTGTTGACGACAGCGAAGCCCCTCGGGTTCAGACTTAAATTCGGGCCCTGGGTCTGCTCCCCGGATGTTTCGTTCAGCAGAACCGACGCGTCGCAGCCCTGGATGATCAGTAGGGTTCAGATATTTCTCGCTACCTAGTCGCTTGATTGCATGGTCAACGTCGTATAATTAATATGGAAATATATGATATCTGAATGTTAGGAGAAAACATATGAATGCCGTGTTGTTAATAAGGATGTGAGACTTGCTCGGACAAAGCAGTCGTGGAAGTGCAGCCTGAGCAGCGACGCCCCCACGCGAGCCTCCTGCGCCACCGCGGCCCTCACGCCGCTCCTGATGGTGGACAGCGCGCTGGGGCACGTCCTGTCGTAGAACGTCGGCGACAGCTGCGCCGACGCCGCCGAGGCCAGCAGCACCACCAACAGGCTAAGGAAAGAAGCGGCAGAGGCGGTGGCCATGGCTGTGATGCCGCTGTGTTCTGCTCGTTGGCTTTGTGGTGTGTGCTAGAAATGATGTATACATGCATATTTATAGGGCCCACACTGATGCCTTAATCATGCATGTCACTATAGGGATCAGAAATAAACATCCAAACCGGATGCCAAGCTTATCAGTGTAGGTTCAATTAGTTTCAGCAACCATTTTTGTCATGCAGTGCAGATACAGGTAGCCACTCGAGATCGGCCCGGCATATTGCTGTGATCGATTATATACTACATTGGCATACAGTATACGTGTGTTAGGTTGCTGAATAACATCATGAGCGCAATTATGTGTCCAAGCTAGCTAAGCATATGCAAATATATATACTCCATGTGTTAGGGCCACACGACGGGGTGTCATCCAGTTCGATCGAAATAATTGCTATGGGCGGCACCAACTCTGAGACGCTAGCTTGTCATCATGTTTGTTTATATAGATGCATGGGGGGATGGCCCAGCTGGGAATATATAGTATGCGAACCACTTCGTGCCGCAGCATCTGTAGTGTCTACGTACCTTCTGTGCAGTAGTACAGGCAGCTAGCTAGCTCACAATAGAAAAGAATGGTTGGTACCAAGTGCAGGTCAAGGATGACAGGCGGCACGTCACGTCGTCACATGAGCAGTGTGATGCAAATAATACACAGAATTATGCATTAAACCCGGGGCATGGATGCATGTTATGTGCCAACTAGAAGCACGTAACCATCTTCGTCTTTAAAGTCTTGATAATCAAGTACAAACAGATGCATTTACATTAGAGATGTTTGGCAAAGTTTGCTCACTTTAATTTGAGCTCTTTTGTCGGTTGTTAATTTGCACGCAGAAAAACAGGAATAACTTATAACTTAGAAGATAGAGAGTGCGTATTCTTGAAAAAAGTTATTAAGAGATGCTGACAGTTTAGCGGTGTATGATAAGACATTAGTCAGGTTCCATTTTTTCTATTTCTGTGAACTAATTTCGAAACCACATACGTGTGACAGAGATAACTGTTCAAATACGTGGGTAAATTTTTTTGAACACACATAATATGTATCATATATTACAAGCATAAAATGATATAAATATATACATATATGTTCAAACTCTTGACTTAAACTACCACTGTGTGCCAGCAGTATATCATTGTTCAGTGATGACTAGTAGTCGTATATATCCTCAACACGTCGTTCTCATCTAGCTAGCTCGACATTGACCATATGGCTCCACACATGGGTATAGCATAGGACGAAACAGCTTGGACAAGTGTCTTGGATGATTAGGCACAAAGTCCGCATTTGTCCAAAACAAATCAACCTTGCCCTGACCCATGCAGCGCAGTATCATTCTGGCATTATAAAAAGCGTTATCAGTAAGCATCGACGACATGATTAAACGATGTTGACAGCTTGATTTTATATTTCCATATGTGTGTACCTTAGCTTTTCATCACCCTAATATTAATAATAATAAAGCACATATAGTGTCGTACCTAAAAGTCAAGCTAGAGGTAACTAGCACCGTTAACCAAGTTCTGGGCTACGCTAGGGGAGTTCTATTTTGGGTATGGAAGGTGTTGTGGAATACAGTTTTTTTTTTTTTTTGCCTTCAAAGGCATGTGCTCTTGCTCTTGGCACATGGTCCGTTAGATTCGCATTGAGATGTGTGCACACACATATCTCAACACAGATTCACACACACATCTCAATGTGAATCCAACTAACCACATACCAAGAGCACATGCCTTCAAGAGCATATTTTATTTTGCCAGGTGTTGTGAGCTAGATGAAGGGGTGATATATAATTTAACTTCGATGGAATTTGCATGCATACGTTAAACAATTGCACTTTGATTATTAGTAAATTTTTAAATAGACATACTTGACGCGTAGTTAAATTTATCACAATATTTAAGATGATCATTTTTCTTTTAGAATATATATTTGTTACAAAAGAAAAAAATGAGATTGTGAAAGCACTCACTACTACAGAATCGGCAATCAAAGCCGGTCCATCACTGCCGGTTTTGTTTAGGCCGGGCTGAACCGGCAGTGAAACATCACATCACTGCCGGTTCGTGGCTTGAACCGGCAGTGATTTCTCTCTGCCCTATCACTGCCGGTTCACGCCACCAACCAGCAGTGATGTCGTGTTTCACTGTCGGTTCGTAGCTATAACCGACAGTGATGTTATGTATAGTATAAAGGCTTCGATCTCCTCTCCCTCCTCTGCCCTAACAGTGCAAAACAGTGCGTGAGGAGCTTCCTCTCTCCATTGTTGCAGCTGGTGGATTTCTTGAACTCTATTGTTGGCTCCTCTTCACTCTTGGATCCTCATATCTTCTTGCTCTTGGTTAGTAACAAGCATATTTCTTTAGAATTGTTGGTTTATATTGTTTTTGTGTGTAAATCCATATTTAGAGCTATACTATTTTTCATGATAAAAAAGAGCTAGGGTTGTTGCAATTTGTGTCTATTTTTTTCTAGCTTTTAGATCCAAAATTACTTGGAAAAATTGTAGCACTTTTGTCGGTGTTATGACTCAGGGGGTCAAGACCACCGGCTAGTAAATTTGTATATTGCGTGCTCCCTCTCCCAGATGTGATGCAAGAAGAACACAAGATTTATCTTGGTTCGGACACAGAAGGCCCTACGTCCAGCGGGTAGGATGGATTGTATTATCTTGCACCGAAGTGCTGGTACAGAGGGGGTACAAGCTAGTTTACACGGGGGTGCTCAGGATGAGCTAAGGCCTAGAGCTAGCGGGGCTATCCTAGGTGGTCGGTTGATTGCTTGAGAGGTTGATCAATCAATCGGGGTGTGGTGTATGAGGGTCAGAACTGTTGTCCGTGTGCGAAGTACCCGAGCCAATTGCCCCTTCTTCTATCCCAGCGTCCCCTTTTATAGACCAAGGGGAGGCCTGAGAGTACAAAGTCCTAAACTGTTGCGGCATGGGAGGCATGTCCGTGGCACCGTGCTGACGAAGGGACGTCGATCACTGTGGCGGCGTGGCCTTCCTGTCCTTCCGGTGCTCCAGGGCATGTGATGGCGGACTAGACGTTGCGGCATGTCACGGCGCAGCAGGGTTGACCTTCTGTAGACGGGTGCGAGTCCCACAGCTGAAGCGAGACGGGGCGGACGGGACGGGTCCCATACCGGAGTGGTTGGAGTCAGGGGTCGAGCCCCCTGGTCGAGGGGGGGGGGTCGAGACCAGCGTGGCCTTGTCGTATCCCTGAAGACACAGTCGAGGACTGTCCTATTCATGGCTCGAGGGGTGCCTCTGGAGTCCGTACTCGCGACGTGGCTACAGCGGCAGCACAGTTGACGGAGGTCCAAGGCATGGGCGGTGAGTTGGTGGATTTGACTGCGGTCGTGGGCGTCCATGGGGTTAGACGAGGGCAGGTAGGCGCATCGGATCCCCTTTACCCCATACCAGGAGCAGGCGAGCTGATCGAGCTTCCTGCCCGGGGGTTATTCGTTCGATCCCTTGTCCGTCTGTCGGGGTTGAGGCGGAGGCGGAGGGGTCGTTCGTTCGACCCCTTGTCTGTCTGTCGGGGTCGAGGCAGAGGTGGAGGGGTCGTTCGTTTGACCCCTTGTCCGTCTGTTTCTCCAGAGGTGGGTCGGCCCACGACTGGCTGCTGCTGCCGATGCGGGGGGCCTTCGTGTGATGGGTCCTTCTTTGTGGACTTGAGCGGTTGATCGGGTCCTGTCTTAAAAATGGTTGCTATGTTGAGCGTCAGTTTATCGAAGGGTTTAGGGTACCCCTTACCTTTGTACCCAACAACTTTGTTTTTATTGGGTAATTATTATCCAAACATTGAGTAGCTAGGTTCGAAAGATTCGTCTCGAAAATTATGGATAAAAATTGTAATTAGTTATATTTATTACTTACATTTAATACTCCATGCATGCATTTAAAGATTTGATGGGATGTGGAATAGATTCGGTATTTATTACTTACATTTAATACTTCATGCATGCATTTAATACTTACATTTAATACTCCATGCATCCATTGTTATCTATTTGTTGTCTCATTTTTTATAGCGCGACCAAATTTAAATTATATCGAAGAATATTGTTCAAAAAGGCTCTTATTAATATGTTCCTATGTTTCCTCTGATCTGCCCATTTTATTTGTGCAGACATGGCTCGATGGTGGATGTACGATCTGTCATGTACAGACCCACGGTACTTGACGGGCATCGACGATTTCATCAAGCGAGCTAGAGCCAATGCTGGGGACTCATATCTTGTATTCTGTCCATGCAAAGACTGCAAGAATACGAGAAAATTGGGTGACGTGGATCATATACGATTGCACTTGATCACAAAGGGGTTCATGAGAAACTATACGATTTGGACTTTGCATGGGGAGGTTGGTCAAAATGATGCACAAGAAAGCAATGATGATGTGCCCATGCCTAGTGTATCTCTGAATGCATTATTGCCTGTTCATAATTACACAGAACATGTGCCTACCAATGATGATGTGTTTATGAATACATTAGATGACGACACAGAGGAATATGATGGCATTTCACAGCTTCTACATGATGTGCATGGGGGATTCCTTAGTGCTTCACAGTTGAAAAAACTGGAGATCATGAGAAAGGATGCAAAAACACCATTGTATTTGGCCTGCCCAATAAGCAAACTAGAAGCCAACATCATGCTATTGGAGTTCAAATCAACGAATGGCTTGAGTGATAAAGGTTTCGATAACTTGTTAGGTATACTACATAAACTGTTCCCGAAGGGTACCGAGTTAGCAGAAAAGACTTACCTTGCGAAGCAAATGATTTGTCCAATTGGCCTTGAGGTTGAGAAAATCCACGTGTGTTACAACGACTGCATATTGTACCGTGGAGAAAAATACAAAGACTTGGATGCATGTCCCAAGTGTAAAGCTCCCCGATACAAGCAAGGGCCATCAACTGATGGAAGCAAGACCAGAGGAGGGCCCGTAAAGTCCGTGTGGTATTTTCCTATAGATCTACGAGTGCATAGGTTGTTTGCAAATGCAAAGTCAACCAAGCTGTTGTGTTGGCACGGCGAAGAACGAAAGAAAGATTCAATGTTGAGGCACCCCACCGATGGGGCGGACTGGAGGACTATCAACACTATGTTCTATAAGAACATCGGTGGAGAGGTAAGGCATCTGTGGTTAGCTTTGAGCACGGATGTGATGAACCCGTTTGACCAGGTTAGAACCAATCATAGCACTTGGCCAGTGACGCTATGTATATACAACCTTCCACTCTGACTTTGTATGAAACGGTCATACGTCTAGATGCCATTACTAATCCAAGGACCAAAACAACCTGGTAATGATATTGATCTGCTTGTAGAACCAGTGATCGATGAACTACTACAGATGTGGGAGACGGGTGTGAAGGATGTTTGGGATGAGTACAAAAAAGAACATGTCACGGTAAAGGCTATACTTATCGCTACAATCACCGACCTACCAGGGCGAGGTTGCTTGTCTGGAGAGAAGACAAAAGGATACACTGGGTGTGTCGAGTGCTTGGATGGGACTGATGCTACACATCTACCAGAAAATAGGAAGATGGTCTACATGGGACACCGTAGGTTCCTACGCCATGATCAACAATAATGTTGTCATGCCACTTCATGTGGTGCACAGTGCGCGATAGTCCTGCCAGCCAATGTGGTGCAACATGCATGCCAACATTGTGTTCTGCCTACGACTCGCTTTACATGGAAAGAGGGGATATCTTTGCACCCAACATCGGCCCTTATTTCTCTCCCTGTCTTCTCTCCTCCTTTTCGTGGCCGATAACGTTCACCATTATTATTGGTCCAAATCTGATCGAAATCCACTGATTTAAGCCCACATATTTCATGGGAAAAAGGACCCCTCGTATGACCCCTTGTTTTTTGTGTTTCGTAGTTGCATTTCATAGTTTAGAAGATTAACTCCCTTACATATGGTTAAGTACGATTTGGAAACATGAATAAGTATGATTAGTTGGATCAGAGGCTTAGTTGTGACAGTGCTTTGGTTTTGTCCATGATTTTGAATTGTACAATTACTTGCATGTTTCTCATATGTTTAGAATTGGTAGCTTAGTGTATTTGGGCTTATTCTTTTATTGTTCTTGTAGTGAAGCTAGGGTAATTGTGTCTATAATTTTATAGATGGATCATGTAGTGCATATGTTTCATAGTGGAGTGGTCAAATATAATGGGAAATTTGAGAACATCAAGGTGAGAAAGGTTGTTGAGCTTTAGAGAGCTTGTATGACATGCGTGAAGAAGTTTGATAATGAGGTCACATTTAGGGAATGGTTTAATTGCAGGAAGGATATAGAACATTATATGTGATGAACTTACCAACCAAGTCACATTCGAGACACTACAAATAGGTTGTGAAAGGGGGGAACATGAAATTTTAGAGGTGGTGGTAGATAATGGGCCTAGGAAAAACATGGTGGCACAAGTCGGGTCTTTGAGTTGAAAGGCAAGAGTCAGAGGAAGTTGATCAAGTTGGAGAAGTTAAGTCACTACTACAAAAATGATTTTGCGAGACCCAATTGGCCCAAGGTCCAAACAAGCCTAGAAGGCACGTTAGCCATGTTATGTCTATATACCCGAGTTAGAGTTTGGAGGTCTCATCCCCTCTCGGTCTCAACTATCTCTATCTCATTCTCTCATCTCTCAGCGGTGGTGCACTATGTCTTCTCTCCCTTTGTTCTCTCTCTTCTATTTGGTGGTGGCAGCGGCAGCCTTGTGCGTGTGCCTGATGGTGATGGCTAGAGGTGGCGGCACTCCTCTTGCGATGAATCTAGCCCTCGAGCTCCTTCGATGGTCGATCTTGACGAGGAGCTCCTCCTTCTCCCACAAGCTGCACTAGCGGTGGATCTAACTGAGGAACTTCTCCCTCTCCCTCGAGCTCCTCCAGCGGTGGATCTAGTCAAGGAGCTTTCTCTCCCTCTCCTTCATAATGGCGGTATGGTGGATTTGGCCGAGGAGCAACACCTCTGGTGGCACTACAATGAAGAGGAGCACCTATGACAGTCCTGATAGTAGGGGGAGTGCCCCAACACTTGGGGTGAGCAGCAACTGCTTTGGATTTAGCTGAGGAGCTCCATTGGCGACGCCGGCAAGGGGGCACTCGCGCGGCTACTAATGGGCTTGACACCATGCCCTAGATGGGCTTGCGTTTGGGCTCATCTGTTTTTTATTTTTTAATGCAGGCAGGCAACTGTCTGCCTCCTTTAATCTTCCTTGTACATAGGTATTTTGTTGAAGGCAGACCGGTTGCCTGCCTGTGAAAACATTTTTTTGACCGCCTGGAAAACTGATGTGGAAGTAGTGTCAAGACTCTAGCATGTTAGTAGTTAAGGAGTTAAGGGGGAGTGTGATGATCTTATACAAATGGCATAATTAATAATGATTTTGATACCAAGACTTTTGAGTTGGAGGTGGCCAATGACAAGGACAACGAAGATATTTCCCTTGGTTTAGATGAAGAACAAACAAAAGAAGATAGAGAAGGAAATGGTGTAGATAGTAAGGGGGAAGAGGGTAGAAAGGAGGAAAAGGGTAATGAAGATGAAGACATGGAAATCCATGGTTTAGGAGGAGGTGATAAAAGAGTGTCGTCGTCGTTGTACAAGTACACGACCAAGGAGTTGAGGCAGCTCAAAGCGGCATACATTGAAGTTCCTAGTGTGCCTAACTTACAAGAATATATTAGCACGACCAACAAGACCATATATGACACATGATTATTGGCGAGTATGATGGTTCATGATAGAAAGAACGAGGTAATTCAAAAGGAAACACCATTTGAGACACTAGAGCAACTTAGTTCTTTTTCTTGAAGGGTTGTATATGCGGTTGGGTACCATACTAGGCCTTAATTACAAGTTACACACTCGTATATAAATATCAGGTGCAGCATGCTTGAGACTTGACGTTGTATAGAATATATAATTATAAAATTAAATGTTTTTGTGGGATTTATGAAAGCACTTTGTTTGAAGATAACCCTATGCTAGATTGATGAAGTAGCCACCACAAAAATGAGCAAACGTTTGATCAATCAATTAGTTGAAACAGATTTATATATTTAGGTATTGCAAAAGCTAGAAGTGGCTGTTAGTAATATCCGAGTAGTGAACGTAGTGTACAGTAAACTGAAATTTGGTTGAACTCTCACTATATAGTCATGTCATTGTAAGATATATATAGGTTATGCCTCATGATTCATAATTATACCATGTAAATATATGCCATCTGTTGAACCTCTTATATATTCAGATTGCACATAACACTTTTGTATCCTTCAAATTTCATATTTAATAGTAGTATATGGTGTTAAACACTGATCACACAGTACCATCAAATAATTGTTGAACAGAGGGGCATATTTAATAAGCAGGTAAGCATAAAGAAGTACGTTCATAATAAGATAATTCATGCATGCCTTTGTATAATAAAGCCTATGAAATGCATAACGTACATCTTTTCTTTGAGCAATTGAGCTGAAGATACATTGATGCCGCTTTTGCAGCTTGTATCTCAAAGTAACACAACACGTCTCTTTCAATTCGTAAAACATACCACTAGCTATTACTATGATGGCATAATAGCCTTATTATACGCATGTGACGAACGCTTTTGCGTATATATGGTATACGGTGATTATTTCTTAGTTCACTTTGGAGCAGGTAAGTCTGATCTGGCCCTGTGAGCCGGTGAGCGGGCCGAGGTTGCCCATCTTCACCATGGCCGCGGCGAAGGCGCTGCTGAAGGACGCCGAGTTGGACGCGAAGTTCCTGACGGTGTTGTCGGTGCTGCCGCCATTGAAGAGCTCCTGGTCCGAGTGCAGGAGCCCCTTTTGGTTCAGCAGGTTGCTGTAGTAGGCGTTGTCGAACCTGTAGGGCGTGGTGGTGTCGAGTGGCGCCAGGTTGGTGTCGCCGGAGCCGGTGGGCCGGGGGCAGTTGGCCTTGAGCGAGGTCGCGAACGCGGAGTTGATGTTGGTGTCGTTGTAGATGTGGTCCCTGAAGTTGAGGCACTGCGCCTGCCCGATGGTGTGCCCGCCGGAGAGCGTCACCATCTCCGTCGCGCTGAAACCCTTGTTGTCGAACGCTTTGATGAGCTGGCTGAGGTTGAAGAAGGGAGGCGGCAGGTCGCTGTTCGCCAGCGACAGGCTCGCCGTCGTCGAGTCCCTCCGACCAAGAGGAACCGTCCATGACGGCCCTCCCAACTGCATATATACGCACACAGAGAAAAGGGAGAGTGGTGATATATCGATCGATGAGAGGCGGCGATCGGTGCCGGCCGGCCGGCTGGTTTGCCGCTTACCGCGACGACGGAGTCGCGGGCGGCGACGGCGAGGATGTCGGCGCAGGAGACGGTCTGCTTGCAGATGGCCTCCACCTGCGTCTTGATGTTGGCGATGACGTCGAAGCCCCTCAGCGACCCGGTGTTGGGCAACGCCCCCTGCTCGCCGGTGAAGCCCGTGGCGGCGTTGTCGGCCAGCAACACGGACGCGTCGCACCCCTGATGTCGTGTGTGTCACACGCATTCAAAGGCAGAGATTGTTATTTTATTATTACAACAGTAGAGAAAGTTAGGCATCACACATGCATGATTATTGTTTGACAGTTCCAGGTTGCTACAGTATTGTGACTTAATTATTCAAGTCAAATTAGCTAGCAGAACGTCCCAACGGTACGTCCAAGCTAGCAGATAGCGAGAACATTGGAACTTACTGTCACATCAAGGACAGTAAAAAAATCAGAAGTACTTTTGTTTAAACACAGTGCTAGCTTGGAGCTAAGTGATGGACGTCGTCTAATAAATAATAATTAAACTGCATGAAATGAAATTGACCAAGCTAGACGTGATGGAGGCCATCTATGCATGTGCAGGAAAAGGTGCAAGACCGAGAAATGAACGAATGAACTGAACTTGCCTGGACAAAGCAGTCATGGAAGTGCAGCCTGAGCAGGGAGGCCCCCATGCGGTTCTCCTTCTGCACGGCGGCGTTCACGGCGCTCTTGATGGTGGACAGCGCGTTGGGGCACAACGTGTCATAGAACGTCGGCGAGAGCTGCGCCGACGCCACCGCGGCCAAGCACAGGAAGAGCAGCAAGGCTGGCACTGAAGAAGACGCCATGGCTAGCTGGGAGACAGCAAGCTAGTAGCACTACAGATCGATCCAGCTCTCTATTGCTGAGGTGCTTGTGGCGATGTTTTGGGCTGCATTCCATGCAGATATTTATAGGCACATGCCGTGCTTCACTTTTTCCTTAGGACAGCCATGCTGCATTTTCTACGAATTATTTGTTTTATTATACAATATAATGCATGCATGTATATGTAATGTATATGTATGGAGCCATCCAAAAACGGTGGCAAGTCGGCAGGACCGCAAGCAGCAAAGTGCATGTACAATGCACACGTTTTATCAGTGTATGGGCGTACTTGTTGGTTAGTTTAGGACAACTTCCACCTGTCAGCTGAACATGCACATCACAATTCACATATCTCTCAGATTCCCTGAATACGGTTTTTTACTCTTAAGGACACATACCCTTAACACATTCATTGTTGGATTCACATTGAGATGTGTACATATATCTCAACACATATTCACTTTGAGATGCGTGTGTGCACATATCTCTATACACATCTAACGGTGAGTGTATTGATAGCACGTGCCCTCAGAGTCATATTTAACTTTCGCCAGATTCCCTATTTAATTTGGCTTCGTCCAATTCCCGTGTTTCTGGTTAATTTAACGTAAAATAAAACTATCTAACATGGTACACAAGAACCTAGATAGAATAGCTGTAATTTGATTATATAAGGTTTTGTTGATGGCATGCAAACATTCAAGCGCCTGATATATATCATCCATACAATGTATTTAAAATACCTAGCAAGACTCTTCCTCTCTTCCTTCTCTCTCTCCCTTCTTCCTCTCCGGCCCTTCCATACTCTCTATTTTCTTCATCACAAGTATACATACTACTGATCAAGGAATGTTCAGTCCAATATCCCTTTTCAGGTCAACAAACAAGCACTAGTACATGGATAGTTCCATGCACGCGAGCATGAGCATGGAAAAAATCTTATCTCTTGCACTGCACACATGACACAGTACACACGTGGGTCTTAATCGCTAAGTGCTCTACACAAAGGATACCACCAAACTGAATTGTCTTGCCTTGAAATTCGATCAGCGTATAAAATGCGTCTCGTCTATAGTTAAAAATTGCACGACGGCGACATGCATGCGCGCAAGTTGCCCATCAGTGGGTACGTACCGCAAGTTGCAACTTGCATGCATGACGTGATGCGTAGGGAAAGTTAAAATTGTCCCTAAGGGCACATGCTTCCATGGTGTGGGTTGTTGGATTTGCTCCAAAATTCGTACACAACAGGAGAGAAACAATAAAAAATTATCTCTCTCCTGCTGTGCACGAATCTCGGAGCGAATCCAACGACCCACACTATGGGAGCATGTACCCTTAGAGGCACAAAAACCGTAATGTGTAGTTATCTGCAGTAAGGAATGCTCATTTGTTTATGTTTCTTTTTTGGACCAAGTGTCCTAACTGTCAGCTTATAGTCAAAGATTGTTTGATCACTCCATGCTTTTAGTATGAAAGTTAACTATATATGACATGTTTGATTGATTCATTATGACAATGAGTAGCTAGCGAGTAAAGTTCACACTTTACTGCTAATTAATTACTAATTACCTGTGCTCCATCCTAATAAGTTGGAAGAAAAAAGAGGGGGAACTGATGACCTTTTTTTTACTTCTTTTTTTTAACTGCATGCTTGTTCATTGTTTCATTATTTGCATGCTATATATCCTTGTCATTGTCTCCACTCTCAACTTGCAATCAGCCTTCAATAATATGCATTGGCGCGAGATGTTTGGGTCCTTCGTTCCAGTTTCCGTATAAGGCCACAGTTGACTAGTCTGAATTTGCATGACTACAAAAGGTCAACAATTGTGGCCGTTGGGCGCTGTGGCCGTCTTTTATGGAAAACACCATAGTATGCGGCTATCGCATATACCGTTGGCTCCAAGAAAAAATAATATTCCCTCAGTTCTAGTATATAAGGCGTAACCAACTCTGACCTCTGGTTCAAAGACCAAGAATACATTAATTCTCTCACAAGACTGTATCGATATATGTGCGTCTAGAAAGAGCACGTCTTATATTATGGGATATGAACAAAAAGTGGTTACATCTTATATATTAAGACGGAGGATCTGTAGTTGCACATGGTCCTTGTAGTTCCTCAAGGAACATCGTGCCACTGAAAGAACGTACGCCTTTTTCACCACGCATGATAGTTTGCAACTATAACAATGTAGACAGTGTGATATGAATCTCACATATGCCTGTGTTTTCGTGATAAGGTCCTTCCAAAACCAAAAGTTCATATTCATGCATGACTGGGTTTTCAACAGTTTCAAGTGGTTTTTGTGAATGACTAATGGCCTGTTATTAGCATCCTTAGAATTATATTATCTTGAAGTAGCCAATCAGCCCAATTGTGGATCTAGGTTTTATCTAAGAGTACGTTGCACAAAAAAGATTACATATGGTTTGGTAAGCAATTGTAAAATTCGCAATATAATTTGGTGTAATGCACTAATTAACATGATAAGTCTTACATTCAAAGATTAAGTTAAAAAATGCACAAATTATAATACGAATAGTCCAAACGCGACATTTTTCAAAGTATAGGCACAAAAGAGATTAAGAGAATTATAATACTACTTGTCTAATTTTTTTAGTTGATGTTTCAAAGAAATAATTGCAACTACTGATAAGTAATTAAGTACACAATTTAGTACATAAAAAGAAAACTAAATCCTAAACCTAGGTCTGACAAACTTGTTTTGCAATTTCAGCGGTTTTGTCCGACATGTGATCGGGCCACCGTCGAGGCGCCAATTGTGCTTGGACACAACACTTGGCATCAAGCCATTTGGTGTCTGCCATTAGGACGAGGGGGCTGTTAGCATGACCCATTGTCGAGATTATGGTGTCCGAGTTGGAGAATCCAGCGTCTGTCTAAGTCGGAGATAATCGTAAACCAAATTTGATGGCCAAATCTTTCTAAATTTTTAAATATTATATGTTTTTATCTTTTTTTTTCTCATCTACGGCGATTAACATGGAGGCTCCATGTTGGAGGAGGCCTCCAACTAGTAATAATAGGATATATTATATAGAAACCTAATCAATTTCTATCTAGATGTTTTTAAAGTTATTTGTAATCAAATTCCTTGAAAGTTATTATATATTTAAAGTTATAGAAGTTAGACTCGAACCTTATACAAACATCAAGGATTCTTTTGTAAACTAGATGAGGTTCTAGAAGGAGACTCTAGTATAACTAAAAAGTTTTCACCTCAGGGATTGTCCATATCAGACTTATAAAGCCCCTAGACCACTTGACAAAGAAAATTGGGAAGAATAACAAAAACCATGTGTCAATTTCTCTTACAAAAATGACACTCACAGACTATTATTAAATATGTTGTGGATTGTGGTGATGGGTAGGCTAGACTCCACTTTCCGAGTCATATCACACCGACCCTTGCTGACTCGAGAAAGGACAGGACAGGGCAGTTCTTGAACGATCTCGATTATCGCTACAAGCACAAAAACAGGCAACTGACAATGGCGCAACCGGCCTTATTATTCTGTTTGGATCATGTCATCGGATCACTTGGAACGTTCAGCTAGCTGAGCGAGTAGCTAGCTAGTTGACCCTGGAGCAGACGCGCCTGATCTGGCCCTGCGTCCCGGTGAGCGGGCTGATGTTGCCCATCCTGATCATGGCCGCCGCGAAGTCCCCGTTGAACCTCGTCGGAGTGGCCGCGTACGTGCGGACCAGGCGGTCCGTGGCGCCGCCGTTGAACAGCTCCTGGTCGGAGTGCAGCAGCCCGCTCCGGGTCAACAGGTTGGTGTAGTAGGCGTTATCGAACACGGTGGACGTGAGGGTGTCCAGCGGCGCCAGGTTGCCGTCGCCGTTGCCGGCCGCCGCGGGGCAGCTGGCCTTGCGCAGCGTCGCGAACGCCGCGTTCACGTTGGTGTCGTTGTATATGTGCGCCCGGAAGTTGGTGCACTGCGCCAGCCCGATCGTGTGCGCGCCTGACAGAGCCACCAGGTCCGTCCTGCTCAGCCGCTTCTTGGCGAACGAGGCGGTGAGGTTGGCGAGGTCCAGGAACGGCGCTGGCAGGTCGCTGTTGGCTAGAGCTAAGCTCGCCGTCGTCGAGTCCCTCCGCCCCAGAGGAACCCTCCACGAAGGCCCTCCCAGCTGCAGAGAGCAGTGTATTGATGAATAATTGATGGGTGAACTTGCTTGTGGTGGACGCCGCCGATTGTTTCTTACCGCGACGACGGAGTCTCGGGCGGCGACGGCGAGGATGTCGGCGCAGGAGACGACCCCCGGGCACACCACCTCCACCTGCGCCTTGATGTTGTCGACGACGCCGAAGCCTCTGATGGACCCGACGTTCGGATTAGCGGTCTGCTCGCCGGTGAAGGTGGCCGTGTCATTCAGCAGCACCGACGCATCGCAACCCTGCAGGTCGTCCATGCATGCATGTGGAGCAAGTAGCATTTTACAATTTATTATTTGGACAGTACACAAATGTTATGTTACATAAAGAAAACAAAATAAGTAGTACCAGTAGTTGTTACATGTTTCTTAGTAATAATATTAAAGGGAAGCTAGCTAGCTCATGAAAATTGTGTGGTAACCAAAATAAAAAATATTTTTTAAAATATTTGTTAAGTTCCATACGAATACCATATTTTTGACATACGTTTCCAAGTTTCAAAAGTAATCTTGGTTGATCAAAGATATGCTTCGAAGGCGTCATTGCAACATTCAAGTCGATGATCATTGTGTTCTTTGTCCTCTTGGTGTAGTAGAGGATCTAGAGCATCTCTTCTTCTCCTGTAACTTTGCACATCGTTGCTGGCAGACTCTACAGATTCAGTGGGATGAGCACATAGGTCTCTCCCAGCGCCTTGCCCAAGCTCGAGCGAACTCCAATCTGCCCTTCCTCATGGAGGTAGTACTAATAGCATCCTGGGAAATTTGGAGGATTAGGAAGGATAAAATCTTCCACGGCAAGCAACCCAACTTTAAAACCTGGTTAGCGAATTTTAAATTTCAATGTAATCTTCAGTCTATTAGGTTCAAAAGTGACCTCAGATCATCCTTTTGTGCATGGCTAGATGCCTTCAGTTAAACCCTTGGTAAGAACTATCTTTTCTTTCTAAATTTATAAAATTGTTTGATACTGTGGGAATCTCCCCCACAGTCTTTCCAGTAAAAAAAAAACCATTGTGCATTGTGGTCTGGCAAGCCTCTCTTTGCCAGGGCTTTGGCTCCCACTTCTTGCCGCTCCACGCGAGGTATACCTTCGTTTGGCAAGGTTTCTAGCGGCTCAAGTTTCTTTGACGCATTCACTGTTCAAACACTGTTCACATGAGCTATTTTTATCTCTCCTCTCCTTGAGAGAGCCAGTGAGAGCAGGTGAAGCTGAAAAAAGTGGCTTCTCCTGCTCCCACTAGCTCTGTGAGAGGAGAAGTGAGAGAGATAAAAACGGCTCCTATGAACAGTGTTTGAACAGTGAATGCGTCAGAGAAGCTGGAGCCCTACCAAACGGGGCCCAAAATGGCATCAGAAAAGCTAAGGAGCTCTACCAAAATGGCATTAAAAAACGGATCTTGCAAAGAGCCCCAAGGAGCTGGAGTACGTACTGGTTTTTATGGAGGAGCCGTAGTCCAAAAAATAGTTCCATACAAATATCAAAGGATAAAATAAGTCTTGGACATATGTTTTCAAGTGTGAAAAGTGTGTTCAAGCAAGGCCGTTTTCGCAAGACTCTGGCTCTGGCTCTTTGCCTCTCCTCACAAGGAGCCTACTAAACAGGCCCCTGAAAAATGGTTTCTTACAAAAAGTTCAAGGAAACCAGAGCTGTTTTTGTATTGAGGAGCCAGAGTTGTTTTGTATGGACGAGACGGACTGTCGGAGCCCAAAAACAATGGGTTCTCCTAGCTTCTCACAAATCTAATACAAATAATTACAAAATTATTACTGAAGCTGTTTATATTAAATATTTTTCAAAGTGACTCTAGGTCTACCAAAGAAGCTGCTCCATAGAAGCCAGAGTCAGCCTTTTTAAGGAGCAGGAGCACTACCAAACACGTACGGCTACTAACAGTGCTAAACTGAGGTAGCTAAAAGATGATGCAATGAGATACATACTGTAATTTCTAACCAGTGGTCACATCGAAGATTGTTTCTAGGACGTTAGGATTAATAAACAATACTACTCCATCTTAATTCCTAACTTCCGTACGTATTGCATACTGATGGATGGATGGTATGATAAATGTGTAGTCAAATTTAAGTAGGAGAGGAGAGGAGAGGAGAGAATGGGCTTGAGAGGGACTTGCTTGGACAAAGCAGTCATGGAAGTGGAGTCTGAGCAGTGAGGCCCCCATGCGAGGCTCCTGTGCAACCGCGGCCGTCACGGCGGACTTGATGGTGGCCAGAGCTCTGGGACACGACCTGGAGTAGAATGTCGGCGACAGTTGCGCCGAGGTCACCGCTGCTAGGCACAAGAGCACCATCACTGACAAGGAAGAAGCAGCAGCCATGACCCGCAGTACTACCACACCAATGCAATGCAGCTACACACTGTTGACTATACTGCTGCTGCAGTCCTTTTCAGGGTTTTAAGTGTGTTTCTTGACTTGTGATAGCTAACCCTGCTGCATAACAGGCAGTGCATATTTGTGTTTATATAGCTACTAGTACGTAGTGTCCATTGCATGTTTGGTTATTTTTGCTCCCGTGACAGTCTGTTGGTAACATGCCATGCTGTGTTTGCTAGTGTGACGCTGCAGCATGTTTGTTGGCCATTATATTGGTATATAGAATGGTTTGTCATGCATTATGAAGATATGGTTTGAGTCCAAATCAATGAATAATGAAGGCGAATGAATCAAGTCCTTTGCAGGCTAGGGATATATATGTTAGAGACATCACGATCGTTGTCACTGTACTGTACGTACGATACATGTTTTTGAACATTACTAGCTGGTCCTTTTCAGAAAAAAAGGAAAGAAAAGAAAAGAAAAGAACAATTATTAGATGGTCATGTGTCCTGTCAGATAAGCTTTATACAATATATATAGTAGAAACGAACATACCTACCAGATTCTGGCTGTCTTTTTCTTTCTAGCGTGAACCAGAATTTGGCTTTCCTGCTGATCGTTTTATGTTTCATCACCAAAAGAGATATACAAGACCATATTCACTTTCCCTTTATGCACAGAAGCATTTAACATTTTCCAGCATTGGAAACTATATATGTAATATTTTTTTTAAAGAAAAAACAGGAGGGGTATGCCCCTACTGTGCAATTTATTTGTTAAAACAGAGTAAAGACTAAAGAGGTACAAAAAATACATTTATGTAATATTTTCGCTCATGATTGATGACGAAACAAGAACCTATCCTGCCAGTAGAGAAAAAAAATCTTGTCACAATTTACATATACTGAACCCACGTTTACATATGGCCAGCAGTATCATGTTAAGAAGAATAAGGAGACCTGAAGCCTCAAGGTAAAAGAAAAATACCAGTTTCTCCACTGAACTGAACTCACATTTAGATCAAAGTTATCCACCCAGCTTTATTAGAAAGAACTGGACACACACACCCACATAGCCTGCAATATATTCAACCATGTATGTGCATTCTTAGTAAAAAAAAAACCAAAAAAAAAACAAAAAAACATGCATGTGCATTCAGAGGAGCTGAGGCGGCGGCCTGGAGTTTGAACTTTGAAGCATGTTTCTTTTTTCAGGAAAACTTTGAAGCATATATACTGTATATTACAGTATATATATGCATCCAAAAGAAAAGAGTAGAAAATATCAGTTCCTGCAGCATCCACTGAAGACTGAACACATGTGGCTAGTAGCCTGCAATTCAACCATGCCAGCTGCCAGCCATGCAGAGTTTGTCTAGAGTTGAAACCCTGTGATGAAAAATGTCGTCGATAACTAACCTGAGTGATTGCGATATATACGCAAGTAGCTGAGTACGTAGACCAATATTATATTAATCTGCCTGATCACGACGTATTATCTGCAGAGTTGTGCTTATCCTAGAGCTGTTCTTGTGACTGCTAGCTCTCAAGCCTGCCGCAGGTAGCTCGTTACTGTCTGTCAGTTACCAACAGTAGTCAAGATTTGTTGATAAAGCAGCCAGCGACACGACATGCATGCTGAATTTTGACAGTCAGAACTAGTAGTATCACTGTGCTAATAAGTACGTTACGTCGTTCCAGAAAATCAATCAACAAATATTATATGTTCTCATCAAAACATTCCGAAATAGACGTCGCTTTTGTAATCTTGTGGCTGTACTGTACTTTTTGTTACCACGCAGGAATATAGCGCAATATTCCGGCAAAAACGACTGTAGAGTTGCAGCTGCGGCACGCAGACGCAGCGCGCGCGTTTCGCTGTCACTTGTCAACGGCAGTCAGAAACAGTACAGGCATCTCAAGAAAATTTGCACAAGATGCCAAATTGCCAGCTTATTAATTAGTAACAAACATACGTACTACTCTATAATTTCGACAGGAATTCGATGGAGATGCCCTTTTATTTCCCATCAGATCAAACAGCTGGCATGCTCGTATTTTCAATCGTCCGTTTGCAGTGCAAAGTAGCGTATGCTAGCTGAAGACCTGATGAATAATCCGTTCAAAGGTGATGTCTATTTGGCACCAAACATATGCAATGTCTACTTGCATGGCACATATCGTTTTCAGTCTCCTTTTGCAGCAGGGGTGCAAGAATTTCTACGAGAGGAGACAACAAAGCAGGCAGGACGTGTGTGACGCACGAGGTCAAAAACTGTCAAGTAAACGACGATTCCAAATATATCCTCTGCATCGGCTTGCATGCAGCTGACTAGTAGTGCGCCGGCCGGCCAGTGACGTTTCGCGTGCAGGTGCAAAGAGTTTGGTCGTGTGCTTGGCACAACCAGTGGATGCAGGCGTGCAACTTGATGGAATCTCCAGCGTGTTTTGGTCCGCACAAACTAACTGACGATAATGGGGCATTAGCCGCTTTGTAAAAGATATATCGTCCTTTCAAATCTGCATAACCATAATTTATTTAAAAAGTAAAGATATCCTTTCAAATCTCTGCATCTAAATAAGTAGCATATGCTAATATGAAAAACGTTGGCATAACCATAGATTAATTTATATATGTTTCATCAAGCCCACCTCTATCTATACTTATACCTATTATAATATTGAAATTTCTTACTTTTTTTTTGTCAAGCTCTCCTAACCATTCGGACAGTGGAGAGTTTTCTTTATCCCACTTTTTTACTTCTCAAACTACATTCACATCCTATGTATTTCATATGTGACCTCGACTCATGATCCGTGCTCATATACGTTAGAGCAATTTGTGCCTAGCGATGATTGATACTGAGTATGATTTTTATATGCTATAATTAGTTTCCTTTGTAATACACGGACATATTTGCTAGTTACTATTAATTAATAATAATTAAACTCAAAGACTTAAAGCAGACCACTTATGATGTGCGTACATTGTAACTGAAATAGTATGAATACTTATATTAATAGTACTCCCTCTGCCCCCAAAAGAATATAATTCTAAACTTGAGACATGTCAAATTTACTACATTTTGCCAAAGTTGTAAAAAATATTATCAATATTTATGTTCTCCAAATAGTTTTACTATGAAAATGTAATTCATAATTAATTTAATAATATTTATTTTGTGTCACAAATGTTAGGCATTTTTCTTATATATTTGGCTTAACTTTATATTGTTTAACTCTTGTGGAAGTGAGAGAATTCCATTGTTTTTGGGACCAAGGAAATACATTGTTAAGCACTATGTTTTTATATAAAAAAAAAGTATGACCACACACATAATATTTGGGTAACAAATTAAAATTCAAAATCTTGAGTATCGATTGGAAGATGTTTGTCGGATACAAAGGTAAGGGGTACCCTAAACCTGCGATAAACTAACGCTCAACATAGAAACTATTTTTAAGACAGGATCCGAGCAACCGTTCCAGTCAATGGAGAAAGGCCCATCACGCAAAGGCCTCCCTCACTGGCGACAACAACCAGTCGTGGGCCGGCCCATTACTGGAAAAACAGACGGACTGGGGTCGAACGAACGACCCCCCGCCTCTACCCCGACTGACGGACAGGGGTCGAACGAACGACCCCCCGCCCCTGCCTCGACTTACGGACAGGGGTCGAGCGAACGACCCCTCCGCCCCCGCATCCGCATCCGCCTCCGCCTCAACCCCGATTGACGGACAGGGGGTCGAACGAACGACCCCTGAGAAGGAAGCTCGACCGACTTACCTGCTCCCGGTATGGGTCAAAGGGGATCCGATGCGCCTACCTGCCTCCGCCTAACGCCATGGGCGCCCACTACCGCGGTCAAATCCATCAGCTCACCGCCCATGCCCTGGATCTCCGTCAACTGTGCGGTCGTTGTAGCCACGTCACAGGTACGGACTCTAGAGGCACCCCTCGAGCCATGAACAGGGCAGCCCTCGACTGTGTCTTCAGGGATGCGACAGGGTCACGCCGGCCTCGACCTCCCCCCCCCTCGACCGGGGGGCTCGACCACCGTCCCCAACCACTCCGGCATGGCTCCCGTTCAATTCGTCCCGCATCAACTGTGGGACTCGTACCCGTCTACAGAAGGCCGATCGCGCTGCGCCATGACGTGCCGACACGTACAGTCCGCCATCACCATACTCCGAAACACCGGAAGGACGGGAAGGCCACACCGCTACAGCGATCGACGTCCCACCACAAGCATGGCGCCGCGGAAGCACCTCCCATGCCGCCACAGTTTAGGATTCTGTACTCCCGTACCTCCCCTTGATCTATAAAAGGGGACGCCAGGATAGAAAAAAGGGGGATTCGAAGGGCGGACACGAAAAGAGACTCTCATTCGCATCGACTCAGACATTCGTATCAGACATCAGCTTTGACCCTCATACACCACACACCCGATTGCTTGATCGACCTCTCAAGCAATCAACCGACCACCTAGGATAGCCCTGCTAGCCTAGGCCTCAGCTCATCCTGAGCACCCCTGTGTAAACCTACTTGTACCCCCCTGTACGAGCACTCCGGTGCGAGATAATACAATCCATCCTCCCCCGCTGGACGTAGGGCCTTTTGTGCCCGAACCAGGATAAATCTTATGTTCTTCTTGCATCACGTCTGGGAGAGGGAGCACGCAATTGTTGACACAAAAAGCGTCAGATCTGTGAACACCTTGGGCTATTACCCAAAGCTCGGTATTCTGGAGGCGTGCCAGTCGATTTGACCAATCAATCGACAAGGATGATAACTAAGAACAAACTGAACGAGACGACAGCGATGCGCCCGGACGTCAAGGCTCAGATTGATCAAGGATAACTAGAGCAGAGCTGAACGAGGCAAACATCGATACGCCCGGATTGCCAAAGCTCAGAGGTACTCCCACACGGAACTAGCAAGGATTTGACGGAGATCAAGGTGATGCAGCCCGTCGAAAGCTTGAAGAACTCATTGATAGCTATGACTAATGCAGTAAATGGTAAATTGCTGGAAAGGTAAATAGGATAAAAATTAATTAATTTTTGATATGCTTGGATATATTCTTCACGTACACCCTGGGTACCTATTTATACTCCGGCAGAGGGAGTTGTAGATAGATACGACTCGTACCTTCCCTAAACAAACGTTCCTAACTTTAAGGAGATAATTGACTCGCGCAGGAGTCGGACCCAAACAGAAACAATCTTTTCCTAAACAAATTCTACTATTATTAAGGGAATAAAATGACTCATGCAAGAGTCGGACTCAAACTACTATAATAATACTAGCATAAAATTACCAGTTTCCTTACATCTTTCCTTCAATGGAAACTTTCCATCGGCAGATTCCTCCAATCCGCGACCTCCTTCCTTGGCCATCGGTAATCTTCCGCTAACATCAAGCGCTAAGTCAACCTGTACTCATCGGCATCTGCATTGCCAACACTCCCCGATCGGCAATTTGTACCGATAACTGTCTTCACTAACTTATTGGCAATTGGCAACAGCTCTCTATCGGCAATGTCTCCTCATCGGCAATCGGCACAAGCAACTTTACCGCCCAAGCGACTTGACTTCACCAATCAACCTTATCGGCAATCGGCATCGGCAACACCCGAAACCTCCATCTTCTATCGGCACTAGCTTCTCATCGGCAAGCTGACTTTTTCCTTCGTCAAACCTTTCCGCCTCCATCGGCAACAAGTCTGCCTTTATCAGCAACATTCTCGCCCCTATCGGCAGTCTGACCGATAATATGCCGATGTCGATAAGGAACAACAACCAGCCTCTTACCGATCGGCACATCCTTAGATTACATTGACACGTGCCAAAAAAACGGTGTCAACAGCAATATACAAATTTACTAGCCGGTGGTCTTGACCCCCTGGGTCATAACACCGACAGGTGGCGCGCCAGGTAGGGGGCTTTGCGTGTCGATCAACTCCAAACTACTCTCCCAGATGGATTCCACGATCCCATCACTTCCATTCACCACTGTCATCTGGTTCGGGAGCCTAGAGTTTATGTCCACGGGCCATGGCCACGACATGATTCTACTCACCAGTGGTGGCGTGGACAGCAGCAGCTCCGGTACGCCGAGGCCAAGGAGGACCAGACGACGATCCCACCGCTCACGCCTCTCGCCTGCGACCAGGAGGAGGCACGAACGACGCTGCCGCACTCTTCACCGTGCGGATCCCGAGACGCCAGATGCCGTCTCCTCGGCCTCAGCTGGTGACACAGTTCCTCCCTTCGGGAGCCTGTTTGACCCATACTTGTGGGTCGGGGGCGGTCACCTCGCTGAGCCTGACTTTGGCTCTGCCACACCGTCATCTCAGAGGGTCCCTGTGGCTTCTCCGACATACTCGGCCATGCCACCGCACAACCTGTTTCCACATGGGCTCTACAACAGTGCCAGACTCTGTTCTGCTTTTGTAGGCTCGTAGATGCAGGCACGTTACGGCTACCCAGGGAACCTGCTACGTATGACAATCAACCTCGTCACCACCCCTCCACTGGACGAGCGCCCAGAGTCACGACGAGCCCCGGCCCTAGGGTGTCACACCTGGGGGACGACACGGCGATGGCTGGAGGAAGAATGTTGGGGATCTTTCCCCAACTTCTACCACGGCTACCCCGACTCGGACTCCCCCGATGAGGATTACTATCCCACCCGAGAATGTTTCCACCTCGACGGTCACGTTGACTCATAGGACGACGTCAACGACGCCGCGGCCACGGATGAAGGAGGAGGGGTCAACGCCACCCCGGCGCGAGAAGTCGCCCCCCCCCCCCCCCGGTTCCAATCGAAGCCGATCCACCACAGGATGCTCAGATCGCGCAAGTCCGAGAGCTACTCGCCAAGCTCGAGGAGGAGCGTCTGCGACTCCAGCAGCTCGAGCACGCCCTCGAGCGAGATCGTGGGCGGCCACAGGGTGGAGGAGCCCGCGAGCGAGACCGGGAAGTCCATCGACAGATCGTCAAGGAGGGGGCAAACGAGCGCCACGTCTACAACCGCGCTAGCCAGAATGTCGTGGCAGCCGCGATGCTGCTTCGTGACATGCCGGCACCATCGACGCCCCAAGCGCGACGCATCAGGAATGAAATCCAGAGGCTTCTCCAAACCGCGGCTGTACAGCAAGCGGAAAGCTCGGCCTCGAGGTGCAGAGGAGTTGCTTCCGAGCGGCGGGACGTGCCTCCTCGACAAGATTGAGAGGTATCTGTCCACCAAGACAAGGCGCCCCAAGGCGGAGCGGAGCGGCAACCAGTTCGAGACCGCATCCTCAACGATCGACAACCACAAGACGCGCGATACGACATCAACGACAACAAACGACGCCGACACGGTGACACTGAGGCTCGAGGTTATAGTGCTCATCGAGGTGGGCGCTACGACAGCGACGAGGATCAACGTCGATCCCCGGAACCACCAGGGCCACGAGTCTTCAGCAAGGCAATCCGGCAAACCGCCTTTCCTTTTCGTTTCCGTCCACCCACCAGCCTGGTCAAGTACAACGGCGAAACCAAGACGGAGCTCTGGCTTGCTGATTTCAGGCTGGCATGTCAGCTAGGAGGAGCCGACCACGACCACGTCATCATTCGGCAGCTCCCGCTTTTCCTCTCCGATACCGCTCGAAGGTGGCTCCAGGAGCTCCCCCCGGACTTGATCCATGGCTGGCCCGACCTGGTCAGGATCTTCGAGGGGAACTTCAAGGGCACCTACGTGCGGCCGAGAAACTCCTGGGACCTCTGCAGCTGCAACCAGAAGCCAGGGGAAACCCTCCGTGACTTCACCTGACGGTTCTCCAAGCAACGTACTGAGCTAACCCACATCTCCTACCACAACATAATCACAGCGTTCGTCGCCGGGACAACCTACAAGGAGCCGGTGTGGGAACTGGGACGGAACACCCCCAAGACTGCCAACGAGCTTATGGACATCGTTGCCAACTATGCAGCCGGCGAGGAAGCTGTTGGCGCGTTCTTCTATGCATCCCCGAGCAAGGGGAGGCCAAGGCGGACGAGCCCGGGGGCTCGAATGATGGGCCCAAGAAGAAGAAGAAGAAGAAGAAGAACCAGCCGGGTCAACGCAACGTCGAACCCTACGACCTTGTCGCTGCGACAGACAGGAAGAAGCCTCGAGGTCCCCCTCTCGTGGGGGGCATCTTCGACAAAATGCTGAAGGAGCCCTGCCCCTATCACAAGGGACCGGCCAACCACAGCCTCGAGGACTGTCACATACTCAAGAAGCACTTCGGCTCCCTCGGCCTCAAGAAAGACGACAAGAAGGAGGACCCACAGGACGAGGGCGTTGGCAAGAACGGGGGCTTCCCTGAGATCCTCGACTGCTTCATGATCTTCGGGGGACCCTCGACCCGACTCAACACGTGTCAGTGTTGGGAATATGCCCTAGAGCTAATCATGTAGATGATTATATTCCAATTGTATCCATGATTAATAAAGTGTTCTTTGAATATCCATTATAGACAACAAGTATTGATTGACAATTATGTGAATTGTTTGTGGAACTCAATTACCTGAATGGTTATTCTAATAGTAGTCCCTGGTCGGCATTCTTGTAAGAGCACACTTGAATATTAGACCAGCACATGTATTAGTTGATGGCTATGTTTCACAAGTCATTGACATGGAGATGTCAAACTAATAATGTGGGCACATGTGAGACATGTAGGCTGGACTGACCCAACAAGAGAAAGTCTCTATTCATGTCATGTACGTTATGTCCTTAGACCTGAGATTGTGGTGTGTACTAAAGATGTGAAATGATCTACTTAGAGACTATCAAACGCTACTCCGTTATTGGGTAGTTATAAAGGTGGTCCTTGGGTGGTCGGGAAACATGCTATGAGACATAGACAATCAAGATGGAATTTGCCCCTCTCTTCGTGAGAGAGATATCACTGGATCACTCATGTGATTGGATCAACAAATGCATGGCCGTGCTTGGGTTAAGTGTTAACCCACGAGTTGAACCATATATCGAGTGGCAAAGGGAATAACTTGTACATAGTCATAGTGGTTCGTCTGATATTATCATAGCGTATGCATAGGAGTTGACACGCCTTGCTAGAGGCCGCTATCAACTATTGGTCGAGTAAGAGTACTTGGGCCATGTCTATGTATGCGTGAGCCCATAGGGTCGCACGCTTAAGGGGCTGGAAGCCTAATTCGGGTTGGACCCGAATTAGACTAGGTTTAGGGTTACTAATGGGCTTCCACCGTGGGAGCTCGTCAGGACGCCTATATAAGCAAGGGGTGGGCGCGGGGCGAATTGATCCACGCCTTTTGGCAGCCGCCATCGCCTCCCCACGCTCGCACCTTTTGCTCCTCGCGGACCTAGCAGTCCGGAGGCGCAACGCTTCGTCCCTGCACGTGTGGGATTCCTCGGAGGTGCTGCATCTGGAGCACAAGGACGAATCGCGCGAAGGGGACGTTGAGACGGACGACCACGCAACTGCACTGCCTACTGCGACGCGCACGACTACATCAAGTCGTCTTCCGCTGCACCTGCGCGTCTATTGGTAATCCCGTAACCTGTAACTAGCAGTAGATCCTGGTTTATGAGGTCAAAAAGTTTTGTTTTCCGGCTAGCATAGCAACCTCGTATTCCTACAGTGGTATCAGAGCCGTTACTGCCTCGTTATAGGTTCGGATCTTAGCATATGGTGATATGCGGGTTTTATGATGAATCTCAGACTTTGGTTCATGTCTTGCTGCGATGGTATTGCATCAACCTACTCGTACCGGTCGGAATTCCGCCATCCGAGTTAACAAATACAAGTAAATCCAGTCATGGCGAGTTGGAGATCAATCAGATTGATCGAATTGAAACCTAGGTCAGAAGCCGGGCGCATGTGATGCGCGTCGGGAGTAGATGCGATCTATGTAATCCCAGTCTGATGAGATCAGTCCGATGAGATTTTCATAGTGATTCCATAGATGCGATCTATGTAATCCCGCTTGGTGTTCAGGGCGCTGCTATCTGCTATAGCGCCTAGAATCGTTCTACGCCTAACTTGTTTTTGCAGGAGTTGATGTGGTTGGTATGGCCTATGTGATTGTATGTAATTTTCATGCCCTGCGTGACATGTAAGCAACACGGCTGGAGCCATATGTGTTGTCTTTTGATGTATTGGCCTGCGTGCCATCTTGTGATCCTACGACTATGTAATTAGTATAGCTTGCGGTAAGATAGTTCTTGGAGGACTTATCACAAGAAGGATGTCACACGTGTATCATGGAGATGGAGATCACCATGGTCGGCAAGATGATGGAGATCACCATTATTTAAAGGGCCATACCAAGTCACTATGTGTGAATGTGATTCTCATTTTATTCTACTTTTGTTGTTCGCTATTATGTTTTGTCTACATGAATATGATAGTAAAGTAGAATGATCCCTCAGCAATGTTTAAGTTGTATGCTTCCCCAAACCTTGCACTGTCACGTGTCTTGTACGATTGGTGGTGGGTCTATGAAATTAGGGTGCCACTGATTTTCCTTGACTAGACAGGTTCGTGTCGGACACTTACTAGCAGAAGGTTTGGTTACTTGAACAAGGTTATCCTAACGGTTAGGGACCTTGAAGCATGGGGAGGTTGAGCGTAGCATAGAGATGCTGCCCAACAACAAGAATCATATGTGATATGATTAGCAAAGTGTTGCTTACCGATCTACCATGTCTTCTAGCGGTGATGCTAAAGCTCACTAGTTGACTTGTTAGTTGTGGGTCTTGAATCACTAAGTATCAATTGAGGGATATTGATTTTAGTGGGAGTATGTTTTATTTTGATATAACTTACTCCTTCATGGATACATTGTCTTAGTATTTTGCATTACTTTTGTTGTAGATGGCTCCCAGTAATCAACCATTTACTTTGCGATCAATTCTTGAGAAAGATAAGTTGAATGGAACAAATTATGCGGATTGGATCCGCAGCCTGAGAATTGTTCTCAGGGCTGAGAAAAAGGAAGATATTCTAGACACCCCATTACCGGATGAGCCTGATGATAATGCGCCTGCTGCAGAGAAAACCGCTTACAAGAAAGCATGTGATGCTGATCTTGAAGTGGGTTGCCTCATGCTTGCTTGTATGGAACCTGATCTACAGATGCAGTTCGACAACAATCATTCAGCGAACGATATGATCGTGGCGCTTGAAGATATGTTCCAAACTCAAGCGCGGACTGAAAGGTTCAATGTCTCTAAGGCGCTTGCAGAAACCAAGCTGGCTGAGGGCGCACCTGTAGGGCCACATGTAATCAAGATGGTTGGTTACACTCAGAGGTTGGAGAAGCTAGGCTTCGCAATTGGCCAAGAGTTGGCAACTGATTTCATTCTTGCGTCTCTTCCGCCCAGTTATGGAAACTTCATCTCGAACTACCATATGCATGGGGCGGAGAAGGGCTTGAATGAATTGTGTGGCATGCTTAAAACAGCAGAAGATGATATCAAGAAGGCAGCAGGCAGTAGCCATGTGATGGCGATCCAAAACAAGCCTAACTTTAAAAGGAGGGCTGGGTGGAAGAAGAAGGCGAAGGCTAAAGATGAGATCTCTAAGCCAAACCCTCCTCCTGCCAATGGACCAGCTACTGAAGCAATATGCTTTCATTGTAAGGGGAAAGGTCCCTGGAAGAGAAACTGCAAGCTGTACTTGGAGTCCTTAAAGAAGGATGGCGGTAGTAAAGGTACTCCTGCTGCTTGTACACTTGTCGTTTATGTTACAGATATTTTTCTTGCTGATTCTTACATTAACTCCTGGGTATTTGATACCGGATCGGTTGCTCATATTTGCAATACGATGCAGGGAATGGTAAGAAGTAGAAGCACGAGAAGAGGCGAAGTTGATTTCCGCGTGGGCAACAATGCAAGAGTTGCTGCGTTGAGCGTTGGGACGATGCAACTTCACCTCCCGTCAGGATTTATCATGGAATTGAATAATTGTTATTTTGTTCCTAGTTTAAGTCGAAACATTGTGTCACCTTCATGTTTGATGAAGGATGGTTATTCATTTGCAAGTAAAGACAATGGTTGTGTGATCTCAAAGAATGACATGTTTGTGGCTTTTGCATCCATTGTGAATGGATTGTTTATTTTAAATCTTGATGATACACCTATCTGTAATGTTAATGCTAAAAGGCCTCGGCTTAATGAGTTAAGTTCTACATATTTGTGGCATTGTCGTTTGGGTCATATAAGTGAGAATCGCATGAAGAGTCTCCATGATGATGGTCTTCTAGCTTCGTTTGATTTTGAATCATACGAGACATGTGAGGCTTGCCTACTAGGCAAGATGACCAAGGCGCCATTCAAAGGATTTCCTGAGAGGGCGTCTGACTTGTTGGAACTTGTACATACTGATGTATGTGGACCAATGAGCACGACAGCTAGAGGTGGATTTCAATACTTCATAACTTTTACTGATGACTTTAGTAGATATGGATATGTCTACCTAATGTAGCATAAGTCTGAAACATTTGAAAAGTTCAAAGAATTTCAGAATGAAGTAGAGAATCAACGTGGCAAGAAAATTAAAGCCTTGCGATCTGATCGAGGAGGCGAATATTTGAGCCATGAGTTTAGCAATCATCTAAAGAGTTGCGGAATTGTTCCACAGCTTACGCCACCTGGAACGCCTCAGAGAAACGGCGTGTCGGAGCGACGTAATCGGACTTTGTTGGACATGGTTCGGTCTATGATGAGCCAGTCAGACCTACCACTCTCATTTTGGGGATACGCTCTAGAAACAGCCGCTTTCACATTGAATAGGGTACCGTCTAAGTCCGTAGTCAAGACACCATATGAGATATGGACTGGTAAGAGTCCCAGTTTGTCTTTTCTAAAGATTTGGGGTTGTGAAGTTTATGTCAAACGACTTATGTCAGATAAACTTACACCCAAGTCGGACAAATGCTTTTTCGTGGGATATCCAAAGGAAACTTTAGGGTATTACTTCTACAACCGATCAGAGGGCAAAGTGTTTGTTGCTCGGAATGGTGTTTTCTTAGAGAAAGAGTTTCTCAACAAAGAGAAAAGTGTAGAGAAGGTGTATCTTGAAGAAGTTCAAGATGAGCCAATAGCAGATAACTCTACGAGTGATGCTAATGTAGCAGAACAAGTTGAGATACCTGTGGCAAGAGAAACACCACCACAACCACGAAGGTCAGCAAGAATCCGTGAGGCACGTGGGGAAGTGTTGTTGTTAGACGATGACGAACCTGCAACGTACGCGGAAGCAATGATGGACCCAGATTCCGAGAAATGGCAAAGTGCCATGAGATCCGAGATAGATTCCATGGGAGACAATCAAGTTTGGAACTTGGTTGACCCGCCTGATGGGGTTAAACCTATTGAGTGCAAATGGGTCTATAAAAAGAAAAAGGATATGGATGGAAACGTTCACGTCTATAAAGCTCGACTTGTTGCAAAGGGTTTTCGGCAAGTTCAAGGAGTTGACTACGACGAGACATTCTCGCCGGTAGCGATGCTTAAATCTATCCGGATCATTCTAGCAATTGCTGCTTATTTCGATTATGAGATTTGGCAGATAGATGTTAAAACAGCCTTTCTAAATGGAAATTTAGAGGAGGACGTGTATATGATACAGCCCGAAGGTTTTGTTGATCCTAATAATGCTAGAAAAATATGCAAGCTACAGAAATCCATTTATGGGTTGAAGCAAGCATCTCGGAGTTGGAACATTCATTTTAATGAAGTGATCAAAGGGTTTGGCTTTCGTCAAAATGAAGAAGAACCTTGTGTTTACAAGAAGGAAACTGGGAGCGCTGTTGTATTTCTAATCTTGTATGTGGATGACATACTATTGATTGGGAATGACATTTCTATGTTGCAATCTGTAAAGACTTCACTGAATAATAGTTTTTCTATGAAGGATTTAGGAGAAGCAACATACATTTTGGGCATCAAAATCTATAGAGATAGATCAAAGAGGCTTATAGGATTAAGTCAAGAGACATACATTGACAAGGTGTTGAAACGGTTCAACATGGAACAATCCAAGAAAGGGTTCTTACCTATGTCACATGGTATACGTTTCAGCGAGAAGCAGTGTCCTTCGACAGCTAATGAGCGGAAACGAATGAGTAAGGTTCCATACGCTTCGGCAGTTGGTTCCATCATGTACACCATGATATGTACTCGCCCAGATGTCTCATATGCTCTAAGTGTTGCGAGCAGGTACCAAGCCAATCCAGGTGAGAGTCATTGGACGCTTGTTAAAAACATTCTTAAGTACTTGAGAAGGACTAAAGATGTGTTCCTAATCTATGGAGGTAATGAGGAGCTCGTTGTAAATGGTTACACCGATGCTAGCTTCCAAACTGACATAGATGATTCACAGTCTCAATCAGGTTTTGTGTTCACAATAAATGGTGGTGTTGTAAGTTGGAAAAGTTCCAAGCAGGAGACGGTGACTGATTCTACAACAGAAGCCGAGTACATTGCAGCTTCTGCCGCTGCAAAGGAAGGTGTTTGGATGAGGAGGTTCCTCATTGAACTTGGTGTGTTTCCAAATGCGTCCGGTCCATTGAATATACATTGTGATAACAATGGGGCGATAGCGCAGGCTAGGGAGCCAAGAAATCACCAAAAGAACAAACATGTACTGCGGAAGTTTCATCTCATTCGAGAGTTCGTCGATCGAGATGAGATCAAAATGTGCAAAATACATACGAATTTGAATGTTGCAGATCCTTTGACAAAGGCTCTTCCACAGCCTAAGCATGAGGCGCACTTGAGGTCTATGGGGATTAGACATCTAAGAGATTAACTCTAGTGCAAGTGGGAGACTGTTGGGAATATGCCCTAGAGCTAATCATGTAGATGATTATATTCCAATTGTATCCATGATTAATAAAGTGTTCTTTGAATATCCATTATAGACAACAAGTATTGATTGACAATTATGTGAATTGTTTGTGGAACTCAATTACCTGAATGGTTATTCTAATAGTAGTCCCTGGTCGGCATTCTTGTAAGAGCACACTTGAATATTAGACCAGCACATGTATTAGTTGATGGCTATGTTTCACAAGTCATTGACATGGAGATGTCAAACTAATAATGTGGGCACATGTGAGACATGTAGGCTGGACTGACCCAACAAGAGAAAGTCTCTATTCATGTCATGTACGTTATGTCCTTAGACCTGAGATTGTGGTGTGTACTCAAGATGTGAAATGATCTACTTAGAGACTATCAAACGCTACTCCGTTATTGGGTAGTTATAAAGGTGGTCCTTGGGTGGTCGGGAAACATGCTATGAGACATAGACAATCAAGATGGAATTTGCCCCTCTCTTCGTGAGAGAGATATCACTGGATCACTCATGTGATTGGATCAACAAATGCATGGCCGTGCTTGGGTTAAGTGTTAACCCACGAGTTGAACCATATATCGAGTGGCAAAGGGAATAACTTGTACATAGTCATAGTGGTTCGTCTGATATTATCATAGCGTATGCATAGGAGTTGACACGCCTTGCTAGAGGCCGCTATCAACTATTGGTCGAGTAAGAGTACTTGGGCCATGTCTATGTATGCGTGAGCCCATAGGGTCGCACGCTTAAGGGGCTGGAAGCCTAATTCGGGTTGGACCCGAATTAGACTAGGTTTAGGGTTACTAATGGGCCTCCACCGTGGGAGCTCGTCAGGACGCCTATATAAGCAAGGGGTGGGCGCGGGGCGAATTGATCCACGCCTTTTGGCAGCCGCCGTCGCCTCCCCACGCTCGCACCTTTTGCTCCTCGCGGACCTAGCAGTCCGGAGGCGCAACGCTTCGTCCTTGCACGTGTGGGATTCCTCGGAGGTGCTGCATCTGGAGCACAAGGACGAATCGCGCGAAGGGGACGTTGAGACGGACGACCACGCAACTGCACTGCCTGCTGCGACGCGCACGACTACATCAAGTCGTCTTCCGCTGCACCTGCGCGTCTAGTGGTAATCCCGTAACCTGTAACTAGCAGTAGATCCTGGTTTATGAGGTCGAAAAGTTTTGTTTTCCGGCTAGCGTAGCAACCTCGTATTCCTACATTCAGCGCAAGAGCGAGCGATGGGAGGTCTTCTCCGTTCGAGCTCGAGCTCCTCGATACCTCGACTGGTCACACGTGTCGATCGCCTTCGATCAGGACGACCACCCAAGCACGTCCCCAACGCAGGGGTCTACCCACTCGTCATCGACCCGATCATACTCAACACCCGCCTTTCCAAGGTGCTCATGGATGGGGGAAGCAGCCTCAACATCGTCTACGCCGAGACCCTCGACCTCCTGGGGATCCCAAGGAACATGCTCTTGCCCAGCGTGGGGGGATTCCACGGGATCGTCCCAGGAAAGAAGGCACTCCCGATCGGCCGCGTCAAGCTACCCGTATGCTTTGGCACCCCCTCGAACTTCCGGAAGGAAGATCTGACCTTCGAGTTGGTCGCATTCCATGGCATCTACCACGCCATCATCGGCCGACCGGGATACTCCAAGTTCATGGCGGTCCCGATCTACACCTACCTCAAGCTAAAAATGTCGGGGCCCAAGGGAGTCATCACCGTCGACACCTCCTACGAGCACGCTTACGACTGCGACGTCGAGTGCGTGGAAAACGCCGAGGCGGTCGAGGAGTCAACCATCCTTGCGGCCCTCAACGACTTCTCCAAGGAGATCCCCGACCCCAAGTGGCACGCCGGCAACTTCAAGCCTGCGGAGGACACCAATACCATCCCGCTCGACCTCGGCCACGCGGATGGGAAGGCGCTGACGATCAGCGCCACCCTCGAGCCCAAATAGGAAGTCATGCTCGTCGACTTTCTCCGGGCAAATGCTGACGTGTTTGCGTGGAGTCCCTCGGATATGTCGGGCATTCCGAGGGATGTCGCCGAGCACTCCTTGGACATCCGGGTTGGATCCAAACCGGTGAAGCAACAGCTGCGCCGCTTCGACGAGGAGAAGCGCAAAATCATCGGGGAGGAGATCGACAAGCTTTTGAAGGCCGGATTCATCAAGGAGGTACATCATCCTGAGTGGTTAGCAAATCCCGTACTTGTCAAGAAAAAGAATGGAAAGGATAGGATGTGCGTAGACTACACTAGTTTAAATAAATCATGTCCCATGGTTCCTTTTCCATTACCACGTATCGATCAAATAGTAGATTCCACTGCGGGATGTAAAACTCTCTGCTTCCTTGATGCCTATTCTGGCTATCACCAAATAAAGATGAAGGAGTCCGATCAGCTCGCGACTTCCTTCATCACCCCCTTTGGCATGTTTTGCTACATCACTATGCCCTTCGGGTTGCGAAACGCCGGGGCCACATATCAAAGATGCATGTTCCATGTCTTTGGAAAACACATAGGGCCGACCGTCGAGGCCTACGTCGATGACATCGTGGTCAAATCCAAAACAGTCGGGAACCTGGTCGGGGACCTTGAGATCGCGTTTGGGTGCCTCTGGGCAAACCACATAAAGCTGAACCCAGAGAAGTGTGTCTTCGGGGTTCCTCGAGGCATGCTCCTAGGGTACATAGTTTCCCAACGCGGGATCGAGGTCAACCCTGAGAAGGTAACAGCAATCACCAGGATGGGCCCGATCAAGGATCTTAAGGGCGTGCAAAGGGTCACAGGGTGCCTCGCTGCCCTCAGCCGGTTCATCTCGCGGCTCGGGGAGAAGGCACTACCCCTTTACCGCCTCCTAAAGAAGACCGAACAATTCACATGGATCGTCGAGGCCGAGGAGTCACTCTCCAAACTCAAAGACTTGCTCACCTCGCCACCTATCTTGGTGCCCCCGAGCCCAGCCGAGCCCCTCTTGCTCTATGTCGTAGCAACTACCCAGGTAGTCAGCGCTGTCGTAGTGGTCGAGAGGGTGGAAGAGGGACATGCCCTACCGGTTCAGAGGCCTGTCTACTTCATGAGTGAGGTACATTCCGAGACTAAGACGAGATACCCCCACATCCAGAAGATGTTGTATGCCATCGTCCTCACTCGGCGCAAGCTCCAGCACTATTTCATGGGCCACCCGGTTACTGTGGTCTCATCTTTCCCCCTCGGGGAGATAATCCAGAACCGGGAGACGTCTGGAAGAATCGTCAAGTGGTCGGTCGAGCTCATGGGGGAAACCCTCTCCTACGCCCCTCGGAAGGCCATCAAGTCTCAGGTATTGGCAGATTTCATTGCAGAATGGACCGACACCCAACTACCCTCGGCGCAAGTTCAGAGCGAGCTCTGGACCATGTACTTCGATGGATCGTTGATGAAGACGGGGGCAGGCACCGGATTGCTCTTCATATCACCCTCAGGGGTCCACATGCGCTATGTCATCCGTCTCCACTTCCCCGCCTCCAACAACATAGCCGAGTAATCCGGGGGGACTCGCAGTTGGTAATCGACCAAGTGATGAAAGATTCGAGCTGCCACGACCCCGAGATGGAAGCCTACTGCAAGGAGGTCCGAAGTCTCGAGGACAAATTCTACGGCCTCGAGCTCAACCACACCGCCCGCCGGTACAACGAAGCTGCTGACGAGCTGGCCAAAATCGCGTCCACTAGAGGTACAGTCCCTCCCGACGTCTTCTCGAGGGACCTTCACAAGCCGTCCGTCGACCTAGGCTTGGGGGCTCCTACCCTCGAGCAAGGGGTCGATCCACCGCCCTCGACTGATCCCCCCTCGAACGGGAAAGAAGTCATGGAGGTCGACGGAACGGCCGCAACACCAACCCCCTCGACGGACTGGCGCGCACCCTACCTTGAGTATCTAATACGGGGTGAGCTCCCCGAGGACCGCACCGAAGCCCGCCGTATAGCCCGACGCGCCAAAACCTACGTCTTGTATGGGGATGGCCGCGAGCTGTACCGACGCAGCCCTACCGGTATACTTCAGTGTTGCCTCACCCTCGAGGAGGGGAGGGCACTACTGAAGGACCTACACTCGGGGGCTTGCGGCCACCACACGGCGCCAAGAACGCTGGTAGGAAGCGCCTTTCGACAAGGCTTCTACTGGCCGACAGCCGTCACCGACGCTACCAAGCTTGTTCGATCTTGCAAGGGATGCCAATTCTACGCCAGGCAGACACACCTGCCTGCGCAAGCTCTCCAGATGATACCCATAACTTGGCCATTCGCAGTATGGGGGCTCGACATGATCGGCCCCCTAAATAAAACAAAAGATGGCCACACCCACCTCCTCGTAGTCATGGACAAGTTCTCGAAATGGATCGAGGCCCGACCCATCACCAACATTCAATCTCGACAAGCCGTGCTATTCTTCACCGACATCATCCACCGCTTCGGGGTCCCCAACGTCATCATCACCTACAACGACACGCAATTCACCGGCCAAAAGTTCCTGGACTTCTGTGACCACCACCACATCAGGGTGAATTGGTCTGCAGTCGCCCACCCTTGAACTAACGGCCAGGTCAAGCGCGCCAATGGTATGGTTTTGCAGGGCCTCAAGCCAAGGATCTTCGATCGGCTGAACAAACATGGTAAGAGATGGGTCAACGAGCTGCCATCTGTGCTATGGAGTCTCCGAACGACACCAAGTCGAGCCACGGGGTTCTCCCCGTTCTTCTTGGTCTATGGGTCCAAGGCCGTCCTCCCCACTGACCTCGAATACGGGCCCCCTCGACTAAAAGCCTACAACGAGCAAGCCAACGCATCAGCCCGAGAGGACTCCCTCGACCAGCTCGAGGAAGCCCGGGATGTTGCCCTCTTCAAATCAGCAAAGTACCAGCAGATGCTGCGGCGCTATCACAACAAGCACGTACGCAAAAGGGACCTCGACGTCGGCGACCTCGTACTGCGCCACCGACAAAGCAACAAGGGGCTTCACAAGCTGACGCCACCTTGGGAAGGACCCTTCATTGTGGCGGAGGTGCTGAAGCCAGGCACTTACAAGCTGAAGAATGAAAAGGGCGAGATCCTCACCAACGCGTGGAACATCAAACAGCTACGTCGTTTCTATCCCTAAGGCCTCGAAATCTTGTACATTTTCCACATTATGTACACTTATCGCATTATGAATGAATAAAATGTTCTCGAAATACATTTCACGTTCGTTCATAACTCTAAGGTAGCCTCGACTCTGCTCCGGCAAAGTCAAGCCTCCCTCGGGGGCTGACAAGGGGGGACCCCCCTCCTAAGTCCTCTAAAAACTCGAACGTTTTTTCGAAACTCAGCACCTCTCTTTCCACCTTTGCCCCGAGCACGCTTCACGGCTAAGTAGAAAACGCCTCGGACTCCCTAAGGGTCGAGGGCCGCCGAGCCGGGGACTCTCCTACGCCTCAGGGCTATGGTACCCCCACTCGCTCCCCCCCTCCAGGGATACGAGCGTGCGTCGAATACTTAGTCCATAAGCAATGACTCAGGCAAAGATAAATAGAGACAGCTCGAGAAATAAAAACACTCAGATGCATCTCGAATAAAATGCATTAAACATAAGACGCCCTCGGGGGCTCGACATCATATTGTCACAAAAGCTAATCTATTACATGGACCTTCTTGTCCAGATTTGGCCCACAGGCCTCGACTACTCGTCGCCATCTCCATTCGCCGAAGGGAACACTTCAAGCTCGAAGAGCTTTGCCAGCTCGCCTCCCAGCACCTCTGCGGCCTCGATCAGCTCGTGGCATCTCGCCACATTCTCTTCATCAGTCAGCCTTGGCTCAACGACGAAGTCGCTGGCGACGATGTCAAGGTCGTAGACGTAGCCCGAGCGGACGACCACGAGCGCCCGCTTCACGCCCACGTGTAGAGCAGCACGGACTTGCTCCGTCACCTCTTGGGTCATGGAGTAGAAGCGGCGCAGGAGGGATTCTCCTCGCGCGTCGCCTTCGACCGCCGGCTCCGGCTTGACCCCCATGTCGTCGTAGAAGGAGGAGATGGCGCCCTCGAGCCTCTCGTTCAGGCTCGTCTCCACCCCGAGGAGGTCCTGAAGACTTGTCAGATCCTCGTGGTCTCGGGCCTTGTCCCCTACGAGTTCTGCCAGAACGAGCACATGACTCAGTCAAAACCAAAAAGCAGGGGAAGGGTCAAGACCAGGCAAGCTCAGTAACACTTCCAAAAACTCACCTTTGGCATGTGCCTCCATGGTGACGTAGCCCTGCTCGGCCCTCTGAAGTTGACGGCAGACGTCGACAAGCTCCGCAGCTTGGTCGCCATTTTTAGCCCAGAGGTCCTCGATGATCTTGCCAGTAACATCGAGGGCCCTCTTCTGGTTGGCCGCCACCTCCCCCAGAGCGGCGATCTAGACTCGGACCTTCTCCTCCGTGACACCCAGCGCGTCGCGTTCATGGGAGACGGCGTCAACGTCCCCCTGGAGTTCCTGGATACTTTCCGCCGCCAGAGTCAGCTCCTCCCTCAGCTGGGCGGACTCCTCCTCAGCCTTGCATCGGGCCTCCTGGGCAGCGTCCCGCTGCTGCCCGACCTCGGCGACCTCCTTGAGGGCGGCCTCGGCCCTCGACCGTGCCCAGGAGGCCTCCTCCTGGGCGGCTTTGGCCTCCTCTTGAGCGGCTGCCACCTCGGCTTTCGCCTGGGCGGCCTCGGCCTCCACCATCTCCAGCGAAGCGCGGAGGGTAGGAAGCTGCTCCTGCGCCCGGAGGATGAATTGGGACTTATCGTACAACCTCGCCCTCAACGCCTAACAAGGATGAAAAGGAAGGTCATTAGAAAAGAGCAGCCAGGTAACCCAAGCAAGATCAAAGGAAGAACGAGGTTTACCTCCATCCCCCGGTGCAGATCCGCGGAAGCAACCTCCGCCGACAGGCGCACCACGTGCGCAAGACACGCCCGGAACTCCTCCAGGTGCTCCCACTCCCCGAGCTTGGCTTGATCGTCGAGCTTGAAGAGGGTGCGCCCTGGGTCTCAGGGGTCGGCCAGCTCAAGGGGCTCCTTCCCCCAAAACCTGCTGCTGCGGTCGTTCCTCTCTTGGACCTCCCGCATAATGCCCTGGCGCATCTCGGGGCCACCCCCGTGGAGCACCACCCGCTCCGCCAGAGTAGGGAAGGGAGCCGCCCCCTCGAGCTAGGCTCTTCTGGCCTTAGGGTCACCTTGCGGGGCCGCCACCGGCCCCTCCGAGTCATCACCCCTAGGCGGAAGAAGTCCCCGCCGGGAGAACAACCCTGCGCGATGAAGAAAGCAAACGATCAGCACCCAATGCCGCAGGCTCACTACGGGTCGACTAAGTTAGAGGACGGATTACCTTGAGACGACGATTGCCCGACCTCGAGACGAGGCCGAGCTGACGCCTCGGACATTATCACGTCCACCGCACCGCTTCCCTGTAGCGCCGCAACGGCCCCCTCCGGTTCCGACGAAGGGGCCGTCGCTGCGGCCATCTCCGCCCGGTCCACCAGCTCCGCCACCATCTCGGCCACGTCTTCATCGATGGCCTCCACCGTGATCTCCGCCATCTCCGCTGCGAGTGTCGCCTCGGGCTCCTCGGCCCGTCCTCCCTCCTGGGCAGGCTCGGGGAGCGGCTCCGAAGCCCCCTCGACGAGGGTCCCCGCCGACGGAGTAACCTCCGTCGTGGCGGCAACCGCACCCTCGTGCTCGCCCCGTAGACGTGCCTCTCACGATGCGAGGTTCTCGGGACACCGCCTCGGCGCCGGGCGCTCCGGCGTCTCTCCCTCGTCGGCGGTGGTCAAGTCGACCACCTCCACTTCTACGGCGGCTTGGGGCTCGACCCCCTCTGTCACGGCCATCGTCAACGTCGGCTCTGCGCCTTCCGAGGCTGCGGGCGCGCCCCCCTTTGACGAGTGGGTGAGCACGGCCTCGACCGCCACTCCAATGGACCCCGCCGACGCGGCGGGCCGACCCGTCTCTTCCCCCACTCGAGTTAGCTCCGCGGCGGCCTGCGCCTGCCCTCGCCCCATCGCCTCCCGCGCCTTGGCCGCCCACGCCGCCTCTGGGTGAGGGTCGAAGGGGACGGGGGGCAGGACTGGTCCCGACGGTCATCTTGGCCGCGGCCTCCACCTTCAACCTCTTGGCCGGGGTGAAGGTCGCACCCTCCGACGAGCGCTTCACCCTGAAAAAGGAACTCACACGCGACGGTAAGCACAAGTCATAACCAACGAAAAATACTCGGGATCAGCAGGAAAGCAACTTACCCCAGCATGGTGTCGTGGGGTTCCGACCAATGGACCTCGAGCCGCTCGGGGGCTTCTGCGAGGCAGGTCGGGAGCCACTTCTCCCGCCAGCTCTGGCCGCGGCACGGGCCAACGGCGTCCTCGCCGCCGCCGCCTTAGTCTCCTCCTGGGTCGACGGGCTTGATGCCCGAGCGCTCGATCGAGTGGGCGCCGGGGGCGTGCTTGACCGACCCCTCGAAGGGGACCGCGACGAACGGCTACGCGTCCGCCGCGACGCTTCAGCTTGAAGAGTCGCAGGGCGCTCACCCCATGACTCGGCTCCAGCAGTTGGGGCCGACCACGACGTTGACCCCCCTCCTCCTCCGCTACCGTCGGTCACCCTCTGCTACTTGGGCGCCGCTCGTTCTTCTTGAGCCCTCGTTGCGGCTCGGCCTCCTCCTCCTGCTCCGGCTCCTCTTCCTGCACAAGGACAATTTCCGTCAGAATCAGCATAACGGTCACAATCCTGCGCCGCAGAGCCATATCGCTAACAACCTCATCGCCGCTCGACCCCTCATCCTCATCCTCCTCCGAGGGGGACTCCTCCGAGGGGAGGTTGTCCTGCCTCTGTCGTGCCCGGCGTCATTCACGCTCCTCCCTCTCTCGGGCCTTCTTGCCCTTGTCCTTCTTGGCCTTGTCCTTGGCCTTCTTTTCCTGCTCGGCCTGAAGGCGTCTCACCTAGGAGTTGCCCTGCTCCTCCTTCACCGGTGGCAACGGCTTCCGGAAGACGACATTCCCCTAAGGGAACGCTAGGCAGTTAGAACGCAGGCAAAGGAGACAAACAAGAAGACATTGACAGAGGAAGAAGTGTCCTACCAGCTGGACGTGGCCTTGATCTGGTATCATGGGGACGCAAGCGACACCCCCACCTCGAACGCGCCGGCGAAGGAAGCGCGTACTGGGCGAACCACCCTCTCGAGGGGCAGCTCGTCCTCCACGAGGCAACACCCCGTGAGGTCTACCTCCGGGCGCATCTCGTCGAGGAGTCGTGGGCGATCCATCAGCGGCATGACCCGCCGCTGGTGGAAGGCCGACGCCACGATGGCCACCGTAAGTCCCGCCTTCTTCAGGCAGGAGATCGCGCCGAGCAGGTGGTCGAGGAGCTTCTGCTTCTTCTGAACGACGTCGTACCTCCAGTGGTCGGGCCTCAAGTCGATCGTCCACCCCTTGGTAGGTTTGGGCCATGACCGGAAGGCGTCTTTCCATAATCCTAAGCCGAAGCACTCGGATCTGAAGGGTACCCGATTGGTTTCCGCATTGATTATGAAAGTGGGATCTGGATTGCCCATGGGGCCTAGGCAGCTGAAGTTGGAACCGGTGAGTGGGATGACTACCTTGTTATACAGCTCCTAGGGTTCGAAGGAAAGAAGAAAAAAAATCAGAAAAGGAACGGGGATAAATCCAGATTTGTGCGAGAAAAGAACCAGCAGAAGGTTGAATTAGGAAATAATAAGCTAGTATTGCCGATGGGAATATGCTGCGGGAAGACTAAGTGTGCTGCCGATGGAGGTTGGATGGTTCTTGCCGACAAAGGTTAATTGATGAAGTCAAACAACTTAAGCTATGAAGTTGCTGATGCCGATTACTGATAGATTGCCGATTGCCGATGAAGAGTGGTTGCCGATTGTTGATTCCGTTTTTTGGCGTGTCAATATAATCTAAGGATAGTGCCGATCGGCAAGAGGCTGGTTGTTGTTCCTTATCGACATCGGCATATTATCGGTCAGACTGCCGATAGAGGCGAGAATGTTGCTGATGAAGACAGACTTGTTGCCGATGGAGGCGGAAAGATTTGATGAAAGCAAAGGTCAGCTTGCCGATGAGAAGCCAGTGCTTATGGAAGCTGGAGGTTTCGGATGTTGCCGATGCTGATTGTCGATAAGGTTGATTGGTGAAGTCAAGTCGCCTGGGCTGTAAAGTTGCTGTTGCTGTTGTCGGTTGCCGATGAGGAAATGTGCCGATTGCCGATGAGGAGATGTTGCCGATTGCCGATCGGGAAGTATTGCCGATGCCGATGCCGATGAGTACAGGTTGACTTAGCGCTTGGTGTCCGCAGAAGATTACCGGTGGCCAAAGAAGGAAGTCGCGGATTGGAGGGATATGTCGATGGAAAGTTTCCATCGAAGGAAAGATATAAGGAAACTGGTGATTTTATGCCAGTATTATTATAGTAGTTTGAGTCCGACTCTTGCATGAGTCATTTTATTCCCTTAATAATAGTAGAATCTGTTTAGGAAAATATTATTGTTTTAGATCCGACTCCTGCGCGAGTCAGTTTCCAGTTTTTGTTAGGAAAGGTACGAGTCGTATCTATGTACAACTCTCCATGCGGGAGTATAAATAGGTACCCAGGGGTGCTGTAAAGAATCAATCCAATATCAAACAAACCAATTTTACTCTTATTCTACTTTTTATCGCAATTTACCCTTTTTGCATTAGTTATAGCTTTTTAACGAGTTCTTCAAGCTTCGACGGGCTGCATCACCTTGATCTCCGTCAAATCTTTGCAAATTCCGCGTGGGAGTTCCTCTGAGCCTTGGCATCCGGGCGCATCGCTGTTGCCTCGTTCAGCTCTGCTCTAGTTATCCTGATCAAGCCTCAATCCCAGCATCCGGGCGCATCGCCGTTGTCTGGATTGGATCTTGTTCTAGTTATCGTCCTTGTCGATTAACTGGTCAAATCGACTGGCACGCCTCCGGATATCGAATTTCGGGTATAAGCCCGAGGTGGTCGCAGATCCTAACGCTTTTTGTGTCAACACCTCTTTTGGCATGCTCGGTGGGACCCGATTATACAAATCTACACATCTATCATGGGTGATCACGCCAACGTTAACCAGAGGAACGTCATTGAAGTCTCTGAGGCTGATCTGAAAGATGATCAGAAGCAGGCCATGGAGCGGGCTATGGAGGAATACAAGCAGTTATATCTCAAATCCTTCAGCCTCAGCAGGAGCGGCGAAGCAATCCAGAAGCAAGATCCACCGTTGCCTCGGTAGGTCACGTACGACGCCAATCCTGGTAAGCTACAAGAGATGGTTAGTGCTGCTGTAAGTCAAGCATTAATTAGCCACTCCAACGTGTTGTCCAATACTGTCTACAATGCTGTTACGCAATCATTCAAAGAAGGACATGCACCGCGATACGTCGGTCCAGCGTACCATCAACCTGGATTGGCATCTACAAGCCCATCGGCAGCCCCAATGGCGTCTTCCGCTCCTGTGAAACCGTCCGTCGAGGTGGCTACATCACCAAGACCGAACCCTGGCAGCGTCACCAAGCTCAACACAGATCCAGCGGCGTCGGCAATTTCAGGACCAGCCCCTGCTAGCTGGTGGGGATACGGTATGCCTCCGAATCTATATGTTGGTTCTAATCTGGTGCAGGGAGATAGTTCAGCCTGGAGGAACTCTACGGCATTGGCAACGTAGTCACAGCCGACGGCCCCTATGATGCACAACTCTGCGCCTGCTCCAACTGTACAAGTGCCATCAGATGATCTTCAAGTAATCCTTAAAGTACCTCTGATGCCACCATCGGCAAGCTCTATGCCGATGCAACATATTATGACAGCTGGCAGTCAACCTCTGGTGGTGAATTCTCAAGCTGGGGTGCTAGTTCCCCAGGGTAATCTGGTGATTGATTGCTCCATAATACAAGAGCCACAAGCTCCAGTCAGCTATCAGCCATCGGTAAGCCATATGCCGATGATTTATAATCCTGGATGGGTCAACCAGCCACCAGCTCAACAGCCTGGCGTGTCAATGTATCATTATGGATGCCCAACTTACACTCAGAGTGGACCATCGGTACAACAACCGATGAATGCGACGGTTCAGCCTAATCCGCCAAGTGTGCAAAACTATCTATCGGTAAGTCAACCGATGTATAGTGTTCAGATGACTGGTGCTGCGCCCGTGACTACTACACATCATCTTCAAGAGGCGCGTCAGCCGACTCCACCAGTCAACAACCAGCCAATGAGTCGGCAAGAGTAGGATGCATATTGGGTCGGTAAAATTGCCAAAGTCATGAAAGAGCAATTCGGCATCAAACCCAAGGTCAATACATACTCTTATCGGACTCCATATCCTCCCGCATATGACTTGATTCCTCTTCCAAATCGGTACAAAGTGCCTGATTTTACCAAGTTCTCCGGCCAAGACGACATGTCAATAATGGAGCACATCAACCTCTTCATTATCTAGTGCGGGGAAGCTGCCAGCAGGGAGGAGTTAAGGGTCAGATTGTTCTCTTCATCATTGTCTGGATCGGCATTTGCATTGTTCATATCACTGCCTCCAAATTCTGTGATCACATGGGCCGATCTGGAGAGGCAATTTCACAAATACTTCTTCGCTGGCATCCATGAGAAGAAGCTTACCGATTTTGTCAAAATGAGGCAACGCAACGACGAATCGGTAGAAAGCTTTGTGCAAAGGCTACGGGACGTGAAGAACAAGTGCTACAGTCTGGTGCTTGATGATCGGCAACTGGCAGATTTGGCCTTCCAAGGACTACTGCCGCACATCAAGGACAAATATGCGTCCCAGGAGTTTGAAAGCCTAAGTCATCTGGTACAAAGGATTGCCGATCAAGATATCAAAGCCTTTGAACCCAGGAAGACTTGGAACAAGAAGGTGACCTTCATCGGGAAAGAAGAAGACTCTGGATCGGATGAAGAGCTGAATGTCGATGCAGCCGAATGGGTGAAGGATAAGAAGCCTGTGTCTTGTCCGTTCGGCCAAAAGGAGACCGAAAAGTTCACCTTCGACATCACCAAGGCCGATAGGATGTTTGACTTATTGCTGCAAGAAGGGCGAATCAAGTTGGCGCCTAACCAAGTAATTCCATCGGCCGAAGAGCTCAAGAAGATTAGGTACTGCAAGTGGCATAATGCAACCTCACACAGTACCAATGACTGCAAAGTATTCAGGCAGCAATTGCAGTCGGAGATTGAATCTGGGCGTATTAAGTTTAAAAATTCTAAAGTCTAGAAACCGATGAAGATAGATCAGCACCCGTTCCCAAACAATATGGTGGAAATCAGTGAAAAAACCAGAGTGCTGACATCGGAAGCCGCCAGGAAGAACTCATCGGTAGATCCTAACCACCAAGTACCTGAGCGTGACGCGAGAAGGTTTGCCGATGACAGGAAGAGTAAGAAGGTTGTCGATGAAGGTAGCAGTGCCAACAGGGCTCCTGGGGTTGTACTTACACACAAACAGCCAAGGCGAGACCATCGGCAATCATGTGAAGAGCGATATCGGCAAGAAGAAGAAGAGCATCGGGAGTGGCTTCAGCATAAGGACCACTGGAGGTGTCCCTTCTTCGTTCACTGTTGGGAAGAGGGCATCAAGCTGCCTACTGCCGATAATTGTCCTGAATGCAATGGGTAATACACTGCCGATCGGTCAGGTAAGAGACCTTGTTTTGATGATCAGGCACCTAGGTACGCCAAGCCGCTCAGAGAAAACAGATCGGCACATGACCGACTGGGGGGCAAGCTCAGTGCCCATGACAGGCTTGGCAGACGTGTTGATCAAGGGGAGCTGGAGGAGATGGCCAATGCTAGAGTACCTGATGAAGAGATATTCTCCAGAGATCCCAACATCGGAAGAAGTGCCAATGCAAGCAGTGGGAAGCAGCACCAGCCCGTCTGGAAGACCAAGCTTCCTTAGTGGTGCCCCAAAGGTCTGACCAAGACCTAGAAAAGAAGGATTCAGCGCCAGCGCCATGATGACCTGTGTGATGATGAAGGACCATCAAGGGAGAATCAGTGGAGGCCAAAGCGCAAGGACAGGGATCCATCGGCAGATATCAATATGGTCGTCATGTTGCCGATGGAGTTCATGGCACCCGTCAGTGATGATGAAGAGACTACCGATATGGCGCAATTGGTACTGGATCCGATGACGGCTATCTTTGAAAAGCCTGCTGATGATGAGAGGCAGCATCTGAGAGCTCTGTTCGTTAAGGGCAAAGTGGATGGGCAGCCGATGACGAAGATGCTGGTAGATGGCGGCGCATCAATCAATATAATGCCATATGTCATGTTCAGAAAGCTTGGGAAAGGCGACCAGGATTTAGTCAAGACCGACATGAAGTTCAAGGACTTCGAAGGCAATGTGTCGACCGCTATGGGAGCCGTATGTGTTGACTTAACCATCGGCAGCAAAACTTTGCCGACAACGTTCTTTGTGATCAGTGGCAAAGGCACTTACAACTTGCTCCTCGGAAGGGATTGGATCCATGCCAATTGTTGTATCCCTTCTACTATGCATCAAAGTCTTGTACAGTGGATCGGGGACAGAATTGAAGTTGTCCGAAGTGAAGCCCCATCTACTGTCGCATCGGCAGAATCGGAAATGTACGAGCAGACCAGGTGCATATCTGGCGAAACCTGGGACAAAGAGTTCCTTAAAGTTCCCGATTACCGCATCAAGCCGATCCAAGCAGTCGGTCCTGAAGAAGAGTTTTAATGGATCGGTTCGCTGACGACGGAAAGCTGGGGCAGGGCTTTACGTCTGCCGATGACTTGATTGAAATTGACATCGGCGATGGTAGTAAACCTAGGCCTACTTTTATTAGTGCTAAGTTAGATTCCCAATGTAAACAGCAGTTAACCGATTTATTGAAAGAGAATAAAGATTGTTTTGCTTGGGATTATACAGAGATGCCTGGTTTAGACCGATCAATAGTTGAACATCGGTTACCCATCAAGTCTGGTTTCCAGCCACATCGGCAACCTGCGCATCGATGCAATCCTACTATTTTACCCGACATCAAGACTGAGATTACAAAGTTAATCGAAGCTGGATTTATTCGGCAATGCCGATATGCCGATTGGATTTCTAATGTGGTTCCTGTGTATAAAAAGAATGGAAAACTTCATGTTTGCATTGATTTCAGGAATCTTAACAAGGCTACGCCGATGGATGGCTACCCGATGCCCGTTGCCAATCTGCTGATCGATGCTGCTGCTGGACATCAAATTATTAGCTTCATGGATGGTAATGCTGGGTATAATCAAATATTCATGGTTGAAGAAGACATATCCAAGACTGCTTTCTGATGTCCAGGTCACGTTGGCTTATTCGAATGGGTACTCATGACTTTTGGCTTGAAGAATGCCGGTGCTACTTATCAGAGAGCAATGAATTTTATCTTCCATAAGTATATCGGCGCAATAGTTGAAATCTACATTGATGACGTGGTGGTTAAGTCTGGAGGCTTCAAGAAGCATCTTGCCGATTTACGGAAAATATTGGAGTGCACAAGGGAGCATGGGTTAAAGATGAATCCTAACAAGTGTGCATTTGGCGTATCAGAGGGGCAGTTTCTGGGTTTCATGGTGCATGAGAGAGGCATTGAAATTAGTAAAAAGTCTATTGATGCAATTAACAAGGTAGCTGCTCCTACGAACAAGACTGAGTTGCAGTCCTTGATCGGCAAGATTAATTTCATCAGAAGGTTTATATCTAATCTGTCTGGTAAGATTAAATCCTTTAGCCCCTGTTAAAGTTGAAAGCCGATCAAGAGTTTACATGGAAAGAAGAGCAGCAGTCAGCCTTAGAGGAGATTAAGAAATATTTGGTAAATCCTCCAGTCTTGGTTCCACCTCAACACAGGAAGCCTTTCAGGTTATATTTGTCTGTCGATGATGGTGTTATCGGATCAGCCTTAATTCAAGAGTTTGAAGGGAAGGAATGCATAATATATTACCTGAGCAGAAGGTTGGTGGATGCTGAAACCAGGTATTCGGCCATAGAGAGATTGTGCTTATGTTTATATTTCTCTTGCATTAAATTAAGGCATTATTTACTGTCGGCTAAATGCACTGTTATCTGCAAAGATGATGTGGTCAAGTACATGTTGTCAATGCCGATTTTGAGTGGACGGATCGGTAAGTGGATTTTGGCTCTGTCAGAGTTTGACCTAAGGTATGAATCGGCTAAGGCTGTTAAGGGTCAGGTAATGGCCGATTTTGTTACTCAGCATTGTAATATGGTGAGCTTTGTTGAGATTTCTCCTTGGACTTTATTCTTTGATGGGTCTACATGCAAGGATGGAGCAGGTATCGGTATTCTCTTGATTTCACCCCGAGGACAGAAGTATGAAATCTCGTTGCCGATTGTTGCTACTTCAACAAACAATCAGGTTGAGTACCAGGCTTTACTTAAGGGGTTAGAATTACTCAGGGAAGTGCGTGCCGATGCTGTTGAAATCTTCGGTGATTCCATGTTGGTGAATAATCAATTGATCGGGACATATGAATGCCGGAGTGAAGTTTTGATCGTCGCCCATGAACGGTGTTTGCAGTTGTTAAGAGAGTTCAAAGAGTATCGCCTTGAGCACATTCCAAGGTTGCATAATTAAGAAGCCAATCGGTTGGCACAGAATGCTTCAGGATATCAACCGATTCAGAAGATCACGACATCGGTAACAGTGGCCGATGACTGGAAAAAGGAGATTGCCGATTACTTAAGGGATCCATCTAGGAAAGTTGAAAGGCGTCTAAGGTTCCAAGCCACTAAATATGTACTCCTTGACGATGAGTTGTATTATCGGACGATTGATGGAGTTTTGCTTAGATGCCTCGGCAAAGAGGAATCTAAGGAGTTGATGGGTGAAATCCATGAAGGTGTATGTGGAGCGCATCAATCGGCATTCAAGATGAAGTGGATGATTAGGCGGAATGGATATTATTGGCCGACAATCCTTGAAGATTGCTTCAACTATTTTAAAGGGTGTCAGGACTGTCAGAAGTTTGGTAATGTGCAAAGGGCACCTGCATCGGCAATAAATCCTATAATTAAGCCTTGGCCGTTCAGGGGATGGGCTATTGATCTCATCGGCCAAATTTATCCGCCATCAAGTAAGGGGCATAAGTTTATACTTGTTGCTACCGATTACTTCACTAAGTGGGTTGAGGCAATCCCTTTGAAGAAGGTGACATCGGCAAACATGGTGGATTTCGTTAAAGAACACATTGTTTACCGATTTGGTATCCCTCAGACTATTACTACCGATCAAGGAACCATGTTCACATCGGGAGAGTTTGATGAATTTGCTGCTAGCATTGGTTTCAAGGTGTTAAACTCTTCTCCTTATTATGCTCAAGCTAATGGTCAAGCTGAAGCGACTAATAAAGGAGTCATTAAGCTTATAAAGCGCAAGATTGAAGAAAACCCTAGAAAGTGGCATATGGTGTTAAACGAAGCCTTGTGGTCATATCGGATGGCTTGTCATGGTGCAACCAAGGTCTCGCCGTATCAGTTAGTTTATGGACACGATGTTGTCCTGCCTTGGGAAGTTAAAACTGGTTCTAGGCGATTATCTTTTCAAGATCAACTGACGACCGATGATTATACTACTCTGATGAAAGATGAGTTAGAAGATTTGGCAGGTCATCGGTTGAGGGCATTGATTAGCATTGAAGAGAATAAGAAGAGGGTTGCCATATGGTATGACAAGAAAGTAAAGACAAAGGAGTTTGCCGATGGTGATTTGGTTTGGAAGTTGATTTTACCGATCGGGACTAAAAGCTCTAAATTTGGAAAATGGTCCCCTAATTGGGAGGGTCCTTATCGGATAAAACAGTCTGCTCCTGGCAATGCTTACATTTTGGAAACTCTCGAAGGAGTTGCGTTCTCTAGAGCGATCAACGGCAAATACTTAAAGAGGTACTACCCTAGTATATGGGTGGATGCATAGTGCTCAGTTGAATGCCGATGAAAGAAAAAATTATGTAAGTATCGGTAAAACGTACTGACATTATATTACAAGAGCCAAAATCAAGTGTCAAAGTTACATTTTTGCCGATACAACAAATAAATTACAGCAAGGAGTGGATGGCTGATATCGCACGCAGGTGAATTTGCTCTATTTCGTCCATCTCCTTAGCGTCGACATCGGCAAAGCCCTCGACCGGCTTGATCTTTTTCTTCCACAAAATGGCTTGTCGGGCATTCTGGTCCCTTTCTTGCCACAGGACCCTGATGGTGTCGGACAGTTTGGCTTTCTTCTGGTTGGCTGCAGTCAAAGCCTCCTCAACCCTTTGCAACTCAGCTAATAGTTCTTCTTTCTTTGCCGATAGCTGAATGACTTCTTGATCGAGGTTGGTGATGGAGACTTCTGCTTGGCCGATGCCCTTGTGCTTTTCATCGACATTGCTTTTGAACTTGAGCTTCTCTTCCTCGCTCTTGGATTGGGTGGCCCTATCGGCAATGCGACGGGAAAGCCTCTGGTACTAGATTTGTTTGATGTCGAGGAAGGTTACCTGGAGAAGGATTTCTGCCATATCGGCAGGGAGATGGCCTTGGATATCCTTGAAAGAGATCCTTGCTGCCGATGAATCTTGAATGAGCTGGGACGTGTCTTGTAGCAGCAAGGAGAGCAATTCTTCAAGTTTGGACTTGATCTCAGCCGATAAAGCTGGGACAGAGCTCTCCTCCTCCTCATCGTTATCAGGGATGTCGACTGCAAAGGAGAACAGACTGTCCGCTTGGATGAGGCCTTGGCGTTCATCTTCATTCTGAGGATTCAGGCTGAAGGAGAAGAGACTGTCCGGAGAGTCCTGAGCCTGAAAACAGAGGAGTTAAAATATGCCAATTGTAAAATTATACTATGAGCTTTAGGGTGATTGACTTACCGTCTTGAAGCGGATCTCTTGCCTAGGACTTGGCATGCTGGATGGTCCAGCTTCATCCTGGGCATCGGCAGCAGATGCCGATGATTGGGCCTCTGCTGGAGAAGCAGCCGACGCCGCCGGTGCTGGTGGTGTTATTGTCGGCGTCGCTTCCGATGTGGTGGCTGGTTCTTGTGGCGGCGCCGCCGCTCTCTCATCGGGAACTTCGGCCGACGGTGCCGATGCCGATGTTGCCTCCGTTACGGCGGGTGGAGTTGTCTCTTCATCGAGGAGTCCGGCCGATGGTGCCGATGGTGATGTTGCCTCCGCTGTTGTAGCAGGTGGAGTTGCTTCTTGATCTGGGACGTCGTCCATCGGTTGATCAGGCACAGGAGCCGATGGAAGTTCTGTTGATGACACGCCGGCGGTTGATGCAACTGGAGCTGACAGAGTTTCTGCCGATGGCGCGCCGACAGTTGGTGGTGCAACTTGGGCCAGTGGCGAAGGAGAAGCCAGCCTCAGGCGCTTCTTTTTCGTTGGCGCAGCAGCAGGGGAACCGACCCGCTTTGATGAAGACCGGAGGGCATCGGCAGCAGGGCTGGAAGGTGCTTGTCTGCTTGAAGCAGCTGCCGATGACCACAGTGCCTGAGAATATAAAGCAAGTCATATGAGATAAACTGTTGCCGATAAAACAGTATGTAATCGGTACGGTAAAGATGAGTTTATTGCATGAACCCGCGTCAGGGCAACAGCAGCGGCCGATGTAGCCTGGGCTTTTGTAGGTGTCGGCGTAGGTACCTGTTGAGGTGTGAAGGCAGCTAGCGAAGGAGCTTTGTTGCCGATGATTGATATGGGAACCATTATCCAAAGTTTGAAGGGTCTGCCACTGTTGTTCATTGCGGGAATCGGATCATCAGCCTGTCAAGTGTAAGAAGGTTAAGTATCGATGATGGAAGTAAAGTAATAAGGAATGCATTGGGATAAAAGACATACTGCGTCATCGGGGATAATGTGATCGGCGTCAATCAGGTGTCGATAGTAATGCGATGACTTGGCAAACAGCTGGCACCTCCACTCTTGCCACCAGGACTTGTACTCATTTGTGATGAAGGAGGTTGGTGACCAGGAGGACAAGTCGATGTCTGATATATCGGCATCGGGAGGGAGATTGACGACTTTGTTCCAGTCTAAGGCACTGGAAATTGTCTGCCTAGGCTTCACTACTTTGGAGTAGCAGAGTTTGATCGGCAGTTGGCCAAATGCCAGTTGTCTCGCTGCTGCCAATGGGTAGTAGAACTCATAAGAAGGAGGGGCATTCTTCCCGGATCCGAAGATAATCACTGGAATGGCTCGGGGAGTGATGCTGGCCTTCATGATCGCTCGGTTCTCAGGCACGTTCCCATCGGTAAGGTTGAATAGCAGTGGGAACTGATTGTATTCATCGGTATATGGCCACCAGAGCCGTTCCGTGGAGGAAAGTCCATTATATAACTTCTGGAAAAATGCGCCGAACTGCTCTACATCGGCATCGGTCCCTGGCAGCACTATAACAGCCTCTCCAAAATTGAGTGGAGGGCGAGTTGCCGATTCGTCGTCCCTATACTGATAATCTTCTGATGTATCTCTCGGGAATTGTTGGGCGAACAGATCAAACTGAAACACTTTCTGAATATGGGCGTTAAGCCACATGTTGACAAACCACCAGGGACCCCCAAGGTTGTCGATGGGTTCGCCTAGCAGTAGCTTCTGGGATACTTGATGTAGCAGGCGGTATACTGCTCCAAGAAGATATCTGCCCAAGGGAAATCTTGTCCCATCATCAAGTAGTTCAGCTGCAGGGAGGTGCATGGTGGTCGGTCCGACGGTTTTACCGCAGAAGACGAACTTTTCTAGCCACATGTTCAGAAACGTGGCGTGCTCCCGCTGGTTTACCGATCCGGTTTTCTGGTACTCGTGGATGTAGCCTGTCCAACCGCCGATGTTCCGGGTGTTCACCTTGTACTCAGTTTTTCTGTTGAAAAGGATGAAGGTATTGACAGAGGTGATGTCCAGGCCGGTCAACATGTGGACGTCGGCAAGAGTGGGGGTGGCTGGTCCATGCTTAAAGAGGAAGGCATTCATGCTATCGACCCAGAAGTATGAAGCTGCCATCAACATGTTTTTCGTTTTTTCCATATCGGCAATTGAAAGCCTGATGCACTGATCCAGGTTGCGTTCTTGCCAGTACACCTGATGTGATCTAGCTACCCTAAGGTACCAATTCTTCCACCCCTTGGTAGGTTTGGGCCATGACCGGAAGGCGTCTTTCCATAATCCTAAGCCGAAGCACTCGGATCTGAAGGGTACCCGATTGGTTTCCGCATTGATTATGAAAGTGGGATCTGGATTGCCCATGGGGCCTAGGCAGCTGAAGTTGGAACCGGTGAGTGGGATGACTACCTTGTTATACAGCTCCTAGGGTTTGAAGGAAAGAAAAAAAATCAGAAAAGGAACGGGGATAAATCCAGATTTGTGCGAGAAAAGAACCAGGAGAAGGTTGGATTAGGAAGAAAATAGGTCTCACCTTGGGGATGTCGACTTGGATCGCCATTTGAGTCGAGGGAGTGCTTGCGGTTCGTCCTTGGATTGCGGAGAAGGACTGTTGCTCGAGCTCGTGTTCTTCGGAGGCGCCGGAGGTTGAAGACGAAGGCAGGGAGTGTAAAAGTAAAAATGGACTCGGGTAAAAAAGCAGTGTGGATCCCGGTAACTTTTATAAGCTTACTCAGGGGCATTTTGGGGTTCTGTTTCACACTATGCAGGAATGTGGAGAGGCCCGCGGTAGATACGCACGGTGATCGAGGTGGTCTGCAACTGTTTGTGCTACAATCGACATCGGCATATTATCGGTCAGACTGCCGATAGAGGCGAGAATGTTGCTGATGAAGACAGACTTGTTGCCGATGGAGGCGGAAAGATTTGATGAAAGCAAAGGTCAGCTTGCCGATGAGAAGCCAGTGCTTATGGAAGCTGGAGGTTTCGGATGTTGTCGATGCTGATTGTCGATAAGGTTGATTGGTGAAGTCAAGTCGCCTGGGCTGTAAAGTTGCTGTTGCTGTTGCCGGTTGCCGATGAGGAAATGTGTCGATTGCCGATGAGGAGATGTTGCCGATTGCCGATCGGGAAGTATTGCCGATGCCGATGCCGATGAGTACAGGTTGACTTAGCGCTTGGTGTCCGCAGAAGATTACCGGTGGCCAAAGAAGGAAGTCGCGGATTGGAGGGATATGTCGATGGAAAGTTTCCATCGAAGGAAAGATATAAGGAAACTGGTGATTTTATGCCAGTATTATTATAGTAGTTTGAGTCCGACTCTTGCATGAGTCATTTTATTCCCTTAATAATAGTAGAATCTGTTTAGGAAAATATTATTGTTTTAGATCCGACTCCTGCGCGAGTCAGTTTCCAGTTTTTGTTAGGAAAGGTACGAGTCGTATCTATGTACAACTCTCCATGCGGGAGTATAAATAGGTACCCAGGGGTGCTGTAAAGAATCAATCCAATATCAAACAAACCAATTTTACTCTTATTCTACTTTTTATCGCAATTTACCCTTTTTGCATTAGTTATAGCTTTTTAACGCGTTCTTCAAGCTTCGACGGGCTGCATCACCTTGATCTCCGTCAAATCTTTGCAAGTTCCGCGTGGGAGTACCTCTGAGCCTTGGCATCCGGGCGCATCGTTGTTGCCTCGTTCAGCTCTGCTCTAGTTATCCTGATCAAGCCTCAATCCCAAGATCCGGGCGCATCGTCGTTGTCTGGATTGGATCTTGTTCTAGTTATCGTCCTTGTCGATTAACTGGTCAAATCGACTGGCACGCCTCCGGATATCGAATTTCGGGTATAAGCCCGAGGTGTTCGCAGATCCTGACGCTTTTTGTGTCAACAGACGTCGACCCGTCCATCATAATCTCGAGGGAGCGAAGGCTGGCCCTTGCACAGGGTTCAACAGCCGCCCTTGAGTACCTGAGGTTAGGGAGGACCCAGTGTTACGAACTCTGGTTCACCCCCAAATCTCGAGGGGGCGAAGGCTGGCCCCACGAACGGGGTTCACAACCGCCCTCGAGTACGCGAGTTAGGGATGACCCAGGGGGGCAGGCGCGAGCCTCTAGCTCGAGAACGTACGCTCGAGGCCCCCCGGGACATATCCAAGGCATAACCACGGAATACCCAAGGATCCCTTTGACGGGAGGCATCAGGCCACCGACTCTCATCGAACAGAGTTGGCACCTAGGTAATCCACGCGGTATTGCTTGAATGAGAACACCTCAGGGCTTCTATCGACCCCTGTCGAAGGGGGCACGAGTTCTCACTTGGATTTCAGTTGAATTTATACCCGTTACCAGCTCGCAGTGGACTTCGAGGCTCGTCCTTACGAAGGCCCACAGAGGATGTCGAGGCTCGTCCTAACGAGGATAGCACGATGCTCTTCGCCCCACAATCTGAGCGCAAGGATCCGTGGGAAGGACGCTATGAGGTAGTGAAAGCCCAGCCACACGAGGCTCGGGGGCTAGACTACACACGGAACCCCTCGACGAAAGAGGGTCGAAAACACTCGTAGCCTGGCAGATAGAGTTGACCCCTCAATAGGGCGCTATGACTCTAGTTTAACCCTCGAGGGAGCGAAGCCTGCCCTCGGAAGGGTTTCGACAACCGCCCTCGAGCACCCCCTTTTTTCAGGAAGTGGAACGCTCGTAGCCTGACGAACAGAATCGACCGCTCGATAGGGCGCTACTGCTCCGGGTAATCCTAACTCCCCTCGATAGAACACACGTCAAAGCCCCCAGAGGAGTTCTTAATCACTCCTCTGGGGCCTCGGGGGCTACCCCCGCGGGATGCGCTCGCGCGCACCCCGCGGAGAATCGAATCTCTTACTAACCCTGCAGATCATCGGCTAAAGCCTCTATACGGATTCTTCTTATCCGCATAAAGGCTCGGGGGCTACTGTCGGGTACAAAGGTAAGGGGTACCCTAAACCTGCGATAAACTAACGCTCAACATAGCAACTATTTTTAAGACAGGATCCGAGCAGCCGTTCAAGTCAATGGAGAAAGGCCCATCACGCAAAGGCCTCCACACACCGGCGACAGCAACCAGTCGTGGGCCGGCCCATTACTGGAAAAACAGACGGATTGGGGTCGAACGAACGACCCCCCGCCTCTGCCCCGACTGACGGACAGGGGTCGAACGAACGACCCCCCGCCCATGCCTCGACTTACGGACAGGGGTCGAACGAACGACCCCTCCGCCTCCGCATCCGCATTCGCCTCCGCCTCGACCCCGATTGACGGACAGGGGGTCGAATGAACGACCCCTGAGAAGGAAGCTCGACCGACTTACCTGCTCCCGGTATGGGTTAAAGGGGATCCGATGCGCCTACCTGCCCCTGCCTAACGCCATGGGCGCCCACTACCGCGGTCAAATCCATTAGCTCACCGCCCATGCCCTGGATCTCCGTCAAATGTGCGGCCGCTGTAGCCACGTCGCAGGTACGGACTCCAGAGGCACCCCCTCGAGCCATGAACAGGGCAGCCCTCGACTGTGTCTTCAGGGATGCGACAGGGTCACGCCGGCCTCGACCTCTCCCCCCCTCGACCGGGGGGGCTCGACCACCGTCTCCAACCACTCCGGCATGGCTCCCGTTCAATCCGTCCCGCATCAACTGTGGGACTCGTACCCGTCTACAGAAGGCCGACCGCGCTGCGCCATGACGTGCCGACACGTCCAGTCCGCCATCACCATACTCCGAAACACCGGAAGGACGGGAAGGCCACGCCGCTATAGCGATCGACGTCCCACCACAAGCATGGCATCGCGGAAGCACCTCCCATGCCGCCACAGTTTAGGATTTTGTACTCCTGTACCTCCCCTTGATCTATAAAAGGGGACGCCGGGATAGAAGAAAGGGGGATTCGGAGGGCGAACACGAAAAGAGACTCCCATTCGCATCGACTCAGACATTCGTATCAGACATCAGCTCTGACCCTCATACACCACACACCCGATTGCTTGATCGACCTCTCAAGCAATCAACCGACCACCTAGGATAGCCCTGCTAGCCTAGGCCTCAGCTCATCCTGAGCACCCCCGTGTAAACCTACTTGTACCCTCCCTGTACGAGCACTCTGGTGCGAGATAATACAATCCATCCTCTCCCGCTGGACGTAGGGCCTTCTGTGCCCGAACCAGGATAAATCTTGTGTTCTTCTTGCATCACGTCTGGGAGAGGGAGCACGCAATATACAAATTTACTAGCCGGTGGTTTTGACCCCTAGGTCATAACACCGACAATGTTGGTGTAGATAAACGGTGACTGTGATACATCCCTAGTCTTTGAACTTTATCTGAAATAACAAATATTATTAACCTCAAATATTAATACCATGCATCTTGAGACATTAGCTCATTATATATTAGCACCGTCGGGACTCTCCTCGATCTTGCGTCAGGCTCTATTGTTGATTTTGAGCATATGGTTGAGCATATGGTGCATGGTTAACGAACCATTTATGCCATCACAATAACTAGCTAAGTGTAGCGTAGAGTCAAAAATCATTTTTTTTAATAAACTAAAAAAATGTGAGTTTTGAATTAATAAGTAATGTTTCAAGTACATTGAATAGTTTTAACTATATATGCATTGTTATGTCATGAGAAAAGTGATAAAAAATAAGTGCAACCATAAGCAAGCTCGGGTTTCAACGCATATTGAAGACACACGAAGATGCCTTGTAGAGAGAGAAAACTATGGATGTAGATGAAAAAAAATGTGTAGAGTATTTAAGTCTAGAGAAAGGTCCAAATTACATCCTCCGGAGTTTTGACAGTATCCATATATAATCCTAAATACAAAGTAACACTCCTCCTAACCATGTTTAGAGTTTGTATTTGGATGCATTGATTTTTTAAAGTGGATACGAGTGTATCCAAACAAAGTCTTAGTTGATCCGCACTATGACTCTGACTACTGCATCTGCATCGGACCAGAATATAATGAGCATGCACCATGCAGAGGATGAAGCGGCCAGCCCGGACCCGGAAGGGCGATCGATCGATCGATTTCTGTACGTCTGACCCGGCCGGCCGCCGCGCCGTCGTCGCCAGTGGAGTGGGTTGGGCACATGTCGGTTTCGATCGATCAGCGCGCTGTTTCACGGAGACGACGGAGCTGCATGCTGCTAGCGTATGCACATGCCGTCGTCGTCGTTCCACTAGTGACATTGACGATCTATCTCGGTCGGTCGGTTGGGTCGTCGTTGGGCTCGCTAGCATGCATCTCGGCGACGACTGTTCTACTGTTGGGCCCCCGGCCGGCACACAGCTTTGTTGAAGTTTCTATGGGACAATCGTCGCGCGCGCCTCTCCGCTGCGGGACTTGCGAATGGCGCCAAAATAAAATACAGTGTAGTATATGATCCACGCGCGTTGGTCTTGATGCATGGATCCTCCTTCTTCCTAGCGTAATTGTCACTGCACAATAATAGAACATCGTTGCGTAGATCCACATCCACTCCGGCGCGGCCGGCGGAGAAGGGAGGTAGGGGAGACGGAGGTGTGGGAGAAGTAACGGGCCGGCCGGTCTCGCTCGCGAGATAGTTGGTGGTGGCCCAAGCCGAGCGTCAAGGAACAAAGGCGGTGCGTCTTTACAGGCCCATTTCTATGGGCTTTTGTTTTGGGCCCTCCGCGACTCTGGTTTAAAAGAAGCCCATAACACGTAGTAGGAAGGAAAGGAAATAAGAGCCGCTCCGAAACAAGGCGCTGAAGTGGCCCAGCGCGCGTCGCTCTCCTCCCTCAAGGCCTCAACATGCTACCAGTCCGCTCTCCTCTCCTCTCCTCATACATACGTCGTCTGATCTCCAATGGCGGCTATCAGTCTCTCACTCTCATGCATCTAGCAGGACCGATTAGGAGGAGTACGTAGGCAACAGCACATGGGGGGGAAAAAAATCTCCGCATGAAATGTGCAATCCAATCCAACCCAGCAGTATAAGCCGTGGCTGCTAGCGCATGCAGAACAGAACTCGATCCGTGGATGGACCAGCACCACACCTACTATGCTTGCTTCATGCATGGGTAGCACCTCCATCAGGCTTAATTACAACCAAAACCTGGACCCACTGATTCTAGTCGTCGATCTCGATCAACTCGGCCGGATCGATCGCTGATGCATGCATGGATCATATCGCGCGTCCTTCAATTCCTCTGCAGCCGGCCTGATATACATGCATGCGCGCAGTGATCATCGATCAGTGTTGATTACCTCTCTCTGCACCAAACAATCAAGATATCGTACTGCTACAGTGCTACTGCTACACTATACAATACCTCCCGTGATCGATCGTAAGGGGATCGCGCGCGCGCGTCCAACAATAATATACATATGCACGGCGCCTGGCACTGGCAGCTAGCTAGCTAGCTAGGCCGCTAGATACACAGAGCAGTGACAGTGAGTGGCCACTTGCTGCAGCAGGCAACGGATACTAGCTGCCCCCGCGCGCGCACTCCACACATGCATGCATGCATGGACATATTCCCTGCGGACGGCCGGCCAGCCGGCGTCCGTCTCCATGCATGGAGGACGACGATGATCCCCGCCATCGCCAGCATGTCTGATGTCCCCCTGCATGCACTGCATGCCTGTCTCATTCGCGCGCATCACAGGCAGGATCGGGCTGGCTGGTGGCCTTGGCCTGGTCACGAGCGCATAGTAGCTAGTGGTTAGCTAGCAGCGTCGTGCCGTGCATGCCCGTCGACCCTGCTGCTACTCTGCTCCCTGAAGAAACGCATGCATACAGTAGTGCGTGTGGCTGCTATATATCCATCCATCGACGTCGACGACGTCGTGAGCAGCAGCAGGCTGGCATGACAGAGAGGGCACACAGAGGGCAGGACTTCCCTTCTCCATCGCGCGCGGTTGTCGTCGTCGTCGTTGGCTCGATCGTTGCGTGCCAACAAGAGATGCATATATGCATGGCGCCAGAGTAACGTGAGTGAGCAGTTGTCCTCCCGCCTTTGCCCTTGGATGAATGGCAGATGGCTTCCCCTGCTGGCTGGCCTGTCCTCTCATTGGCCGCATTCCCCGGATGTTGGAGCTATCTATCTATCCTCCCCATTCCCAATCCCTTCCCTGCTCGGTGCTCGCATCGCTTCCTTGCTTGTTGCCAACGAACTCTCATCGGCAGTCTGCACGCAGCCCGCCCGGCTTATTGCATTGGATTCCTGCCGACGACGACGTCTCGTCCTCTCTGCCAGTCCGCGCGCTGCTGTCACCACAACGTACGTATCATGCATGCATGCCACAGCTAGCCATACTAGCTTATCGATCTGATGCACAGTCGTATCGCGCGCGGTTGCTTAGGGCCTTTTTGGTACAGATGAGCTGTTTTTTTTTCTAATTCTTCCCCTCTTACGAAGATATGAAGTAAGGTGAAGATGAAAATAGTAGCTTATCACAGCTCTCTCTCTCCTTTCTCTCTCATATTCATGTATAAAGTTGTTGGTGAAGCTGTCAAATAACTTTTTCAAAATAGATCAGCTTCACCTAGATAGTTGCTTATAAGCTATTTTCAGCAGTGAAGCAGAGCTATACCAAACAGAGCCTTATTAATTAAATTAGTGGTACTGCGTGCTTGGTTCTGGGATAAGCTACAACTAGTACCTGCCTGCAGAGATCCTTGGTCCTCCTCAAACAATCAGGGAACACACTCGATCAATCATATGCATGCACATCTCGATCATCAGGAGTTTGTGTTTGCCGCGCTAGCTTATATATTACAGTCTGTACGTGGACAGGGATAGATCTATATATATGGGAACAGTATGTACTAGCAAGTAGCAGTGTGTCTGCTTGTTGCATGTATGTATTGCCACTCGGCTCTTGGTCAGTTGTCAGTGGTCTAAGAGAATGTGTGGATGCTCCCATGATTGCATGCACAGTGTTCTTTTCTATCTGCACATATCACACAACATATTACTTTAATTTGCCAAGCGCGTGTGAGTACTAGTGTAAGACGTTTTGGTTCTTGTTACATTGATTTTATTATAAAGATACTATATATCTAAGTGCATAACAAAAGCTTCATATCTAAAAAATCATAAAACATCTTGCAAATTATGAACGGAGAGATCAGAGTATCTCAGTTGATCAGAAGTCTCTTATATATATAACTTCTTAATTGACCAGAGAGCTGAAGGGAAAATCTGGAATAATGCATGGTGATATATATTTTTTATTTAATCAAGGCTCGTGATCAGTAGTAGTACAACGAAGGAACATCATATCATGACATGCATGTTGCCCTACGTGCAGTGCATTTAATTTAGTGCCAATTAACTAATAGTACATGCATGGGAAGGGCGTCCTCAATAAGGACGAGCAAAGCGGGACGAGCAAATCGCTAGCGCTGTGAGCTCACAAAATATTAAACAAAGAGCGTTAGTGTGTGGGGGTATACAAGCTGTGAGAGAGATTTTTTCGGGAAACGTGCGAGACTATCTACTAGTTCATCGCTAGCGCGGTACTCTGACAGACTTTCAACCAATAGAATTTGACGTAGGTTGACGATTTGGACGCCGTTGGGGACGTCCTAATGCTACAACAGACTCTCTGAAGACTAGCTTCTTGTTTCTTCAGACAATCATGCATATGCATAGAACGTAACAGACGAACATCAAGAGAAAGCATAGCGCTACTCTTGTTGTTGGCGACAGCCTTGTGATGAGCAGGTCCTGATGACCTGGAGCACGGCTTGCTTCACGACATGCTCATCCACCTGGTTCTGCATCGATCTATCGCATTATTAGTTTCAGTCGATATGATGCAGGTGCCAAGAGATGCAGCATCATCAAACTGAACACGATAGATGATCGAGCACGCACCGGCATGTGTATGTATGCATGATTGATTACCTCTCCCCCAACAGCCTCGAGGCGGAATGTATCGGCACAAGACGCCGTGGCTTGGAGTACGCTGAGGCCCAGCTCATCGAACGCCTCCAGGATGGAAACAAGCAGCCCGGGGCAGCTCTTGTCAGAGAACACGTTGATGAGGAACCCGTGCCCTGCCCCTGCTCCTGCTCCTGCTAGGGTTTCCACAGTGACCTGATCGATGTATACATGCATCATCATACGCACACTTGTGTGTTGGATCCATCGAAAAAAAATAAGGCACCATCTGAAGGTGTGTGTATTATTAACTAGGACTAATGCTATAGATATATATACCGCCGGGGAGGGGGGTGAGGAGCTGTGCTTGAGCAGAGCGCCTGCTGCTGCTTCTTGATCTTCTTCACAGGCAATCTCCTGCTTGAGCCTGACGACCTTCTGCTTCAGCTCCTTGATGTACTCTGACGCGTCCATGATTATGGAGGCGTCGCTCAGCTGTGTATGTAGTGTGACCAGCGAAAACAATTAATATAATCCCAGGTAATTAAATTATATTGTTGTTTGCTGGTGCTGTAGTGCATGCAATGCAAGTGCATGCCTGGCCAGTCACATCTCCTGCTGCCACCGTACGTACCTACCTGTTCAAGGGCCGGAGCTGAGCTTAAAGATTGTTTGCTAGCTACTTTGCTTTGGTTAGGACGACATCTAATCCTATACTTTACAGCACATTCTTCGGCTTACGTGTCGACCTCTGCTTGCTCTTTCAGTTATATTACTACAGTATGGTTGGGTAATAATAATCCTTAGCTTGCTGTATGTACTCTCTAGTCTCTAGCAGCAGCAAACATAATTTCAGACCAAAGTAACTGCTACATACATACTCTAGTTCAAATTAAAGCCTCAAATAAACATATACTAGTACTAGTAGGAACCAAAAGTACATATGCATAGACAGCAAGATAGCTAGGAGTTTGCTGGTTCTCGTTCGATGATGCTCAATTGGATCTGATCGGAGCAAACTTTGCAGGAGAAACGAAGACAGGAAAAAGGGAGTAGAAACGAACACTAAGATAGTACATGCATGGCTAGGTGTCTAGATAGCTTACCGCGCGGGAGTGAGTAATGGAGCGCAGGATCTGCAGCTTCTCATGTAGAGCAGCCGCTGCCTGCTTCTTGCTGTGCTGCTCCCTCGACATCGCATCCGGCGCAGGCGCCTCGCTCTCTGCAACACTCTCAAGATATCTCGCTCTGTCGCGCGCGCGCTTCAACACGGTATTGTATCGTATCGTATCGTATCGTATCGGATGAGAGTCAAGCTAGAGCGCGGGCTACGGCCTGCGGCCTGCGGCCTGCTTCAATTCAAAGGAGGAGGATATAAATATATATACCCACAAGGCCACAAGGCTAACATGTCCTTTATAGTGGCCCGCCATGGTTGCCACTCACGTGACCTTATTGGCTTTTTCGTGGGGAATATATATATATATGGTATGGCCGTATGGGAGAGGGCGCACGAGGGAGAGAGTGCTAGAGTTCATAGGGGTGGTGTTATGAATCATGACGGTGGAGCTATAGCACAAAAACTATATTATGCATATCTTGTTATCTACAATGTTCATATAGGTTGCGGCCTGCTTCAGAGGATACTTATACCATGCTCCTGTAGGTTGTGTGGGCACAATCTTTACTTGGCATGCGTGCGTCACTATCTGGAGGCGATGCACCTGTGATTAATTAGAATGCCACCCAAATTAGGAATAGGAGAGGGGGGTGGCGATGGGGTCACCATAGGCTAATGTGGTGTGAACGAGGCATCAACAACAATGAGGTTTGGGGTTATGGTTTCAGAGATATAGGGGTGGAGTACATCTTCATGGTCGGTGGTCTTGGAAGGTAAGGGGGGCGATGGTGGCGTGGTGGGATAAAGAGAGCATCGTCGAGTGGACGGTGGAGTACAACCGGTTGGCTAGAGCCGGTGGTAAGAGCAAGGAGTCGCCAGAGATGCAGTCGATTGGGATTAGGGGAGGAACGACAGGGGTAGACAGTGAGGTCAACAATGGCCTAGGTGATGGACGAGCGGGTGGGGGTAGGGTAGGTAAAAAGGAGACCAAAGTTTAAGATGAGCACTTGTATATATGCTTACCGACACACACACGTGCTATGAAAAATGACGCCCGATTGCGGTTTCAAGTATGTATCCATTGGTGTGGATGCAGGTTTTCATTTTAACCTAACAAGTAGAGGTCCATGGACCAATTCTAGGGTTTTCACGGGATCACAACACTAGCGACACAAAGAGATGAAAACCAAGCTCACTACCTCTTATCTACACAAGTTCGAGATCGCCACACTTCTCCCGGATCGATTCTCACCATAAACTCTTAAGGTCTTGTTTGGATGTCGTTGGATTCACCTTAATCCATATGTGTTGGGGTAGATTATAGTGTAACTTAAACTAAATTTCACCTCAATCCACTCTAACACACGTGGTTTGATGTCAAACCGACTACATCCAAATAAGGCCTGAAGGAAGAATAATATGGATCCATAAAGTTTTTAGGGTGGTTTCCTCAAATAAGTCCAAGTATGTATCGACCTTCAAACTTTTATTAAGTATGGACTAAGATCATAATAGACCTACTTTTTTTCTTTTGAACATAAGAGTTGAGAATTCAGAAAAAACTTAAAGAGCTAGCTAGTGCATTTTGCTCATGAAATTAAACGTGCCGCCGTGGCAAGGGGAGCTGAAATATGGTACAGCTGGAGGATTCATTCTTTGCTAGAGGCCGGCCCAAAGGACAGTTTGGAATACATGGTGAGCTAGCAATTGTTTTTTATGATGAATGTGAGCTATCAATTGTAAGCTTGTGCAGCCATTCTGGAAGTGCATGCAGTGCCACAGCCCACGGGTTTCTCAGCTCTTTCGTTCTCGTCTAACCGGTGCACGGGCTGCATGTCTTGTTCTCATCCCAAACACCCACTTCCTCTCTTCGCTCCTTTTTAGCCATTACTCTCCTTTTTATTTTCTGAAAAATCAAATGTATTTAACTTTAACCAAATATATATAAAATATTAAAATTTATGATCCATGATTAAGTAATTAATTAATATCATTAGATGGATCATTATATTTATTTTTTAATAAACTTGTTTGGAGATATAAATATTGCTAATATTTTGTATAAACTCAGTTAAATTTAAAATTTTTTTACTAGCACGCATAACATATAGTGACACTTATATAGAAATATAGAGGGAGTAGGTTTGTACGTGCCTACAACGTACAACAACAGAGAACGAGCTTGATGAAATAGCCGTGGTTCTATTTGTTTCGCTGAAATTTGACTTATGTTGAATACTTACTAATTTGTTGTAAGAAGAAAATACTATTCATTCACTAAAAAATAATGCTATTGAATAAGGTCCCACTATGCACAAAAATAGTGTGCTGGCCCACCGTGTGCCTGCGTGGACTGGAGCTACGAATGAATGCCCAATCGTGTGTGATCTTATCTTATCTCAGAGATCCCAATAATGGACCATCAATCTAGTAGCCTCTAATTCCCATGAGATATATTAAATAATAGAAATACTATAAATTCTCAAGAAATCTAAAATATTCGACCATCAATCTAGTAGACTCTAATTGATATAGTAGTCATTAGAAGTTTGGAACCGTTTTGCAAGTAATTACACAACTTTTAATTATGAAAGTAACCCTTGAACATCTACCTAAACTACTTCATATGCCTCTATGAAAGGTAATCTAAATTAACCTTAAATTCTCATATAATAATGCACTTGACATTATGATATAGATAGTATGTATAGCCTCATAAATTTGCATCTAAGATGCCTGGCATTATTAACAATAAAATGTCCTATCAAATCTCTATTTCCCTGTGAGGCAGTGAGGGTGTATGTGTTTGTGCGTATTTTTTTCTAGATTACTCACTTCTAATAATATCAAGTTATTAAAAAGATTAAAGCAAACATGAATACATGTTGTGTCATCATGCAGATGAAGGACACATATGCATGAGGGGAAAATAGATATGTTATGTTTGGACCATCATGAAAGGACAAATATTCCCTTAACAACACATAACTAAGTATACTAAATAATTATTAAAAATTTGTATTTATATTCATGACATATGGTGTATTAAAATTGTTAGATTAAATAAATGTATATATTTTAAATTTAAATGTGGGACATGTCTATATTGTTAGTATAATTGTAAGAATGCTATTTAATTATTAACAAAGCAATACTTCTTTGATAAGTAAATTCAATCATATATATTAAGAAGAGACAGAGGTTAGTACAGGTCAATGGTGGATATACCTTCATGGTCTTTGTGATTCCATTGGAGTAAAAAGTGATTCTATGGCTTAAATATTGGCATTCTCTTAAATGTTGGTGACGCTATTGAATCCTAGATCTCGCTTCTAGCTCTACCCTAGATCTTTTGTGTGGCATGGTGCAAATTTATTAAATTATTGTTTATCTCATCATAGTATTTAAGTTGGTGACCTAAAATCATTTCTTTTAATAAAATATAAAATGATGTTAAGAAACGATACAATAAGCACAAGAGTTTTAACTTAACTTGAGAATAGAAAATATGCAGGAACACAGATTGATCGATATGATCTGCTTGTTTGGAATTAATATATTACCTCCTCCATGTTAAATTATAAGTAATTTCAAAAATCTCACTTATGACAGTACGTTTTGGTTGCCTCGATCATATGCAGGGTCAAGTCATAGGATTCTCGGTCACCGGGGAGTATAGCTACCATGCCGTCTTGCCGATGTCACGCGATGGCAGCCTGCAGCTGCAGCAGGTGATTCCGGCTCCTTGTGTATATTCTCTGGAACGTAGTACATTCACATGCGATTGGCGCATGCAAAAATGCAATATACTCCAATACAAGCAAGGGATCGGAGTATTGGAGCAGCTTGCACTGGCGCCGCCACACGAGGGACTGAGGGAGGGACACGGATCATGCATGTATATATTGGACGTGCATGCCGTGTACGTCAGTGCGTGACTGCATGTATGGACGTGTATGTACTAGTACGTAGTACTGTGCAGGATACCATCACATCCTGATACGCATACGCCGCAGCTTAGTCCAGACCCTGCACCTGCAGCAGCCTCTCTGCCTGTTTGTTTGTGTGACAGAGACGGTCTAAGGAGCCACACACATGCCTACCATTGTTAGCATAAATATTACAGTACATCTAGCCAAGCTATGTGCATGTGAGTGTTGTGCCGGCGGTAGTTCTCATGTGTTATGTCTTCAAATTGAAGAATCCTCCTGAGATCGACTTGATCTCCCGATCGAATAATTATCTGGCCATATATAGGCACACCGAGATCGATCTTGCAGTCATGTTTTTTTATCGCAGATAAACAGTCGGAAACCACCATATGACCTTCCGTAGCAGCAGGGGTCCCGAGATAGAGCAACTGCTTCTCGATCTACATGCCAACGCCTCGAGAGATTATTCTGCGTCAGTTATACATCAGATCAAAGACCACAGATGAAGCACCAATAAACCCCATCAGATGATCTCGCCACTGCACCTCTGTTAGTGTTCTTTGATGTAGCTGCACTGCATGCATGTCTCTGCATCCACGTTGATTTTAACCAAAACTGTTGGTGGGGGGATATAATCCAACCGGCTTGTTGTGTATGACCTTGCTGTACATGCGTTGCCTTCTTTCTTTCAGCCATCGTGGAAGATATTGTCATGGGATAGCCTTCCTACGAGCATACCAAATTCAAATTGCCCATTGTGTATCTAGAACCCAGATCAGATCATCATGCTTCAGAGTCTCTATTAATGAAAAGATCCAGTTTCTTGCATCAGATTCCTGAACATTGATGAGATGTTCAGTAATTTCCTCGTCAGTCAACGCCCATAGTGTACTAGTACTATGACGCAAATTAGTAGGGAGTGTTTCCAAGAGTCCTCGACACCGCACAAAGAGCACTTCGGATTCCCGCCATGTGCATGCGGTGACGTACATCGGCAGTCGGTAGTGAATTGTTTGGGCAATCTCCAAACAAATAGATTTAGGTCCTCTTTGGGAGCTCCACAAAAAATTAGAGTTTGTAGAGGTGCTCTCACAACTTCACTTTTTTTTTCTAGAGCTGTGTGCGTGAAGCTAAAACTGTTTGGCTAAAAAACGTGAAGCAAAGCTAAAAAAACATGAAGCGGAGCAGTCCCAAACAGCCCCTTAATTTTCTCTGGGGTCTTTATATATACGCCAAAGAGACTTCCAACTCTTTTCAACTTGCCCTAAAAACTGAACCGAACCTGATGCATTCCCATCTAACCACTCCTCCCTTCTGTTTCTTGTGCTCAACAGCATCCTACTATAGGCCGAGCGAACAGAAGAAGAAGAAAAAACTCCTTTTACGATCATGTCAAGCCCAAAAATCCTCTTGTCTGATTGTACATATCGGTATATTGGAAAAAGCCCAAATAGAAAACGTAGGCTTTTTGGACGGCCCAAGAAAGTTAACATTCCATATAAGCATGCAGTCTATCTGGCCCAACATAAGACAGCCAAGTCATTGCGGGCACAGCCGCACAGAACCCTGCGCCGTACGTGAAGGTCCACCTATCTATCCCGTAGCGTTCCTAAAAAAAATCCCGGGTAGCCTAACTGTGACGCTACACTAGGATTTAAAATCTGATAAGGCACCTTTTTCTAAACTTATTTTAAATAAAAATAGGGTAATGGAAGCTAGAGTTCTCTAATCTCTTTCTTCATGTATATGCCGATACATGTGTTGTGTGAGTATAGAGTGTGTGGGTGTATACGTTCAGTTACACCATTCCAAAAATATAGGAACAAGTAAGATCTTGTGCTCCACAACACACACAAATGACTTTTAGAGATTGCTGATATTTTTTTGAAATCTCTAACTGCGTATGCGCTCGGTTGGACAGCACATCATATCCGCATGGCCCATGAACCCATTACCCTATTGCCAATATCGGAGATGAGGAGCTTGCTGGCATTAGGGGATGATAGCTGTAGAAAGGGGATTTGGAGAGCGGCAGTCATGACACAACCATAGTGGCGGTCAATACAATGACAGGGCGGGCTGAAGGCAAGGCGTCACGGAGGAGTGGTCGTCAACATCCCTTTGATTAGGGCATAGAGGGTCGAGGGGTGGCGACGGAAGGTGGGCGGCCTGGCGGGAGGAGCCAAGTGCGTGAGGCAGAGGAGTGCGCGAAGGAGTTCAGAGAGGGTAGGGTGGGTATGGGGACAATGCGGACGAGAAGGAAGAAGGATCACACGACCTATCGCGAGATAATGTCGTCCAATATTTTTTGTATTCGCTTGTTATCCATCCGTTAGTCTTGGTGGGGGAGTACGAGAAGGCGGACATCTGGATGTTATTAGTCGGCTAGCGAGCGTAACATCCAGATACTGTAGTAGTTGTTAGAAATATATCTTGAATCTTGACAGCATTATTACACAGTTGCTATGTCATTCAGCGAATATATGGGCAAGGTGATTGAGACAGCATCAACTGCAACACCGCTCCTGGTAAAACTCTCAAAGCAGAAATTCTATTGGCACCATAGCTAGCACATAGTGTGTGTATATAAGCCGGGTGGTTGAATGTAGACCTAATGATACATGGTATTTGAGATGTACTGTAGCTTTTTTAAGCTGCAGCCACTGGCGGAGCCGTCAGGGGGCTGGCAGGGAAAATGGTCTCCCTAACATTTTACAAAAAAATAGTAGTGTAACTTAATATTTTTTATTTAAATTAAGATATATTATATAAAATTCGTATCATGTGTACGTATTGGTATCTTCTAGATAATAAAATTATATAAAATACAACTAAAGTATAAAATAATTACAATGAAAAAGATGAATTTGTACTCAAGATTTATAAAATCACTCTAGACGTCTTGTTCTTAACGGACATGTCACTTTTTTTTTTGAAAAATAGCGCTTTGATATTAAGATACATATAAAAAAATTGCTAGCACTGGTTAAAGTCAATGAATTAATTTTGACAGTCACCACAAGAATTCTAGCGAGTTAAGTTACACTTAATTTTTACATTACCTCTTTTTAATATGTTCCCTTAAGTATACTTCCTGACTTTTCCACTGGCTGCATTATCTATAATGTATTTAATGGTTGGGACGAACTGTATTTAGGACGTCTCCAATGGCTAGCTCATAAGCTAGCTCTTAGATATTTTTCTTATATTTTAATAGGAGAGAGAGAAATGCTACCTCTTGATCAAAAGATAGATTTATACATATATTTCAAGGTCATGTACATGAGATTGTTATGTGAGCCCAATCATACTATAATAAGCTATTATTAAAAACTAGCATAGTTGGAGAGGTTGGTTTAGAGCTATTGGTTAGTTTATACCATTGTGGATGACTGTATGTAGATAGTCAGATAGATAGGGATACGCACACGTGGAGTTGTATTTCTGCACCTTTGCTTCAGAGTGACAATCGCGATCTCGAGTGTATATATATATATATCTCCACCCGTGTCCTCCGGCCGTGGGAGCCCAACGGCCGCCGCCGTGCAGTGCTGGACTTGTACGGTACGTTCCCCAACATGGGCGCGCTGGACCTCGTGGCCGCCAGCCTCGTCCTGCTCCTGCTCTACCTCACCGCCCGCTTCCTCTGGCTCTACAACAAGGACGCCGCTGAGGCAGCCGCCGCCGTCGCAGCTTCCCGGCGGCCAGCGGCTGGTGCTGCGTCGACGTCACTGCCAGCAGCCTCTCGTCTGCCCCGCCGCGCCGTGCCGCCGTCCTCCTCGTCGTCCCTTCTCCCGGTGTTCTTCGTCTTGCACGTGACCGTGCCCGGGCCCGGCGGCGCGGAGACGGCGGATTGCGCGGTGTGCCTGGCAGAGTTCGGGGAGCGGGAGGCCGGCCGGTTGATGCCGGTGTGCGGCCACGCTTTCCACGAGGAGTGCATCGCGACGTGGCTCCGGGTCAGCGCCACGTGTCCGCTCTGCCGCGCCACCGTGGCTACCAAGTAATGACACGCACACGGCTAGTCCTGGTCCGGCCCTTAGTAACTATGTTCCCACCACCAAGGAACGAGAACGTCAAACGGAAATAGAAACTTAGAGTACTATTTTATAATGTGGGAACCGGAATATTCATGTTCCCGAAACGTAGATGTTCCCGGAACGTGAAACGTGAAACATGGAACCCGTTCCCTGGCTTCTGAGGTCCGGCCGCCTCCACCGTCCGTCGTCGGAACCTTAACGCCGCTCTCCCACAATCCAACACCCGGGAAATCGTGCGTCCCTAGCAAGCAAACTAATCGAGTGTTGTTTAACATTTCTCTGTTTTTTTTTTTACATTTCTAAAAAGTGGCAACGTACGTGCTATATCCATTTTTATCAAGAATAGAATTCAGTCGATTTGGCCAGACTTCCAACAAACAAATTTTAAAGTGTTTTCCAGTCCATGCTGTCTTATGAGTCCCGATGAGTTTTGGCTTCTAGACTGTTGATACGTTCTTATAATTTATAATTGGTTCTTAGTTTTTATGAGATTTCAGTTCAACCTTTTTTTTTGCTGTCAGCAGCACTTTTCGTGTTCCTTCCTTTCTTTTTTTTTTGTCCACTGTAATTATTGTCATTTCCCCCTTTAAGATATGTTATTAGTTTAGTTTGGGCAGTACTGCTCGTGGTTGATTAAGGTTAAAAATGAATTTCGTAATAATTACTAGAAAGGTTTTGCAATACTTTTTAGTTGAAATGTAAACTTTTGTGATAGACGAAGGATACAGGGGGCGACTTCTGTACTACTACCGCGCGCTACTGATACCACACTCTTGTAGCTCACCGTCGCAGACAAACTGTACAACATGCGTCTCAACGCACTGCTTGTGCGTGAGCCCTCTTTCAGTTCAGCTGCCCCAGCAAGGCTGTCCGCTGCCAGCGCCAGCAGCGTCCTTCTCCTTCCCCATCTCTCTCACGGCGCGCCAGCATCTCAGCGAGCGCACGAGAGTGCGGCCACTCGGGTTCCCGCGCGCCTTGGCCTCCCTAAACAAGGCCTCGGCGCGCGCCAGCGAGTCGTCCACCGTGTCCTCCACCATCCGTCCCGGCACGTCCGCGTCGTACCGGTCCGCGGCGCCGCCGCCGCCGGTGGCGCGCGTGATGGGCTTCCTCGTGTCCGCGAACTCCACCTCCGCCAGCGGCGACGGCTTGTGCGTCCGGTAGTACTCCCTGTCCTCCTCCCTCACCTTGCGCGCCGCGGACTCGGAGCCGCCGGGCGTCGCCGCCTCCAGCTCCCGCGAGGAGGAGGACGACGACGACAGCTGCCGTTTCTGCGTGAACGACGACGCGCCTGCTGCCGGGTCCGCCGCGAGTGAGTGTTCGGACCCCGGCGCCAGTGGCGGCTTCTTCCCCGAGGGCGCGAACGGCGGGACGCGCTCCTCCGCCTCCGCCTCCGCCGCTTTTGCTTTTCCCACCGGGTGGTGCTTGCCTACGACGCGGCCCCCAGCGCGAGTTGTTGCCTCCTCCTCGGCGCCGGAGAACCTCGGCGGCCGGTCTGTGTAGTCGTCGCTCGGAGGGTCGCCGGAGTGCACGGCCGTGTCGCCCGCGCCGCTGCCTTCCGTCGTCGAGACGGAGAGGAGGCGACGGCACGCGGCCAGGAGGCTGCCGTCTTGGGTGACCGGCGACCTGACCCTGACCGTCAGGCGGAGTGCTCGTGCCATTGCCATCCTATCGTAGCTAGCGCCACTGCTACTCGATGATGATGATGATGATGATGATGACGACGCGCGGTGGATGCCTAGTTCTTGATTTGGCTCTGTGGATGCTTGCAAGACTAGCTCCTTCGATGGATCAGCTCGGTGATTATTACTACTACCTTGGCTGCGGCGGTGATGAAGGATTTGTGCTCTACTAGGTTATATATATAGTCATCATAGTCGGCGGCAAGCGGAGCGTCGAGAGGTCTGCCGGATTTGGAGAGTGGTGGACGCGTGGGCCCTCCTGGGGGGTCGCGAATGAGGTGGATGGAAGACACGAGTCTTCGGCAGAAGAAAACGCGCGATTTCATCGTGAACGTTCGGGCGGTGCCCGGCGGCAAAGAGAGATCGAAGGTTCAGGACGACTACGTGGGCTGCATGACTAGTAATAATGGGCTGTAATCTGTACGACCAATACTATTTTGGATTTCCAAACGGGCCGTATTGGCGGAGCGGAGTAGCTAGGCAATGCGGGCTAAACGGCCCACGGCAGCGTCCCAAGAGGCATGCACAAGAGACCAGCCGCGGACGGCGACGGTGGATGCTATATGCTGCATGCCCATGTCAACAACACACATGCATGCCACCGGCGGCACACATGCACGCACGTTACGCATGGCCACGCTCGCTGCTCCAGTGCTCCCCCACATGGTCACGTCACATCGAACCACCAGTACAGTACGTATCGTGTGGCGTCCGGCCTCTCACTCCTCAGTGCCGTTGCTTTCTTCCGTTTCAGGCCGGCTTTCAGCTGCACTGCACTGCATGCTGCCTCTTTCTTGAGCCTTCTTTCTTTGCAATGTTGACTGCTGCGCTATTGAGATTTGCCCGAGCTGCACTGCACCACTGCATGCGACGCAATTGGAACGAGCTAGGTTAACGGATCGGACAACAACAGCACATCGATCATATGTGCCTTTTCTGTTGGAATTTGGAATCTGACAGTACGCCTGCGTCTGTGCATGGCGTCCAGAAAAAAAAAGCTGCAGGCAGGTCGGTCTGTGTGGCTGGAGTGGGTCAGACGGAGAGAATGGGCAGCCAGGCACAGGCAGGCAGGCACGCAGCCACTAGTAGTGCGAATACAGTGTGCAGCACTGCAATCGTGTGCACACACCCAGATCTGCAATTGTGCATCTGAGCACTCGTCCCTCGGCCGTCGCCCGAAGGGTATGTTGAGATGGGATGGGAATGGGAGCTATAGCCACTAACCAGGACGAACGCCACTGCTGTCCCTCCCGGCCCCCTCGGCTGCCTCTCTGCATGCCATAATGATGCTCCCCCCTGTGTCTCTGTCTCTGTCTCTGCGTGGATTCTCTCACTCTGGTTGGTGTTGTGCTTGTGCATGCCTCTCAATGCAAAATGGTGTCTTGTATATTGTCTTGATGACGATGATATTATGGGAAGAAATATATGCAACGTAAATACGGTAGCTGACTGGTTCCATGCATGCATGATGAGTGATGAGTGTATTCGATCAGCAAAGCGGTACGATGTCTGCACTTACAAATACAATCTGCTGATGATGAACTTCAATTCTTACCGGCCTTTTGCTGAGCTCTTATTAGCATATATATATTTGCGCTGTTTTTAGAAATTGGTTACGTATCTCTCTCTATATATAGTATATGGTATATGGTATATAGTATATAATATATGACCTTGTTTAGATCGCTTCAAAATTTTAAAACTTTATAAGATTCTCTGTCACATCGAATTTTTCAACGCATACATGAAGTATTAAATATAGGTAAAAGAAACAGTTTGTCTGTAATTTACAAAACGAATTTTTTAAGTTTAGTTATTTCATAATTAGACAATAATTACCAAATATAAACAAAACACTAAGCTACACAGTACATTACTTATTTCGTAATGATTTTAGATCTAAACACAATATAATATTGCACAATATAAAGGGGATTAGGAGTATAGTAGCTAATAATTATATATGGTCTCGACAGGACATAATTGAACATAATAACTCCATACAATGCGCGCGGTGAATGTGACTGACACGCAACTCCGCCTCTGAACAGGTTTGCTCACGACAGGGGACATGCCCAAACAGAATAAAGAAATGCTCTCCCATTGCTCACAGGTTGATCTAAATCCTTGTTTGACGCGAGCTGGATGATCCGCACAACGACTACGTACAGCGCACACAGTGTCACGTGGCCGTTTTGACATTTGAGTACACAATACCTACAAGTCAAAGACTCGAATACCGAAATAATTTTTTTGTGTATATACACCGGCCTGCTTCTATACTGACAATTACCATCGCCTACCTACATACTCAGGGCTCGTGACACACGGGTGGTCTGCCACCGGACGTGCTTGTGTTAATCCATCCGTACGTCATCATATATAAGTACACTGTTCGCGCACATGTACGTACGTCAGTGTTTATGTATCTATTGTATTTTATTATAAAAAAAATAATGAAATAATACAGTAGAGTCGAGGGGCGCGTATAGAATAACAGAAAAATCTAGCTAGAACATTGATTCTCCCACACCAGAGACACGACACGAGAAAGAACATGCCGCAGAAATAAAAATACACACGCTGACACACCCGACCCGATGAGTCACAGGTCTGGTGATCTTACCGATCTCCTCGCTAGGACCAGTAATATTTATACTATAAAAAATATCATTAAAAAAATCAGTGAATCTAGTTTTTAATAAATTTATATAGAGAAATAAATCATACGCATAATTTATATAAATTAAGTCAAACTTGTGAAATAATATATATATATATATATATATATATTTATAATGGTAGTGTAGATGTTTAGTGCTCTTTCGAAGTTGGAACACATGAATTTTTATATGAATCGGTTAAATTTCATATATAGCACAAACGTAATGTTAAAAAAAAAATCCAAAATCCAACGGAAGCCTTTTTAGAAGAGCTGCTCAGGGAAGAAATTTAGTTTTTCTTCATCGTAGCATTAGCGACTGATGCTTTGGAAGGTAGATAATATGGTTATGTTTGTATAGGGTTTAATGTGTGTTAAATAAATAGCTGAGGCATCATATATTGCTTAAACTAAAGTATCAAATGAATTCTTTGAGACTGTTACTTTATACTATCTCTGATAATGTGAAGGGTGTAATTTAAGGTAAATTTAGATGTTATTTTTTTACTGTCTTTTATTATACTACTTGTAAATTGATTTTAATAAATTTATTTGAAGATATAAATATTACATATATTTTTTCTATAAATCGAATAAAATTTACAACATACACACTAATGACAGTTATTTAGAGACAAAAATAGTAAGTTGGTAGGCATGATCCATGTATGCCAGCTAAGAGCTGACAGCTTAGGCCAATGTGTCGGAGCCTACTTACGAAAATAATCTAGATATAACTGATTCTTCAGCTAAAACTCCATTTCAAATTTCTACAAGTAATTTGCTAATTGGACGATTTTAGAGGAGGCGACAAGTAGTATAAGGTACGCTGGTACTGGCAACTATAAAAGCTGGGCTCCTCCAATCCGACGCTAGCTCCTCATCAGTGTCCTTGTCACTCTCTCTCACCGGCTCACCGCCGCACAGTGGGCTAGCCCACCACCGTACAGTACCACAAAAATGCGGAGGCCCCCCGAGCCCAAGCGAGCAGCGGCGGCGGCCAAGTTCCCCCTCCCTCTCACCGCCACCTTCCTCTCCCTCTCCCTCTCCCTTCTCCTCCTGCCGCTCGGCTTCGTCGCCACCCACAGGGCATTCTCCGGTGGCGTCGTCGCCGCCTCGTCCGAGTCCACCACCACCAAGCGTGTTCTTCTCGAGGACGACGACGTCAACCATGCCAATGCCAATGCCGCCGCCGTGGAGCGGCACTGCGCGGGGACGCTGCACCGCGACGTGTGCGTGTCAACACTGGCCAGCATCCCGGACCTGGCGCAGAAGCCGGTGCGCGAGGTGATCTCGGCAGTGGTGTCCCGCGCGGCGTCCGTGGTGCGCGCGTCGGCGTCCAACTGCTCCGCGTACCTCAGCCGGCCCGCGGGGTCAGGTGCGCTGCGTGTGCGCGACCGGCTGGCGCTGTCGGACTGCGTGGAGCTGCTGGGGCACACGCTGGCGCAGCTGAGCACGGCGGAGGCGGAGCTGTCAGCGGGGAACCGGTCCACGGAGGAGTCCGTTGCCGGGTTCAGACCGTGCTGTCGGCCGCACTGACGAACCAGTACACGTGCCTTGACGGATTCGCGGGGCCGTCGGCGTCGGAGGACGGCCGCGTCCGGCCTTACATCCAGGGCCGCATCTACCACGTGGCCCACCTCGTGTCCAACTCCCTCGCGATGCTGCGCCGCCTCCCGCAGCAGCGGCGCCGGCGGAGCCGGGGCAGCAGAGAGGCGCTGGAAGGGTACGGGCGCGTGCGGCGCGGGTTCCCGTCGTGGGTGTCGGCGGCGGACCGGAGGCGGCTGCAGCAGCAGGAGGTCCCGGTGGCCACACCGGACCTGGTGGTGGCTAAGGACGGGAGCGGCAACTTCACGACGGTGGGGGAGGCGGTGGCGGCGGCGCCCAACAACAGCGAGGCAAGGTTCGTGATCTACATCAAGGCCGGAGGATACTTCGAGAACGTGGAGGTCGGGAGCGACAAGACCAACCTGATGTTCGTCGGCGACGGGATGTGGAAGACGGTGATCAAGGCCAGCCGCAACGTCGTCGACAACTCCACCACGTTCCGCTCCGCCACGCTAGGTCAGTAAGTACTTACTTACTTTACTCCCCCCATCATCAGCCAACAAGATAAGAATTACTGCACTCATCAGATATATATGATCACTAGCTAGCTTGCCGACAATGCAATGCACAATGTGTCCATCCGACTGTTCCATCGGGACCGCGCGCGCAATGCGGCGGTTGATCATCGTGGTCGTGGTCCTTAATTTCTAGTGGACCCCCGGCCCGGCGGTCATGTTCGATCGTGTCGGAGACGAAGAAGAACGACGACGGCAGGTGCTGTGTCACATACTGTAGGAGGAGTAAAGTTTTGTGGCAGTGCTGGTTGAGGCATTCGTGAGTGTTGAGGAGAGCACGAGGGCGAGGGAAGCGTGTGGTGTGGGCTGGCGACGGTGAATGGGAAGAGCCTGCAACTGCATTTGCCTTTGCCCTGCTGGCGCTGCATGCAGCTGGGTTCTCCTTCTCCATTCCACAATGGGGTTGCTGTTGGTGAGATTCCTCTCCACTGCTAGTAGTACTATACTCAATCACGGATCGATCACTTCAATTCGCCGAGTAGAAAGATAAGATTCATTGCAGATGGAGTCAGATTACTGTGCCTCATAAACACAAGCAGCACAGTGCAACTCGATGATTGCATTGCATCTGTAGTAGTAGTACAGTACAGTATTGCGTAACCGGGCGTGGTGGCACTGGCAGGCCGACAGTTGCATATGCGTGCGTGAGCCCGCTCGCTCCTGCCCGTACACAAATGTACATGGACGTACGAGTGTAGTACGTAGTACATTTGATTCACGAGTGTCATACGTAACGTAACGTACGAGTAGTAGTCAAATAGCAGGAGTACTAGGTACAGAGCTTTGTTTCCTAGAAAAATTAAGTTCATTTTTGGATTTGCAGACAAGTTTCATTGCATTCGTAGAGACGACAAACTACCGTGGGTTGACTGTTAGCAAAATTGACGCCGACCAACTCCCTACACCATTTCCCTTTCTACAAGCTAGAGGTATGATGGAGAGAAAAACAAACTTATACCTCATTTGGCATGCCTTCAAATTTTTGCTATATATACTGCATGGAGGAGCAGGAGACCAGTGAAGAGTGAAGTACGGTTTCTAGTTTATTCTGGGAGAAGACAAAAGTTTTTCGTTGGTACATTATACGGACCAGAGCTAAAGCGCTTTGGAGCTCTCCACCTAATGTGCCCTGAGTTCCATCTATGTGGAGCAGCATATATAAGGTCTATTTGGCACAAATTTTATCGTTAATTTTTTTAATAAAACGAGTGATCAAACTTGAGGTTAAAAATGTTAAACGAACTATAATTTTGAAACGGAGGGAGTATGTCGCTAGTAAGATTTTTAGTCTTCAATTATTTAGCTCTCTATTTGGTCGATTTCTAGATCCGCCACTGATTTAAAGCAGTACGACAAAACATGTCTATAATCTAAGTGGGGAGAGCGCATATATGATGATTTATGAGGCATCGCCTGATACCAACTCGGTATGCTATGCATGCAGCTTTAATAATGTGGCAAACGGAACGGCTGTTGGGTAGTACACTAGTACTATACAGTAAAAAATAAATTCTCTACCGTGGAGCCACAGCCAATGCAGGGTCCGGGTCTGCGCTGCACTTTGAGAATTGAAGGAACACGTACTGCGCAGCTGAATGCACTGGCGCACAGGTACTACTCCTTGCTGCGTTTGGAGTTATGCAGCACGGGAATGGTTAGGTGAGGAGCCAAACGTCCCATACATTAACGCGGCCACTGCTGTGGGCTGGCTATAAGCAGCCGGCCACTGCCAAAACGGACGGACATGGAAGCGCATGCAAGCAAAGTGATTTCGTTCTGCGATCGCTCAGCTAGCTGGGGAGTCGGAGGCTTAGGGCATGTTTGATACAGCTTATTACAACTTTATAAAGTTGTTGTGAGTTATTTTTTTTATCAAACACCTCTTTTCAAAACAGTTTCACCTATGAAACTGTTTTTCTTCTCCTCCCATAAAGATATAAAGTTGGATAAAGCTGAAAATAGTAGCTTATCACAACTCTCCCCTCTTTTCTCTCTCACATGCATACATAAAGTTGTTGGTGAAGCTGTTTTGTCAAACATTTTTTCCAAAATAACTCAGCTTCACCTAGAGAGTTGTTTATAGAGCTATTTTCTAAAAAAAAGTTGTATCAAACAAGGCCTTAGTTAGAACTTAGAAGCCTCGAACTTACCGGCCATGGTAACAGGAGTCATCTAGTTTATCATACATAAAAACTATCAACCGAACATATGGAGGATCATCAACCAGTACACAGCTACATGGGGAAAGGGCATGCAGGCAGCCACAACCACCACACCATGGCCACCGGATCGATCTCGGAGAGGAGAGGAGAGATTATGGATGCGATCGTGGTGGATCATGATGGTGGTGTCTGCTCCGTACTGTATCTAGGTTTGGTCTCCCCGGCCGTACGTCTTTTTCTTTGTCGTCGGTCCTTATTTGGCTCCTAGCTAGCTAGCTAGCTAGCTCCTTCCTTTCTTCTCTCCCTGCTTTCCCTCGTGTTAGTTGGAGTTGGAGTGGTGTGTGCATGCCTGCCGATAAATTGGTCGACGATCTATCGGTCTCCCCTCTGCCTCTGGTCTGGTCCCTTCAGCTGCTAGCTGCATGCAGTGCCAGTGAATAGAACTGAGCTGGAACAATGGAACACAAACGTGCATGCATATACAGTAGGCACCGACAGTCCACGACAGGTTCATTCATCTCACTTCTGTTGTTGACCAGCGAATTGATGATGAATCACGCTGGGAATTGATGGTCCTAACCTGCAGTAGCAACTAGTTAGGCGCGCGCCGTAGCGTCATTTTCTTCTTGCATCCCCGGAATGCATGGTTTCTTACTCCCCTCCCCCCCAGCTAGAACAACGTTGCAATGCAATGCAATGTTGCAAAGATATGATGCCACCGTAGCAAAACAACAGCAGCAAGCCGACACTATCCGCCCAGCTCGGCTGTACCTACCACTAACAGAGCGAGAGCATGCTGCAAACTGCGTCCCATGGTCTAACCGAACGACGACAGACAGAGACCGGCCGGCCGGCGTACGTGCCTCGTGTACCGTGCCGCGCCCCGGCCGGTCTCCCGTCTCCCCCATCGATTGTCCGTGGCCTTGTCGCGCGCATTGCCTGGCCGAGATCGATGCATCATCGGCGGTGTGGTGATAGACTGATAGGGAAGAGTGAAGACTGAAGAGAGCACCAAATTAACGTACGGCTTCTTTCTTTTGGGCCAGCGCGCGCGGCCAGCAGAAAGGGGTGTCAGCTAGCTGATCTGGTTGGCACGCCACTTTCGTCTCTTGCTGGCGCGTTTCGTTTTCGTGTCGTCGTCCCGGTACGTGCCACTAGCTTGTGGGCACTTAATTTGCGATGCATATGCATGCATGCGTACACCCGTCGCCAGCTAGCCAGCGATACACGAACGTGCCATATGCTGTACTCGTTTTTGTTATGACATACCATCATGGCATGTACAGTACAGTACATATGTTCGTTAGTACTAGTTAGTACTACGTGCAAGTGCACTCACTAGTGGTGCAGAGGTTAGCTAGGCAGTCATGTCTGTTCTGACACAGATCGATCTGCATTGCAAAATCACTCAATCCCCGTTGTGTTGAGTGTTCTGCTGGAATGGAACGAATAATGAAAGAAATGAAATGCATGCAAAATCGCAGCGGTGGTTGGCACGGGTTTCCTGGCGCGTGACCTGACGGTGGAGAACGCGGCGGGGCCAAGCAAGCACCAAGCGGTAGCGCTGCGGGTGAACGCGGACCTGGCGGCCTTCTACCGCTGCAGCTTCGCGGGGTACCAAGACACGCTGTACGCGCACTCCCTCCGCCAGTTCTACCGCGACTGCGACGTCTACGGCACCGTCGACTTCGTCTTCGGCGACGCCGCCGCCGTGCTACAGGGCTGCAGCCTCTACGCGCGCCGCCCTGGCCCAGGCCAGAAGAACGTCGTCACGGCGCAAGGCCGCGAGGACCCCAACCAGAACACCGGCATCGTCGTGCACGGCGGCAAGGTCGCCGCCGCCGCCGACCTCCAGCCACTGCTGGGAAACGTCTCGTCATACCTCGGTAGGCCCTGGAAGCAGTACTCCCGCGCCGTGTTCGTGCAGACTAAGATGGAGGCGCTCGTCCACCCGCGTGGATGGCTCGAGTGGAATGCCAGCTTTGCGCTCGACACGCTCTACTATGCTGAGTACTTGAACCGTGGGCCTGGCGCTGATACCTCTGCGAGGGTGACGTGGCCGGGATACCACGTGCTCGACAACGCCACCGACGCCGCCAACTTCACTGTGCTCGACTTCATCCAGGGAGACCTCTGGCTCAACTCCACATCCTTCCCCTACACACTCGGTTTCTTCACCTAGGACTAGTAGATTATCATATCATGTTTTTACACCGTACCGGGGCTACTGGGATTTTTGAGTTGTTTCACTTCTTCCTTCTGGAATACTAGTACTGATACTACTGTAACAACGGATCAGCCAGCACAGGTTCTCACTTCACAGTTTCTATCTCCATCTAGCTACTACTACCTTGTAGAGGTAAAATCCTGAAAGCTGTTACTGTATGGTCCTTTCCTTTGGTTAACAATCGACATCTATGCATGTATGTATGTATGTATGGAAGGGAATGAATGACCCCCTCACTGCTGCTGATTTGTCTCCATCTTCTGTACAAGAAAAGCACAATTCTGAACACTTGTTACAGGTGTACCACCAGTTCATCACTGTACATCCATCATTCGGAGCAAATATTGGAGAGACTTATTCAGTTTTGTTGGCTGATAGTAATATCCAATGCCGGCCGTTTACACCGCCAAGAGTACAAGTGTACAACATACATTGACGAATATATAACGCCATTATTTACTCATTATTATCTATCTGACAGCGATGTCTTTGTGAACAGAACAGAACTTTTTCTTTTTTGGAGACACAGAACAGAACAGAACAGAACAGAACAGGTTGTTGTTCCTCCTTCATTTATTCATTCCCGAAACGCACTGTACTTCGCCCTCAAGTTACAACCGAGCCCTCTGCAGCTCCAGCTTCGCGATTGTCCCGAGATGTACTTCATCGGGACCGTCTGCAATCCGCAGTGTCCTGGCCGTGGCCCACAGGTGCGACAGGACCGTGTCAGATGAGACACCAGCCGCGCCGTGGACTTGCATCGCCATGTCAAGCACCTTCAGGGCCATATTTGGAGCTGCCACCTGCATGGAGGCCACCCAGCTTTTCGTTGAACCATTTTCATAAAACCATTAATCAGAAGGTGATGACCAAGTTTGGTTTACCTTGGCCATTGCGAGGATACCACGAGCTTTCTTGTTCCCATGTCGATCGAGTTGATCGGCCGCTTCAAGAACTAAAAGCCTTGCCTGCTCCAGTTCAATCCGACACTGCATTCCGCACCCATGCATGTTAGTGGAATGAAGTGAACAAAATCACAGAGAAAAAAGATGTTACAGGTTAAAATTGGAACATTGTTTATTCATTCATTAGTTCACAACCATACAAGCCAACCAGCATACCTTTGCAAGATCTGATAAAAAGGAACCATGCTGTGCAATCCTCTTTCCAAATGCGGTCCTACTTAAGGCCCTCTCTACCATCAGATCCATGCCACGTTCTGCTGCCCCTACTAGCCTCATGCAATGATGTAACCTTCCAGGACCAAGTCTTCCCTGCAAAGCATTTATATATCACACAGAGGGCACACAAGATATAGTAAATAGCATTGGCAATAGCAGCAAGGCACTGCTTACTTGAGCAATCTCAAAACCCCGCCCTTCTCCAAGTAGGATATTTGTTGCTGGAACACGCACATTTTCAAATGTAATCTCTGCGTGTCCATGAGGTGCATCATCAAAACCAAAGACTAGCAATGGTCTCTTTATCTGCACCCCAGGAGTGTTGATATCCACTAAAATCATGGACTGTTGCTTATGCTTAGGTGCAGAGAAATCTGTCTTTCCCTGAATGAAACAAAAACATCCAGCATTCAAACAGAAATGTGGAATACTCATCACAATATCACATAGCTATACATAGATCCAAGTTACCATCAATATCAGGATTTTGCACCTAGGATCCATGGCTCCACTGGTCCACCACTTCCTTCCATTTATCACATAAAAATCTCCTTGCCTGTTGAAAAGGAAAAAAAAAACAAATAATAACAAAAGCTTATAAGTAGACCCATAATGCACAAAGTTCAAACAAAAAAAAGACACCCCATCTATTTAAATTACAAGTAGAGAATAGCATGTCATGCAAATATAAACTATATTAGAGCTTTCATTTAACTTTTTCCTAGATAAAAGTGGGAAAATAATAGGTTAGTTACAGTAGGATCAGAATGAAGCGAGCAAGAGAGGGGAACAGAGAAGCAAGGCAATGAAATATTAACATCCAAACCGAGTACCATTGACAAGCCAGTAAACATTTTCTCCCCCTTTTATTACCTGGATATTGAGCACTCTATATTTGTTGCATCTGAAGATGCAACTTGTGGTTCTGTCATTGCAAATCCAGAACGAATTGCCCCTTCCAATAAAGGAACCAGCCATTGTTTCTGTTGCTCCTTAGTGCCATACCTCAACAGGACCTGATTGATATATGTATTTTGTATTATCACATAAATTATTCATGCCGACTGACAACTGAAATAAAACACTAAAACTGGAAGACATGCTTGAAGATTCTTCTACAGATAAAATACATCCTATTTACATGGCTACAAAACAGTGTCAGATAGAATCATTGCACTCTAAGATTCTCCACAATGTGACAAAAAATTAAAGATAAAGAATTATATGTGGATTAGTGCGTATGCTCCTCAAGTAGGCCTTGATGAGTGTGTCAAGAGGCAATTCTGGGAGGATTTGGATGGCTTAGTCAGGGCTGTACCTAGTAGCGAGAAGCTCTTCATTGGAGGGGACCTTAATGGCCATGTAGGAGCATCTAGTACAGGTTTCGAGGCGGCACATGGAGGTTTTGGTTACGGAAGAAGGAACCAGGAGGGAGAGGATGTCCTAGACTTTGCTACAGCTTTTGATATGATGGTAGCCAACACTTTCTTTCAAAAGCGGGAATCCCACTTAGTGACCTTTAGTAGTGGCTTGTCTTGCAGTCAGATCGACTTTGAAGGGGAGATAAACGTGCTTGCGTGGATTGTAAGGTGATACCTGGGGAATGTGTGGTGTCTCAGCACAAGCTAGTGGTGGTTGACTTCCGTTTTCTGCTGCAAACCCATAGGGCTAAACAAGCCAAGATCGCAAAGACAAAGTGGTGGAAATTAGAAGGGGAGGAATCAAAGGTCTTCAAGGCAAGAGTTATTGAAGAGGGCCCGTGGAAGGACGAAGGGGAAGCCAACAATATGTGGGAGAAGATGGCGACATGCGTTCGGAAGGTTGCTGCTGAGGTGCTGGGAGTGGCCAAAGGAAGTGGATGCGCTATGAAAGACACTTGGTGGTGGAATGAGGATGTTCAGAAGGCAATTAAGGAGAAGAAGGAAGGCTATAAGCGCATGTTCCAGGACCGGTGTGCAGATAACATAGAGAAGTATATGGTGGCAAAGAAGGCTGCAAAGCGAGCGGTGGCAGAGGCAAAGGGACGAGCTTATGAAGTTTTGTACAAACGTCTAGGTACGAAGGAAGGAGAAAAGGATATCTATAGGATGGCTAGGACTCGTGATAGGAAGACGAGGGACTTCACTCAAGTCAAGTGCATTAAGGATGAGAGGGACTCTTGGTGAAGGAGGATGAGATTAGACAAAGATGGCAAGAGTTCTTCGACAAATTGTTCAATGGGGAGAACGAGAACTCCTCCGTTCAGTTGGACGACTCGTTTGATGACTCCAATAGACGCTTTGAGCGGAGGATCCAAGAATCGGAGGTTAGAGAAGTGTTGAAAAGGATGAAAGGGAGCAAAGCGATGGGCCCGGATGGTATCCCAATCAAGGTGTGGAGATGCCTTGGGGATTTAGCTATAGTATGGCTAACCAAGATGTTCAATAATATCTTCCGATCGAACAAGATGCCTGAGGAGTGGAGACGAAGCACTTTGGTACCAATCTACAAGAACAAGGGCGACATCCAGAGTTGTAATAACTATCGTGGGATTAAGTTGATGAGCCACACTATGAAGCTATGGGAGAGAGTCATCGAGCACCGCCTACGAGGAAGGACGCGGGTATCTACAAACCAATTTGGTTTCATGCCCGGAAGGTCAACCACAGAAGCAATCTTTTTGTTAAGACAAGTTATGGAGCGATTTAGAGAGCAGAAGAAGGACCTACACATGGTTTTCATTGACTTGGAGAAGGCTTATGACAAGATACCAAGAAATGTTATGTGGTGGGCTCTGGATAGACATAAAGTCCCAACTAAATATGTGACCCTCATCAAGGACATGCACAACAATGTTGTGACTAGCGTTCGAACCAACGATGGTAACACTGATTACTTCCCGATTAGAATTGGGCTTCATCAAGGGTCAGCCTTGAGCCCGTATCTCTTTGCCTTGGTAATGGACGAGGTTACCAGGGACATTCAAGGGGATATCCCTTGGTGCATGCTTTTCGCTGATGATGTAGTGTTAGTTGATGAAAGCCTGGCGGGAGTAAATAGGAAACTTGAGTTGTGGCGGCAGACCCTCGAGTCTAAAGGTTTTAGACTAAGCTGGACTAAAACCGAATACATGAAATGCAACTTTGGCACAACTGCACAGGATGAGGGAGATGTGAGTTTGGAAGGTCAAGTTGTGCCTAAAAAGGACACCTTCCGATATCTGGGTTCGATGCTACAGAAGGATGGAGATATTGATGTAGACGTTAGCCATAGAATCAAAGCAGGGTGGATCAAGTGGAGACAAGCTTCTGGCGTTCTATGTGACAAGAGGGTACCCCAAAAGCTAAAAGGCAAGTTCTATAGAACGGCTATTAGACCGGCAATGTTGTATGGAGCCGAATGTTGGCCTACAAAGGCTCGACATGTTCAACAAATGAGTGTTGCAGAAATGCGCATGTTGCGTTGGATTTGTGGTCACACAAGAATGGACCGAGTTCGGAATGATGATATACGTGATCGCCTAGGTGTAGCACCAATCGAAGAAAAGCTTGTCCAACATCGGTTGAGATGGTTTGGCCATGTCCAGAGGAGACCGTCGGATGCCCCAGTGCGTTGTGGAGTTCCAAGCCAAGCCAATAATACGAGAGGTAGAGGAAGGCCGAAGTTGACATGGGCAGAGGCGGTGAAAAGGGATTTAAAAGCTTGGGATATATCTAGAGATCTATGTTTGGATAGGATTGCCTGGAAAGAAGCTATCAAAGTGCCGGAACCGTGACTTAGGTATCTTGTTGGGTTTCAACTCTAGCCTACCCCAACTTGCTTGGGACTAACAGGCTATGTTGATGTTGATGTTGAAAGAATTATATGCGGAGCAGAAATTTAAGAAACATTTATATTTCTCCAAATATGTATCACTAATGGGGGTAGATCCAATGACCTCCACAGTAATTTTAAGCCAAATATAGCAACTTAAGCCAGTATTCTCCATAAGAGAATGGAGAGCATTTTCTCTTACCTCCATGTTTCCTGTATCAGGTGCACCACAGTTAAATATTTGTGGAGCCCAAACTGAACGTCCCATAACCTCACACAAATATCCATATTCAAGATTTGTAAGACCCGCGCCCAGCAAAAGATCATTAGAAGAAATTTGAGAATGGTCTTCAAACAGTAGCTTTCTAGCTCTAGCTGCGCTGTCTAGCTGCACATCAACGATTTTAGTTAGCATAAATGAAGCAACTACAAAACAGATTTACCTTACATTAACAGAAGAAAAATAATTTGGCAAATTTTTTAATAATGTAAGAACGAAGGTTTCAAAGGGAAAAAAATATACCGGAATAAACAAGTTCCATAGGCCTTCCTTCTTTGCCAATGCTTTAAGATTTTCTTCTTCTGGATGAATTGTCCATCTTGAGGTTGATTGTGCATGTTTGTAGAACTCACCCTCCATTGGGTATATGTGATCTTCAATAAACTTTTTTAGTTTCTTTTGAAGCTGCATAACCTTTTCACTAGGAACAAATTTGCCTTGATTCTTTTCGGAAGTTGAACTTTCTTCCTCTCTGTGAAATTCTTGCCACGGTGCTCCTGAGACATGAAAACCTAATGTTGAATGCAAAGTATGGTCAAAACACAAATAGCTTACCCAGTATCCACAAACAAGACTCCACTGCATGGCAGGAGGTTGTTGAGCTGCAATTACTGAACATAATTACCCTTAGAAGGCGGTTCTTGCAGGACATTTACTCTATTTATGAAGTCCCAGGCGCAGTCAACCATAGCGTTAGCAACCCTGCCAGCAAATTTAGCACGCTCACCACCTGAAGCATTACCCTGTGTGCCAGCACAAGGAAATGAGAATAAATAAGAAGTCTTGGCTTCCAGATATCAGGAGTTTAAGACACATACCATAGTCCATCTGTGATATACTCCTGCATAGATAGATGCCCCACGAAACAAAGAAAAAGAAATGTAGAATTTCCAATTTGCAGCAGGCCAGGGTCTTGCCTGAGAAATATTTTAGAACAAGTCAGGAAAACAGCTAATAGAATGTGGCTTACCCATTGCCAACCTGCAAGATGTGTATTTGATGCTTACAGAGAAAGAGCAGTATACGGAAAGGTACTCTTCCAGTTGAGGAATCCCATCTGGAATGCCAGTCTCTTGAAACCCTCCATAAGAAGTCCTTTCAATGGGTGCTGCATCAATAATATATGGCTGAAAGGGAAAGTCGTCAGAGTCAACCAAAACAAGTAACCTACCATTATAGTGAAACAAAAAAACAAGAAAAATGTGACAAAAATGGATATCCCCTCTAATGCATATGGTTTAAATTCAGAGCAGTGATAATAAGCTGCGCCCCCCCCCCCCCCCCCCCAATATAAAAATGAGACCAGTAATAAGATTAAGCAGCACAGTTTACTGCATTAGAGGGGCACTGCAATAGAAGAGAGATCAGATCCACTCCATTTGGCCAGGGTTTAAAGGGTTACACAAAACATCTTAACAACTCTTATCTCTAGCAACAATTTCTATTGATGGTCACCACTATGCAAGGAAAATATGGTACAAACAATAAATATGCATTCTTCTTTGAAACAAGCTTGAGCCTTGAGCAAAGTGAAAATAAGTAAAATGTGTATTTAAACGAGTACACCAAACAGCATCACATTCAAATTTCAAAGAACTACCAATATCGGAATATAGCATGAAGAGATATGATGCAAAAAGTAATGTGTTACACTAAATATAGGCGATTGATGCCTACCAATGTTAAAATAAGAAAGTACTTCATACCAAGCAGCTATAAGCAACATCACACATCTGATTCCCCAAAGTAGATAGTTCCCAATCAATAACGCCAATTACTCGATCCTGTATACAAGCAGATATAATTGTCTTACAAAACATGTAAAATTATATGCCCAACGTAGACAAATGCACGAACACTTGCAATGACAGAAATGCAGACCTCTGTTGGATGAAAAACTAGATTATCAGGGCGGTAATCACCATGAACAAGACCTGTTCCTGATGCTAAGGAATCTTCTTTAGGTACATGTTCTTTCAGCCAACGTGCTAGATCAAGCATCCTCTGATAACGTGCAGGCTTCCCTTCACCAGTGGATGCAAGATATTGCCTCTCCCATCTTTCAACCTGAAACACGAAATAGAAACTAAGTAAATATGAAAGAGAAACTATCTTCAAATGCAATTGAGTATCACAGACAAACATCACACAAATCAATACAGCTAAGAATCTCTTTCTTAACCTGAGTGATCAAGCTACAAGTTGTCAGGCAATATCCATTCACGCAGAAAAGAACAATTGGAAATAGATGCCTGTATCGCTTATAGACTAACAAATTAAATGAGTGCTGCTTAAGAGCATGTTCATTTAGACACAAATGAAGAGAGGGCATATTGCTTGTAAACTTTACATACAGTAATAATAAAGGTTACTAAACTGAGGGAGAGAGAAAATGAAGGAGTCAGAGGAGTGAATCAACATGCACAAAATATGAGATTAGAAATAGAACCTACTTGTCTTTTGCAATAATTATCTCTTCTCCCATACTTTTGTAATCCAATGGCATTAACATCAACTTTGTGCATAGCAGCCAAAGTTTTGGCAGTAGAAAAATATATAGCCCGCCTTTTAGATGGAGTTACCCCCTGTAACAAAAGGATAAAAAAACACAAACTAGAAGTTACCACAGATGGGTGTACACATTGTGTATATATAGGCACGGTGCCCTGTGTTTCCACTAAAAGCGGTAGCAAGCTAGATAAATAACTGCTTCATAAATATTAAACATTACCAGGAACACTGGGCTCCTGGCCAGCAAAAAAAGTACATAAGAACACGGAAAAAACAGCATACCGGCAACGCACTATCAGGATATATTATTCCTTCCAGATACTCCATTATATAGAAAGGAGTTCCAATTACACGTGCATCTGTGCAGAGACAATAAACCTTCGGGACAGGAACATCTGTGTGATCACCCAGAGCTTTGAGAACCTGCTTCCGACAGGAAATGACTAGAGTAAGCTCATATATGTTATTAGAAGAAAGGGAACACTACATAACTGTTTCATGCTGACAAAGATGTAAGCAATTACTAAGGTAAGCCAAATTGCCGCAGGCAAGGGCGGAGAGAGGGGGGGCAGGTCCCCCTATGCACGTGAAATTTGCACTGAAATTTTTAAAGTTCAAATAAAATTTAAAAATGTAACACTGTTGGTGCTCCCTAACATTCAAAAAATCAATTTTCTGGCTCCACCCCTAGCCGCAGGTAGAGGCAATTATCAGAATTCAAGTGATTTTCGTAATGCTCAAATGAATAAACTACCTACTAGTAAGCAGAAACCATACATTCACGCACACTTTCCACCGAACGCAGGAATTTCACAGGAATCAGTTCATTTTCACAGGAAAAATGCAGGAACGGGGAAAAATTCCCGCGTTCCAAACAGGGCCTGAACTGAATTTTACAGGATTCCCGCGGTCCAGATTGTGAGATGCCATTGCATTAAACATGGAAAATGCAATGAGATGCCATGTAACATGGAAAAGACGACAAAACAAAAGGTCTAATCAGTACTGATTCTGCCCCTTTCTCTTCCTGTATACACTGTTAACTAACAAAATCTAATACCAATACAGCTCTGCCTGTGAAAGGGAAACAGTAGATTCACTAATCCAATCTGAGCTTTCGACGCAAGGTACGCTACCGATGGGTCAATCGTGATCCCACAAGCTCGCATCCACTAGGACATCGGATTCGCGCCCTTTTTGATGCGCACGGGGTACAGAAGGAGAAGAGCGGGGCGAGGAGACGGAGATGAAACCGGAGCGGACCTGATACTCGCGCTCGACGGCGTGCGCGGACTGGAGGATGGCCCCGGGCGGCTTCTTCCTGAGCACGTAGCGCCTGGCCGGGCCCCCGCCGGGGGCCGAGGCGTGGATGCAGTAGGTGGGGTTGGACTGGCCGTGCCCGAACTGGGTCAGCGACAGCGCGGGCGCGGGGCCCGGGAAGTCCCGGATGTTGGCGGCCAGGTAGCGCAGCAGCGCCGCCTCGTCCAGCGCGGCCGCTGGGTCGACCGGCCGCAGCAGCTCCGAGGTCAGCTTCGCCATCCTAGTCGGATGCGGCAGCAGCAGCGGGTCGGTTGAGGAACCAAGAAGGAGACTGCGATGCCGAGGGAGACAAACAATACAGCGTGGACGGATTTGGGTAGGCAGCTCGCTCGTGCTCGTATTTGGGTTGGGAGGGAGAAGATGGGGAGTCGACGCAGGGCGGCCACTCTCCTCCTGTGTGCCGCCGTGACGGGAATCGGTTGCGTGTCATGTCCCTCTCTCATCCCGTACCATCCGGAAAGGTGATACGGAAAACGAAAACTGATTAAGCCGTACGTCGCAAAAAAATGATTAGGCCATAGTACGAGATTTCTCGAGCTAAAAAAGAAACTGTGAAAGATTATGATAATTAAATTCTTTATTAATTATACTTTTATAGATAATATTATAATTTTTTATAATTCTCTTGATAATTTTGGTCAAAATTTAAGATTCTTTGACTCTCTAACAAAGTTGAAATAGCTTTAGACACGAAAAAAGTATAAAGAATGTAAGACCGGTTTCCATGGAACCAAGAGAATTGGAAAATAACCTGAGAAGCATGTTTTTAAAAAATACTAGCAAATATGCTTGTCTGTTGTAAAAGGGTGTAGGAAAATGGTAGAAATATTGTTTTTTAGGCCCCGCTTGGTAGGGCTCGAGTTTCTCTGCCGTAATGAGCCGTTTTTATTCCTCATCTGCTCTCCTCTTAAAAAAATATAAAAAAATAAAAACTAACACATGAAGAATATTAAATCTTCTACTTGTTTGCGTCGTCGACGTTGCCCATCTCATGAACAATATTAAACCATTTTAGCAGCTAATTATTTTATGCTTGAACTATAGTAAAGATTTCATACTGATCGGATCATGTATAAATTGGTTATTAATTCATTTAGATTTAACAAGCATAAACACTAAATAGATTTATAACTAATTTATACATGATTTAATGTTGTAGTTCAATCATACAATAACTAGGCCACCATAAAAAAATTTACAACAATCGAAACAGAGAAACTGCAGTTATCGATTATTCAAATTAATTACAGAAAAGAATATATCTAAATCTATAGCAAAAAATATACTAAAATATATCATACTATATGTTCATTGTGTATATATACTTATGTGGAGTCCAACAAAATTTAGTTTTTCATTTTATGATTTATTCTGATTTACTATGGATTTTTTAAAAAATTTGACAGAAATAAAGAAAAGTAAAGACAAAATCGTCTTCAAAATCATTTATAACAAGATAAAAGCACACGATTTCAAAAGTTGAGGGAGATAGTTTGTTCGGTTTTAGAGTTCGTGGAGCAAAAGTAGACTTTCGCAAAAAATAAGAGAGGAAAAGTGATTTTTTTCCTAAAATAATGTCTTGTCTACAAATATCCTATATATTATTAATAAAGCCCACGAACATTATTATAGCTCACATATATTGTTTTTTTTTAAACGAAAAGCTCAACACTAGTTTTGCCGCTAATCTATACCTATAAACACAGGAAACATTTTTAAAGCTAACACATGAACTATATTAAATCTTCTACTTTGCCTCGTCGAGGTTGCCCATCTCGATGTCGACTCCGTCAGTGTCATCGCCGCCATTGACAAACCGTTTCTAGTACCAGTGCGTCTTCCAGACGCCTGCCATGTCCTCGATGGGCACACCCTTGGTCTCCGGCAGGAAGAGCGCGATGAAGAGCGCCATGACGACGACGCAGGCGGCGAAGAAGAAGAAGAGCACGAACTTGAGGCGACACAACATGGGGAGGAAGGCCTGCACGACGGCGAAGGTCATGAGCATGTTGACGGCGACGGTGATGCTCTGGCCCGCCGGCCGCACCTCCAGCGGCATCACCTCGCTGGGCACCAACCACCCCAAGGGCCCCCACGACCACGCGAACCCAGCCACGTAGGCGCACATCACCACCACCGTCGTCGCTGCGTAGGCCGGCGGGACCGTCGCCACGCCGCTCCACCCGAACTTGACGGCCATCAGCGCGCCCACCGCCACCTGCGCCGCCATCATCTGCGCGCCGCCCTCCAGGAACAGCGCGCGGCGGCCGACGCGGTCCACGGTGAACACCGACACGAGCGTGGACAGGAGGTTGACGAGACCGGTGATGACAGCCGACATGAGCGAGGCGGTGCCGCCGAAGCCCAGCGTCTTGAACAGCACCGGCGCGTAGAACATGATCACGTTGATGCCCGTCAGCTGCTGGAACAGCGGGATCGCCACCGCCATCACCAGCTGGGGCCGGTACCGCCGGCGCAGGATGTCGCGCCACGGGCGCGTCACCGCCCTGGACGCCTCGCCGGCCGCCACCAGGTCGTCGTACTCGGCGGCCACGTCGTCGGTGCCGCGCACGCGCCGCAGCATCCGCTTCGCCTCCTCGGGGCGGCCGCGCTCCAGGAGGGAGTTGGGCGTGTCCGGGAGGAACAGGGAGCCGACGGTGATGATGGCGACCGGGACAGCCGCCAGCCCGAGGCTGAGGCGCCAGCCCCACCCGCCGGCGATCCTCGCCGTGCCGTAGTTGATGAGGTTGGCGAGGAGGATCCTCAACGTGATCATGAGCTGGAATCCGTTGTTGAGCATGCCGCGCATCCTCCCTGGCGCCATCTCCGACAGGTAAACCGGCACGCTCTGGTTGGCGAACCCGACGCCGACGCCGAGCAGCACGCGGCCCAGGATGAGCATCGCCACGTTGACCGCCGCGCCGTTGAGCACGCACCCCGCCAGGAAGGTGACCCCGCCGGCGAACATGGACCACTTGCGGCCGGCGGCGCGGGTGACGGACGCCGCCAAGAGCGAGGCCACGAGCGCCGACACGTAGAGCGACGACGTGAACAGCGTCAGCAGCTGGCTGTCGAACTTGCAGTACTGGTTGCCGCCGTCCGCCGACTCCGTCTGCTTCAGGTACACCGACGGGAAGAAGCGGCTCAGGAAGGGGTCCATGGACGTGACGCCGCCGGAGATGCCGATGTCGTAGCCGAAGATGAGGCCGCCCGTGGCCGCCACCGTGCACGCCATCAACACGAACAGGGTCAGGCCGCCGGGGTAGTCCTGCCGCCGCCCGGCCGACGCCCTCGGCGCCACTGCCACGCCGCCCGCCATTGCCACAACAAGACGACGGCACTCACGTACGTATATGATGGATTATTATGGAACCGAAGACGATCGACGACACAACAGCGTTGATGAATGCGATTTCGTGGTTCGCGAGACTCGCAATGCAAAGACTACTTCACCGATTTCTTCTTCTCTCTCGTTGATTCTTCTTCTGGTTTCGAGGGAAGAAGAAGCAAGCCGTCGCGTTGGATTTATAGGTTGGCATGTGCATGTCGGAACTGCGAAAACACGGTTCAGTTTTGCCGAGTCCGATGCGAACTCCGATGACCGGATGAGGTGCTTCCAATCCGCTAGAGCCTAGAGGCTAGACTTGCCGAATAACACTGAAAACTTCCCTTGTTTGTACTCCACTGAACTGTTACGAAGTCCCACATAAAAAGAAAAAATGTTGTCGGACCTGCAGTCTGCACGTTTCATGACGGCATGAGATAACTACTAGTACTACTGGAATTGTATTAGGAGACTCGTGCTTTCCGTAGAAATCTTGTGCTTTCCTAGGCATACTTTGGAAAGTGGTCTTCATATATGTGCACGCGACTATCCTAGTGCAATTATATTCCTATATATACTAGGAAAATCTTCTAACCGTAGGGAAATAGAATAATACCTCCTCCACCCACATATTATAAGATTTCATCGGCAGCCATAATGTTATTTTTTTTCTAACTCATCTCATCTCAGCTTTTCATCCTCATTTTAGCAGCTTATTTTCTCTTACAAAACATAATTGAAAGAGACGAATTAAGCTACAAATAAGTCCCGCTAAAAAGGCCTGCAGCTTGCTTTCATGGAACAGGCACTAGTAGAAAAAACATTTTTGTTGCCACGTCGTTTTTTTTCACAGCGGTTCACAATTTCATGACGTCAGTACAAAAAATAGGGTGGGCCCAGCAAGAGAACCGCCTGTGTAAAACCATTTATACAGGCGGCTGACATTATGAACCGCCTGTGTAAATACCTGTAGAGTTAATTTTTTTGATTTTTGTAAACGATCTCTGATGGAAAAACTTTGTACATGAAAGTTGTAGATCTCGAAAAGTTATGAAACTTTGTAGTTCACAACTTTTTCATTTGAAATCATCTTGTCATCGAAAATTACGTTTGAATGTGTCAAATTTGAAATTTAAATTTTTGTAAACGACCTCGGATGAAAAAACTTGCTACATGAAAGTTGTAGGTTTCGAAAAGTTATGAAACTTTGTAGTTCACAACTTTTTCATTTGAATTCATTTAGTGGCTCAAACAATCAATTTACACTCGGTTTAATATAGAATATGAAGAAGTACTAACGAATTTAGACACAGGTGAGTCATAGGTGGAGTGGTAGAGGAGGTACCGCACGAGGGTGAGGTTCTCAGGTTCGAATCCCCGGCGGAGCGCGTTCGCGAAAAATGCGCGACTTACGACGGGCGGGCGGATTAATACTGTGCTTGTCCCAGGATTTAATTTTTTTTTTCAATTTTAAAAACGACAAAGTGAGCCGCCTGTGAAAACCTCCTCACAGCCCGCCGCCTGTACTGTGGGCCGATTAGTACTGACCCCCAGTACAGGCGCTGATATAAATGCGTCTACCACCGCCTCTAAAAATGTTTTTTTTACTAGTGAGGAACAAACACCTTCTTCGATTTGAAAATATAGAGGCAAAATTACAAAGTTTTCGGGCATGAACAACGCTGATTTTTCTGGAAAAAAAAGATAAAAAAAACTGAGAAATTAGAAAATCTACGTAGTATAATTTTTTAAATTCTGGCTCAATAATGACTTTCCCAGTGTAGCCTAACTAGTAACTGCCCAGCCCATCGGCATAGCGCCACTGCGGTACAGGGAAAGGAAAGAAAGAACTTCATATCACTCCAGGCGACTGCGAGACGAATTATACACACAATGTACGGTATGAACAAATGTACGTAAAACCTACCATTACAAGCACATCTGAGAGATTATTAAGGACATATTTGGTACAACTCTGCTTCATTAGTGAAGCTATTTTTTTTCTTCATGAGCAACTTTTTATATAAAGTTGAGCTATTTTGAAAAAAAATATTTGACAAAACAGCTTTATACATGGATATGAGAGAGAAAAAGGAGAAAGTTGTGATAAGCTACTATTTTTATCTTCATCCCACTTCATATCTTTGTGAGATTGAAAAGAGGTGTTTGACAAAAAAAAACCCACTGTTATGAGTTATACCAAACAAGCTCTAAGAGTCAGACTAAACTGGCAGATGTCAAAGTTTGATGAAGTAATCACACTGTCTCACTTTTAATGCACACATCGTCTATCACTAAAAGAACAAACCTGTTAAAAAATGGAATAAATATAGAGAAATACCAAAATACCAGCTGACCTACGTTCAATTATTGGCTCTAAAATTACCTTTCCTTCCGTTGCATATGCATATATATATAATTCAAACTTTGAGAGCATATATGTAGTCGCGTGTAGGTTAGGAGTACAATTCAGTACCCAGTTAGCTGACCGGCCTCTGAAGCGCAGTAGATGATTTTTGTGTACGTTGATTGCGAATCGCCGTGCTAAACGACATCCAAGGAAATTGTCAAATTGACCAGCCGATCGATCGATGAAGCTAATTAAGCTTTGTTATCCTTCTTGCTGCGTCGTCATTATTAGGAGTACTTAGGATCAGTTTATTTATACTCTCTCTCTATATACTCCTATGAGTTTGTGCGTGACGATGAAGTTGGATAGTCCACGTACGTATGATCGACCCGCTGCGTCTGTCCATTCCGTCGTCAAATCTCCTCGCTCGTCGTGGTCACCGGTAGGACGTACAAGTGCCACCGTCGTAGGTTTACAGCTGTAGTTCTTTCTCTGTCTCGTCAACCAGACTTTTCTTTACAAACGATCGACGAGTACACACACCTCTATATATACTTTTCTCTACATCAGTGTAAGCATCATCCTTAGTACAAAATCCTTACACTGATGATGATTGAAGTCAAAACTCAAAAGACACGTCCACCGGATTACACAGTTCCTCCGGAGCGTGACAACCCGGCCAGCAGAGACAGTAACCATGCATTATTCTATTACAGAGGGTGGCTTAACGTGATAGTAACCATGGAGAATTTTCAAAAAAAAAAAAATAGTAACCATGCATGAAGAGTTTTGTAACGTTGTTTTCAAAACTGAGACCCGGACAGCTAAGGCAGTAAAACCATGCATTTTTTTTTATATTTTAGTAGAATTTGTCGAGAGCTAGGCTTATAGACACGTTTCAAGATTATATGAGAATGTCATATAGGTCTAATCATATTAGGAGTCATTGCTGTAAGCTAGCACTATTAGAGAGATTGAATTAGAGCAAGTGTAACTGGTTTATAATATATATTATTTAATAATCCAAAGTATAATTCCAATTTGAAGTCTCTTTTTTCCCCAAAAAAATATCAACTGAAAATAATATATACCAAAAACACTCTGATAGCAGCCAGTAAACCAACTGACCAAGTGCATCCACACTCCTCGCTCGTAGCTTGCAACTTGTAAAACGGACGGCCAGGGACCTAATAAACAAACAAGTCAGATATATGTACGTCTTTATCGCGGGAAGAATCCCTCCTCTCTCAAGGCCTCACAGCATATCCCAGCCAACCTTGATCGCCACGTTTCTAAAAAAAAGCCTAGATATTCCACTACTGTCGTGTCTCATATTGCCACGTCTAACCAGTCTTGTAGTTTAACCCCAGTGTGTTGGCATCGTTTCGGTGGATGCCGTATGAGCCACGCTATCGCTTCGTGTGACCCAAGCCAGCTTCTGGTCGCATCCGTGTCACACCCAATTTTAAGGATAAAATTGAATATGAATAACTCATGTGTGCCTAAAGATCAATCACACACATAAGCCGACAAACCTTTAAATAGTACCATCACTGAGTGCTTATTACATAACGAATAATATTTAAATAACATAACAGTGGAAAATAAAGATAGCTCTCGCGACGAAGCTCCACTTCACAGGGAACGCCGACTGGTTGACCACTAGCCTAGTACTCCTCACGGTAGTCTTCGTAGCCATCTGAAGGGGTTGAGAAAGCAAGAGTGAGCACTTACGTACCCAGCAAGAGTAACATAGGGTTATGAAGCTCAAAAGGTTAACACTGGCTGTACTGCGGTTGCTTTTAACTTGATCAAGTTTTACCAACACTTAGCTTTAGTTATGCATAACCCAAGTAGTAACCACATGATAAGATTTAGTAAACAACATTAACCATTAAACATTAAACAACATGATCATCTACACTGTGAGTTTTCCAGGCCGCTCGTAACCGTGAGCACGGCTATCATGATAGATTTACACTCTGCAGAGGTTATACACTTTACCCACAAGCCATGTTACTCATATGCCCGAGTTTATAACTCCCATAACACTTCCAAGGTGAGTGGGCAGGGAACACTATGAAGTCTTTCTAAAGTATTCCCAACATGTTGTCAGACCCTACGGACCCAAGGGCAAGGGTATGCAAAGCCTCTACTCGATGGTACCTTTCGAAGCGGTAACCACCCTAGAACATGCCCTGCAACCAGCTCGGCAATGGTGCCTTTCACGAACTGCCAACATGCTAGTACGAATCTTTATACTTGACTAAAGCCAGAGCCATTATAGCATTCATGGTTGTATTAGAAATCCCAGCTTTTGCCCTACAGTGGGGTCCTATTCCATGTTGCTACAAAAGCCAATTTTCTCTCATTGTTGCATATATCATTAGTCAAGATTCATCTCAAGATCCATTATAGTAGAGCATAGCAAAGCTACCCATATGCATGTAAACCCATGGTGACAAGGTAAAGGATAACAAATCTATGGTATAGATCTAATAGGAATCAAATTAGACACATGCAATAATGACTAAATTGAATCATGGTGAATAGGTAACAAGGATGATCCCATGTTAAACTTGCCTTGATCACAAAGCTCCTGGTGATCCTGATCTACTGCAAAGAACTCTTGGTCAACGAAGATCTCACCGGCTGTACTCGATCAACATCACCACGCAATCATCCGAACAATCATACACGAAGCAATAAAGACATGATCAGAATATTACACCATAAACAATAAAGAGACTTTGAAAAGGTTATAAAACAGATCTATACTTTACTACGATCACAAAGACACGAGAATCACACTAATCGGATCTAAAACGGAGAAGTTATAGATTAAACGGGATTTTGAAGAGAGCAAGATTAAAGCATTAGAAAAGTAATTTTCTCTGATTTTCAAAAGTAATTAACATAGGTGAAATCTATACTACTGGATAGAGCATAAAATTACGGATCTAACGCAACTTGAACGGGTCGATTTGGATTTAAAACGAAGAAAATATAGGCATTTGAAAATTAGTGGCAAAACTGAAAATAGGAAATTCCTTTTATTTTTGAATTAAACAGATTCAAAAAAGGGAATACGTTTTCCCGAGGGGAAAGCGTAGAGAGCAAAGGCGCTATGGACTGCGGGTTCAAAAGAGGAAAAAAGCAGGGGCTCTTTAGCAAAAGATCTAGACGAAGGGGTATCTTTGTTTTTGGGCCGTAGGATTCAAGATGGAGGGCTCAGATTAGCTCTGAGGGGTGAGAGAGAGAGGACGGCGGCGCGGCGACCGGAGTTCGGCGGCGTGCGGCGGTTCCATTGCCGGCCGAGGAGAAAACTCGTCGGCGTAGATCGATCCTGAGCTAGGGTGCTCGGTTTCCACATCTGAAAGCACCGGGAGATTGAGGATGCGAAGGCGAACCCACCCAGAGCCATGGCAAGGCTCGGGGACGGATGGAGAGTGCCAACGGCGAAGCACGGCGGCGGCGAGCGCTCTGCGCACGGCGGCTCGAGGCAGACAGAGGCTCGGGTGGCCAATCCGGTCGGGAAACGGCTCGGGAAGCTAGGGGGAAGCACGACGAACCTATCTAGGGCCTCTGCGGGACTTGATCGGGACGGAGGAGGCCTGACGACGGCGAACCGCGGCGGCGGAGCCTCGGTGAACGGTGGCGCGGGCTACCAGTGCACACCGGAGAGGGAAAGAAGGGAAATTGGGCATTCGGAAACGTCGCGAAGAAGATGCGCGGGTCGAGGAGACTCACTGCAGTCGGATTCGAGCAGAACGGCGGCGGCTCGACGGCGGAACGCGGCGGCACTTCTGTGGCGGTTGCGAGGCGATGGATGGAGGAGAACGGCGCGGGCGACGCTATTTATTGCGGCCGAGGGAGTAGAGTCCTACCCGCACTCGAGCGCAGGCGCGGAACGCGCGGGGGAGCAGTTGCGGACGCGGCGTCGACGCGGCGTCGCGGCGCGGACAGTGTCCGGGTCGGGCACGGGAAGGAGAGGGGAGGAGATGACAGGCGGGACCGTCATGTCAGTGAAAGGGAGAGACAGAAGGGAGGCGCCGACAAGCGGGCCCGAGGTGTCAGTGGCAGAGGGAGAGCGCGGGCGCGGAGCTGGGCCGGCCCACTGGAGAAGAAAGGGAGAGGGGGAAGGAGGCCGACCGAGTGGGCTCTCGGGCCAGAAAGGAGAAGAGGGAGATTTTTCTTTTTCCTTTTATTTTCTTTTTCAAAATGATTTTCCAAACAATTTTCAAATGGAATTTTGAAATTCTTTTCAAGGTTTTGCAACTTCAAACAATACAAAGAAAAATGCAGGGCATGAGATGCATCACACATGTTGAACCCTAACATGGAATTTATTTTTAGTTTTATATATTTAATTCTATGCTTCACAAAATGACTTGAAATTAAATCAAATTAAACTCAAATTCAAATCTATTTTGCTATTCAAATTTTAGGGTTTTACAGTCCGCCACACGCGGACAATTTCAATACCGCATTATCCTACGCTTCTCTTCCGTGCCGTCTACCCATCACAAATCGCCGCTCCGGCTCAACCCCATGGACCGTGGTCCTCCCCCATCGCCTATCGACCGCGACGCTGACCACGCCCGTCAACACCAGCATTCAGCCTCGGCAGTGGTGGCGGCGCCGCCGGGTCGCTCGGCACCTTCCTCATCTCCTTGTGTGAGCTGCAGCTGTAGAACCGGCTGCTCGGCTAGACCGCCCCATCGCATCCACTCAAGCCAGGTCGGGATTACGCCCCCACCGTCGTCCTCCCTCAGCTCCCTCGACTCAAACATCCCGATGCGGGTGCGGTCGCCAGTTGCAGCCAGCCTGCTCGACTTCACCGGCATTGAGGAGTTGACCACGACCTTGACGGTGGTGACAGCCCCGCTGCCACTGTTGCCCAAATGTCCCGACGGAGTGCGCTGCCGGCTGCCGGACTACCTGCTCGGTCGTCGGACTGCCAAGGACCTCCACATAGGCCCCTGTCTCCACCAATAACAGGTATCTTATTCTCTCATTCTATATGCTACGTGCTCTATATTCTGTCCTATACAGATTTGCAATTATCTGTACAAATCTAAACTGTCAGCTCTGACCACTACATCTGCCTTTCTCGATCTAGAGATTAGAAGGACCACAAGATCCAACATACGCTTTTCGATGCAATGAAACAAAATGTTTGGTTGGATTTTAATAGCACAGAAATCCAAATATGATTTGAGTTCCAACAAATATGCATCTGACTAATTGAGGTGATAGGAACAGAATTCTCTAACACCTTCTAATAACTGAAAATGAGGCAGGTGTAGTAGTTTATTACTGCCTGTCGGTGTTATGATCCGGGGGTCAAGTCCACCGGCTAGTAAATTTGTATATTGCGTGTTCCCTCTCCCAGATGTGATGCAAGAAGGACACAAGATTTATCCTGGTTCGGGCAAAGAAGGCCCTACGTCCAGCGGGGGAGGATGACTTGTATTATCTTGCACCGAAGTGCTCGTACAGGGGGGTACAAGCTGGTTTACACGGGGTTGCTCTGAGTGAGCTGAGGCCTAAGGCTAGCAAGGCTATCCTAGGCGGTCGGTTGGTTGCTCGAGGGGTCGACCGAGCAACGGGGCGTGTGGAGTGTAAGGATCAGAGCTGAAGTCTGAGTGAGAAGTGTCCGAGCGAGTGTGGGTTTATGCGAGAGTTGTCGCGAAAAAGGATCCCCCTTCTTCTATCTCGGCATACCCTTTTATAGACCAAGGGGAGGCCCGAGGGTACAGAGTCCTAAACTGTTGTAGTATGGGAGGCGTGTCCGCGGCATAGTGTTGGCGAAGGGACGTCGATCACTGTGGCGGCGTGGCCTTCCCATCCTTCCGGCGCTCCGGGGCGTGGTGACAGTAGACTAGACGTCGCGGCACGGCGCGACACAGTAGGGTTCTGTGAGCGGGTGCGAGTCCCACAGTTGAAGCGGGACAGGGCGGATAGGACGGAGCCCATACCGGAGCTGTTGGAGGTAGGGGTCGAGCCCCCTGGTCGAGGGGAGGGGTCGAGACCCGTGTGGCCTCGTCGTGTCCCTGAAGACGTCGTCGAGGGCCGTCCTGTTCACGTCTCGAGGGGTGCCTCTGAAGTCCGTACTCGCGACGTGGTTACAGCGGCAGCACAGTTGACGGAGGTCCGGGTCATGGCGGTGAGTTTATGGATTTGACTATGGTCGTGGGCGTCCATGGCGTTAGGTGGATTCCCTTTAACCCATACCGGGAGCAGTTGGGCTGATCGAGCTTCCCGTTCGGGGGTCGTTCGTTCGACCCCTTTCCGTCGGTTAGAGTAGAGGCGGAGTCGGAGAGGTCGAGGCAGAGGCGGAGGGGTCGTTCGTTCAACCCCTGGTCTATCATTCGGCGTCGAGGTGGAGGCGGAGGGGTCGTTCGTTCGACCCCTGGTCCGTCATCTTTCCAGAAGCAGGCCGGCCCACGACTGGTCGTTGTCGTCGGTGCAGGGGGCCTTCGTGTGATGGGCCCTTCTTTACTGACTCGAGCGGTTGGTTGGTTCCTGTCTTAAAAATGGTTGCTATGTTTAAGCGTTAAATTATCGAAGGGTTTAGGGTACCCCTTACCTTTGTACCCGACAGTAGCCCCCGAGCCTCTGTGCGGATAAGGAGAATCCGCATAGGGGCTTTTGGCATTGACCTGCAAAGTTAGTAAGAGATTCGATTCTCCGTGGGGTGCGCGCGAGCGCACCCCGCGGGGGTAGCCCCCGAGGCCCCAGAGGAGTGATTAAGAACTCCTCTGGGGGCTATGATATGTGTTTTCTCGGGGGGTAAGGGTTACCCGGAGCTTTTGCCCTTGACCTGCAGGGTCAGTAAGAGGTTCGATTCTCCGTGGGGTGCGCGCGAGCGCACCCCGCGGGGGTAGCCCCCGAGGCCCCAGAGGAGTGATTAAGAACTCCTCTGGGGGCTATGATATGTGTTTTCTCGAGGGGATTTAAGGTTACCTGGAGACGTGGGGCCTTACTGAGGGGTCGATTGCGTTTGCCAGGCTATGAGCGTTCCTTTCCCTAAAAAGAGAGGTGCTCGAGGGCGGCTATCGAACCCTTCCGAGGGCCAGCCTTCGTTCCCTCGAGCGTTACTGGAGTCACAGCGCCCCTACCGAGAGGTGAACTCTGTCTGCCAGGTCACGAGTGTTTTCGACCCTCTTTCGTCGAGGGGTGCCGTGCGTAGTTGGGCCCTCGAGCCCTGCGTGGTTGGGCCTTCACTACCTCATAGCGTCCTTCCCATGGATCCTTGCGTTCGGATTGTGGGCGAAGAGCATCGTGCTATCCCCGTTAGGACGAGCCTCGAAGTCCTCTGTGAGCTGGTGTCGGGCAGGTATCCATAGAAATGGTGCCCAGTACGGGTAAAAATCCAAGTGAGAACTCGTGCCCTATTCGATAGGGGTCGATTAGGAGCCCGGAGGCGTTCTCATTAAGCAAGACCATATGGCTTACCACGGTGCCAACTCCGTTCGATGGGAGTTGGTGGTTCGATGCCTCCCGGCGTAGGGATCCTTAGGTATTCCTTGGTTATGCCTCGGATATGTCCCAGGGGACCTCGAGAGTTCGTTCTCGAGCTAGGGGCACGCGCCTGGCCCCCCGGGTCATCCCTGACTCGCATACTCGAGGGCGGCTGTCGAACCCCGTTCGTGGGGCCAGCCTCCGCCCCTCGAGATTTTAGGGGCGGACCGGAGTCCGTAACCATGGGTCCTTCCTGACCTCAGGTACTCGAGGGCGGCTGTCGAACCCTATGTAAGGGCCAGCCTTCGCTCCCTCAAGATTTGACGGATGGTTCGTCATCAGCCGCTAGCCTCCGAAGGTGAAGTCCTACCCTGTGGAATGCGGAGGGGGGAAGTGGGTATTTGTATTGAACATGGGGACATACCTGTGCCTTTGTTGGATCTGCCCGTTGGGCTCGAGTCCTCGAGGGAGGCTGTCGAACCCTGTGTAAGGGCCAGCCTTTGCCCCTCGAGACTTGGGAGTGGACTGTAGTTGATAACCCGAGGTCCCCTCAGACCTCAGGTACTCGAGGGCGGCTGTCGAGCCCCGTTCGTGGGTTGGCCTTTGTCCCCTCGAGATTTTGGGGGTGGACCGGAGTCCATAACCCGAGGTCATTTCTGTCCTTAGGTACTCGAGGGTGGCTATCGAACCCCCTTTCGAGGGCCAGCCTTCGTTCCCTCGAGATTTTGACAGACTTGCCGTCGTTGGTTGCTTACCTCTGAAGATAACGCTTCCCGTCGTGCTTCTTTTTAGGAGACGTCCGTTCAGTCGCAACAGTGGCAGACGCAAGGCGGAGTGCGGTGCGGGGCCCGATGATGGGATAGGACGCCTTACCCTAGAGGAATACGAGGAGGTGGTATATAGGCACATTAAATGCGGAGATTCACTTGCCTGTTTGTCGGATCCGCCCGTTGGCCTCCCGGTTATAAATACCGGAAGCGAGGAGTCCGCCGCTCCTTTCTCGCCATTGCCTTCCTTGCCTCCTTCTTCCCACCGCTGCCTTAGACGCCCTTTGAGCCGGACTTCTACGCACGTGAGAGAAAAGAGAGGAGTGATTGAGAACGTACCTTCCGCCCCCACGTCCGAGCACGTCAGCCTTCTTGCCTCCATGGCCAAGTACAGCCTTCTCGGCCCTGATGCCTGGCTCCCGTCTTCTGTGACCGCCGCGCGCCTGGGTGACCTGGTGGAGAGCAGCTTCCTCCGGCCTATCACCTCCGTCGACCGGCCGGAGTGGGTGGTACGGCCGCAGGAGCACGCTGAGCCCAATCCGCAGGAGGGCTACGTGGTGAGCTTCGAGATCTTCCACTGGGCGGGGCTAGGCGCCCCTCCCAGCCGTCTTCTGCGCGGGATCCTCCACCACTACGGCGTGGAGCTTCAGCACCTCACCCCCAACGACATCTGTCACGCGGCGGTCTTCGCCGCCGTGTGCGAAGGGTATCTGGGGATCGAGCCGCACTGGGAGTTGTGGCTCCACCTATTTGAGGCGAGCCTATTCCACGCGTCGGTCGGCCGCGGGACCCGCAAGACGGTCAGGGCCGGGTGCTGCAGCATCGCCCTCAAGCAGACAGACAGCTGGATCCCGGCGAAGCTCTCGTCGAGCCACTCTGGATGGCATTCCGGGTGGTTCTATATGAGGAACAACGACGACTTGCTCCCCGCCTACACCGGGAGGACGATCGACTCGAAGCCCGACCACTGGAGGTACGGCGTCGAGAGGAAGAAGCAATCGCACCTCATCCACCTGCTCGACGCGATCGACCGTCTAAAGAAGGCGGTACTTACGACGGCGATCGTCGCGTCAGCCTTCCATCTATGGCGGGTCGTGCCGTTGATGGCTCGACCTCTACGCCTCGACGAGATGTGCCCGGGGATCGACCTCACGGGGTGTCACCTCATCGGGGACGAGCTACCCCCCGAGAGGGTGGCCCGCTGCGTACGTGCCTCCTTCGCGGGCGTGTTCGAGGTCACGAGCGTCGCCAGCGTCCCCATGAAGCCGGACCAGGGATACGTCCAGCTGGTACGACTCCCTTTCTTGCTAGTGTTCTCGTGTTTGCCTTGTTCACCTTCTTTGCTTGCGTCCTAACCGCCTTGTGTTCCTCAGGGGGACGTTGTCTTCCGGAAGTCGCCTCCGCCGGTAAAGGAGGAGCAGGGCGACTCCCAGGAGAGGCGTCTCCACGCCGAGCAGGACAAGAAGGCCAAGGACAAGGCCAAGAAGGACAAGGGCAAGAGGGCCCGAGAGAAGAAGGAGCGGGAGCAGCGTCGGGCCCGGCAGAGGCGGGCAGGCCTTTCCGAGGAGGAGTCGCCCTCGGAGGAGGATGAGGAAGAGGAGGAGAGCAGCGAGGGGGAGGCCGAGCCGCAGGGAGGGCTCGAGGGGAACAAACGACGCCTGAACAACAGAGGACGGTCGTTGGAACCAGAGGAGGAGAGGGGTCGACGTCGAGGTCGGCCCCTACTGGCGAGGTCGAGCCACGGGGGGAACGCCCCGTGGCTCCTCAAGGAGAGGTGCCGCGACAGACGCGCGGGCGATCGCCATAGTCCCCGTCGGGGGGTCAATCGGGCATGCCTCCAGCGCCTACCCGGTCGAGCGCACGGGTGCCGGGCCCGTCGGCACAGGAGGAAGCTAGCAGGGGGACGACGGGAGCGTCGTCGGCCCCTGCTCAGAAGACAGCGCCGAGGGCGGCCTCGATCCCCACCGCGGACCGCGAGAGGAGTGGCTCCCAGCGCGTTCCGTTCAAGCCCCCGAGCGGTTCGAAGTCCGGTGGCCGGAACCCCATGACCCCGAAGGGGTAAGTTGCTTTTCTGTCGATCGAGGGTATTTTTTCGTTGCTTGTGACTTGTGCTTACCGTCGTGTGCGGGCATCCTTTTCAGGTTGAAGCGCTTGGCGGAGGACACGTCCCTTGCCCCGGCCGAGAGGTTGAGGACGGAGGCCGCAGTCGAGGCGACCGTCGAGGCCGGTCCTGCTGCCCCGTCCCCTTCGACCCCCACCCCTGAGGCGGTGTGGGCGGCCAGGGCCCGGGGGGCGATGGGGCGAGGGGCGGCACAGGCTGCCGAGGAGCTGGCCCGAGCGGGGGAGGAGACGGGTCCGCCCGCGGCACCGGCGAGGTCTGCCGAAGTGGCGGGTGAACCCGTGCCCACCCACCTGTCGGAGGGAGGCGCACCCAACGCCTTGGAAGGCGCGAGGCCCGCGTCGACGGTGGTCGTGACCGAGGGGTCGAGCCCCAAGCCGCCACGGAAGTGGAGGTGGTGGACGTGGCCTCCGCCGACGAGGAGGAGGCCCCGGCTCGCCCGAGGCCGGGGCGGTGGCCCGAGAGCCTCGCTTCGTTGGAGGCGCGCCAGCAGCGTGAGCACCGGAGGTGAGGTCGCCAGTGGAGGAGCCCACCGCTGAGGAGGTGGCTGAGATGGTGGGCCCGGGGGAGATGGCCGCTGTGGGGGCCCCTTCGTCGGAACCGGGGTCGGCTCAGCCTCGCTTCGAGGTCGAGCATTGGTCGTCTCGAGGTAATTCGTCCTCCGACTTAGTCGACCCGTAGTGGATCTGCGGCGTTAGGTACTAATCGTTTTGTCTTTTTCACCGTGTAGGGTTGTTCTCCCGGCCGGGACTTCCCCTGCCCAGGGGCGATGGCTCGGAGGGACCGGCGACGTCCTCGCAGGGTGGCCCCGAGGTTGGGAGAGCCCAGCTCGAGGGGGCTTCTCCCTTCCTCGCTTGGGCGGAGAAGGTGGCACGCCACGGGGGTAGCGCTGAGATGCGCCGGGGCGTCATGTGGGAAGTCCAGGAGAGGATCGACCACCGCAGGGGGTTCTGGGGACAGAAGATCCTCGAGCTGGCCGACCCTCGAGACCCCGAGCACACCTTCCTCAAGCTCGATGACCAGGCCGCGCTCGGGGAGTGGGAGCACCTGGAGGAGTTCCGGGCCTGGTTCGAGCACTCGGTGCGCCTGGCCGCGGAGGTTGCTGCCGTGGACCTGCATCGGGGGATGGAGGTGAGTTTCTTTCTTCCTTTGATTTTGCTTGGATTGCCTGCCTGTTTCTTTCTGGTGATCTTCCTTTTCATCCTTGTCAGACGCTGAGGGCAAGGTCGTACGACAAGTCCCAGTTCATCCTCCGGACGTAGGAGCAGCTTCCCGCCCTCCGTGCTTCGCTGGAGAAGGCGGAGGCCGAGGCCGCCCAGGCAAGAGCCGAGGCGGCAACCGCGCGGGAGGAGGCCAAGGCCGAGGTCTCCTACGCGAGGACCGGGGTGGCCGCTGTGCAGGAAGTAGCCCGGGTCGCCCAGGAGACGGCGCAGTCGAAGATCGACGACGCCCTCCAGGCGGTCATCAAGGTCGGGCAGCAGCGGGATGCTACCCAGGAGGCCCAGCGCCAGGCGAAGGAGGAGGCCGCCCGGCTAAAGGAGGAGCTGGCCCGGGCAGCGGAGAGCATCCGGGGGCTCCAGGGGGACATCGACGCCGTCTCTCGTGAACGTGACACGCTGGTCGTTGCGGAGGAGAAGGCTCGGACTTGGATGGCCTCTCTGGGGGTGGTGGCGGCCAACCAGAAGAGAGCCCTTGATGACGCTGGCAAGGTCATCGAGGACCTCCAGGCTAGAGTCGGCGACCAGGCCTCGGAGCTTGTCGACGTCCACCGCCGACTCGAGGGGGCCGAGCAGGGCTACGCCACCCTGGAGGTGCATGCCCAAGGTGAGCTTTTTGAAAGTGTTGCTAAGTTTGCCCGGTCTCGACCCTTTTCCTGCTCTTTTTGTTTTGACCGAGTTTTATGCTTGTTTTGGCAGAGCTCGCAGCGGAAAAGGCCCGAGCCCACGAGGACCTGACCAGTCTTCAGGGCCTCCTCGGGGCGGAGGCGGGCCTTAACGAGAGGCTCGAGGGTGCCATCTCTTCCTTCTACGACGACCTAGGGGTCGAGCCGAAGCCGACGGTCGAGGACGACGCTCGAGGAGACTCCCTGCTGCGCCGCTTCTACTCCATGACGCAGGAGGTGACGGAGCAAGTCCGTGCTGCTCTGCACGTGGGTGTGAAGCGGGCACTCGCGGTCGTCCGCTCGGGCTACATCTACGACCTCAGCGTCGTCGCCAGCGCGTTCGTCACCGACCCGAGGCTGACTGACGAAGAGAACGAGGCGAGGTGCCATGAGCTGATCGAGCTTGCGGAGGTGGCCGGAGGCGAGCTGGCGAAGCTCTTCGAACCCGAAGTTCTCCCTTCGGCGGACGGAGATGGCGCCGAGTAGCCCTAGGCCTGCGAGCCAAATCTGGACAAGAAGGTCCATGTAATAGTTAGGCTTTTGTAATGATACAATGCCGAGCCCCCGAGGGCTTCTTATATTTAATGCATTTTGTTCGAGATATGTCTTGTTATTTTTATTTCTCAAGCCGTCTCTGCTTTTCTTTGCCTGAGTCGTCGCTTGTGGACTAAGTGTTCGACGCGCGCTCGTATCCCTGGAAGGGGGGGAGCGAGTGGGGATACCGTAGCCCTGAGGCGTAGGAGAGTCCCCCGGCTCGATGGCCCGCGACCCTTAGGGAGTTCGAGGCGTCTTTACCTAGTCATGAAGCGTACTCGGGGCAAAGATCGAGAGGGAAAGCCGAGTTTCGAAAAAACCTTCGGGTTTTTAGGGGACTTAGGAGGGGGGTCCCCCTGTCAGCCCCCGAGGGAGGCTTGACTTTGCCAGAGCAGAGTCGAGGCTACATTAGAGTTACGAACGCATGTAGAGTGTATTTCGAGAACATTTTATTCATCCATGATGTGATAAGTGTACATAATGCGGGAAATGTACAAGGCATCGAGGCCTTAGGGATAGAAACGACGTAGCTATTCGATGTTCCACGCGTTGGAGAGGATCTCACCCTTTTCGTTCTTCAGCTTGTAAGTGCCGGGCTTCAGCACCTTTGCCACGATGAAGGGTCCCTTGTTGCTTTGTCGGCGGCGCAGAACGAGGTCGCCGACGTCGAGGTCCCTTTTGCGTACATTTTTGTCGTGGTAGCGCCGCAGCGTCTGCTGGTACTTTGCCGACTTGAATAGGGCCACGTCTCGGGCTTCCTCGAGCTGGTCGAGGGAGTCCTCTCGGGCTGCTGTGTTGGCTTGCTCGTTGTAGGCTTTTAGTCGAGGGGACCCGTATTCGAGGTCGGTGGGGAGGACGGCCTCGGACCCATAAACCAAGAAGAATGGGGAGAACCCCGTGGCTCGACTTGGTGTTGTTCGGAGACTCCATAGGACAACGGGCAGCTCGTCGACCCATCTCTTGCCGTGTCTGTTCAGCCGATCGAAGATCCTTGGCTTGAGGCCCTGCAAAACCATACCGTTGGCGCGCTCGACCTGGCCGTTAGTTCGAGGGTGGGCAACTACAGACCAATTCACCCTGATGTGGTGGTGGTTACAGAAGTCCAAGAACTTTTGGCCGGTGAATTGCGTGCCGTTGTCGGTGATGATGACGTTGGGGACCCCGAAGCGGTGGATGATGTCGGTGAAGAATAGCATGGCTTATCGAGACTGGATGTTGGCGATGGGTCGAGCCTCGATCCACTTCGAGAACTTGTCTACAGCCACGAGGAGGTGGGTGTGGCCACCCTTGGTTCTCTTCAGGGGGCCGACCATGTCGAGCCCCCATACCGCGAACGGCCAAGTTATGGGTATCATCTGAAGAGCTTGGGCGGGTAGGTGGGTCTGCCTGGCGTAGAATTGGCATCCCTTGCAAGATCGGACGAGTCTGGTGGCGTCGGTGATGGCTGTAGGCCAGTAGAAGCCTTGTCGAAAGGCGCTTCCTACCAGCGTTCTTGGCGCCGCGTGGTGGCCGCAAGCCCCCGAGTGTAGATCCTCCAGCAATGCCCTCCCCTCCTCGAGGGTGAGGCAGCGTTGAAGGATCCCGGAAGGGCTACGTCGATACAGCTTGAGGCCGTCCCCATACAAGACGTAGGTTTTGGCACGTCGGGCTATACGGCGGGCCTCGGTGCGGTCCTCTGGGAGCTCGCCCCGTGTCAGATACTCGAGGTAGGGCGCGCGCCAATCCGTCGGGGGGGGGGGGGTTGGCGCCGCGGCTGTCCCGTCGATCTCCATGACTTCTTCCCCGTTCGAGGGGGGATCAGTCGAGGGGGGGTGGATTGGCCCCTTGCTCGAGGGCGGGAGCCACCGAGCCTAGGTTGACGGATGGCTCGTGAAGGTCCCTCGAAAAAACGTCGGGAGGGACTGTTCCTCGAGTGGACGCGATTTTGGCCAGCTCGTCGGCAGCTTCGTTGTATCGTCGGGCGGTGTGGTTGAGCTCGAGGCCGTAGAATTTGCCCTCGAGCTTTCGGACCTCCTTGCAGTAGGCTTCCATCTTGGGGTCGTGGAAGCTCGAATCTTTCATCACTTGGTCGATCACCAACTGCGAGTCCCCCCGCACGTCGAGGCGTCGAACTCCGAGCTCGATGGCGATGTGCAGGCCGTTGACGAGGGCCTCGTACTCGGCTACATTGTTGGAGGCGGGGAAGTGGAGACGGATGACGTAGCGCATGTGGATCCCTGAAGGTGATATGAGTAGCAACCCGGCGCCCGCCCCCGTCTTCATCAACGATCCGTCGAAGTACATGGTCCAGAGCTCGGTCTGAACTTGCGCCAGGGGTAGTTGGGTGTCGGTCCATTCTGCAATGAAATTTGCCAATACCTGAGACTTGATGGCCTTCCATGGGGCGTAGGAGAGAGTTTCCCCCATGAGCTCGATCGACCACTTGGCGATTCTTCCAGATGCCTCCCGGTTCTGGACTATCTCCCCGAAGGGGAAAGATGAGACCACAGTGACTGGGTGGCCCAGGAAATAGTGCTGGAGCTTGCGTCGAGTGAGGACGATCGCGTACAACAACTTCTGGATGTGGGGGTATCTCATTTTGGTCTCGGAAAGTACCTCGCTCACGAAGTAGACATGCCTCTGAACCGGCAGGGCGTGTCCTTCTTTCGCCCTCTCGACCACTACGACAGCGCTGACTACCTGGGTAGTTGCTGCGACATAGAGCAAGAGGGGCTCAGCCAGACTCGGAGGTACCAAGACAGATCACGAGGTGAGCAAGGCTTTGAGCTTCGAGAGCGATTCCTCGGCCTCGGCGGTCCACGCGAAGTGTTCCGTTTTCTTCAGGAGGCGGTAAAGGGGTAGTGCCTTCTCTCCGAGCATCGAGATGAACCGGCTGAGGGCGGCGAGGCACCTCGTAACCCTTTGCACGCTTTTAAGGTCGTTGATCGGGCCCATCCTTGTGATTGCGGTTACCTTCTTGGGATCGGCCTCGATCCCGCGTTGGGAAACTATGTACCCTAGGAGCATGCCTCGAGGAACCCCGAAGACACACTTCTCAGGGTTTAGTTTTATGCGATTTGCCCGGAGGCACCCAAACGCGATCTCGAGATCCTCGACCAGGTTTCCGACTGTTTTGGACTTGACCACGATGTCATCGACGTAGGCCTCGACGGTTGGCCCTATATGTTTCCCAAAGATGTGGAGCATGCATCGCTGATACATGGCCCCAACGTTTCGCAGGCCGAAGGGCATAGTGAGGTAGCAAAACATGCCAAAGGGGGTGATGAAGGAAGTCGCGAGCTGATCGGATTCCTTCATCTTTATTTGGTGGTAGCCAGAATACGCGTCAAGGAAGCAGAGAGTTTCACATCCCACAGTGGAATCTACTATTTGATCGATACGTGGTAATGGAAGCAGAGAGTTTCACAAGTACGGGATTTGCTAACCACTCGGGATGATGTACCTCCTTGATGAATCCGGCCTTCAAAAGCTTATTGACCTCCTCCCAAATGATCCTGCGCTTCTCCTCGTCGAAACGGCGCAGCCGTTGCTTCACCGGTTTGGACCCGGCTCGGATGTCCAAGGAGTGCTCGGCGACCTCCCTCGGAATGCCCGACATATCCGAGGGGCTCCATACAAACACGTCGGCATTCGCACGGAGAAAGTCGACGAGCACGGCTTCCTATTTAGGCTCGAGGGTGGCGCTGATCGTCAGCACCTTCCCATCCGCATGGCCGGGGTCGAGCGGGACGGTCTTGGTGTCTTCCGTCGGCTTAAAGTTGCCTGCGTGTCGCTTGGGGTCGGGGATCTCCCTGGACAAGTCGTCGAGGGCCGCGAGGACGACCGACTCTTCGACAGCTTCGGCGTTTTCCACGCACTCGACGTTGCAGTCGTATGCGTGCTCGTAGGAGGTGCCGACGGTGATGACCCCCATGGGCCCTGGCATCTTTAGCTTGAGGTAGGCGTAGTTCGGGATTGCCATGAACTTGGCGTACCCTGGTCGGCTGATGATGGCGTGGTAGATACCACGAAATGCAACCACCTCGAAGGTGAGTTCTTCCTTTCGGAAGTTCGAGGGGACGCCGAAACAAACGGGTAGCTTGACACGGCCGATCGGGAGTGCTTTTTTTCCTGGGACGACCCCGTGGAACCCTCCTGCGCTGGGCAAGAGCTCGGTCCTCGAGATCCCCAGCGGTCGAGGGTCGCGGCGTAGATGATGTTGAGGCTGCTTCCCCCATCCATGAGTACCTTTGTGAGGCGGGTATTGAGTACGATCGGGTCAACGACGAGCGGGTAGGCCCCCGCGTTGGGGACGTGCTCGGGGTGGTCGTCCTGGTCGAAGGTGATCGGCGTGTGTGACCAGTCGAGGTATCGAGGAGCCTAGGCTCGAACGGAGAAGACCTCTCGACGCTCCTCTTTACGCTGGCGCGTGCTGAGTCGAGTCGAGGGTCCCCCGTAGATCATGTAGCAGTCATGAATTTCGGGGAAGCCCCCGTTCTTGCCGTCGTCCCCGTCGTGCGGTTCCCCCTTCTTGTCGTCTTTCTTGAAGCCGGGAGGGTTGAAGTGCTTTCTGAGCATGCGACAGTCCTCGAGACGGTGGTTGGCTGGTCCCATATGATAGGGGTAGGGCTCTTTCATCATCTAGTCGAAGACGCCCCCGTCGACAGGGGGCCCTCGAGGCTTCTTCTTGTCTACTGCAGCGACAAAATCGTCGGGCTCGACGTTGCGTCGACTCGGTTGGTTCTTCTTTTTCTTCTTCTTCTTGCCGCCGTTGTCGTTGTTGTTCCTTTTGGGCCCATTGTTCTTCTTGGGCCCGTTGTCCGAGCCCCCGGGCTCGTCCGCCTTGCCCTTCCCCTTGTCTGGAGGTATCTGGAAGAACGCGCCAACGGCTTCCTCGCCGGCTGCGTAGTTGGCAATGATGTCCATGAGCTCGTTGGCGGTCTTGGGGGTGTTCCGTCCCAGCTCCCGCACCAACTCATTGCAGGTTGTTCCGGCGATGAACGCCGTGATGACGTCATGGTCGGAGATGTGGGTTAGCGCGGTACGCTGCCTCGAAAACCGACGGGTGAAGGCGCGAAGGGTTTCCCCAGGCTTCTGCTTGCAGCTGCGGCGATCCCAGGAGTTGCCTGGCCGCTCGTAGGTGCCTTTGAAGTTTCCCTCGAAGATCCTGACCAGGTCGGGCCAGTCTTGGATCAAGTCCGGGGGTAGCTCCTCGAGCCATCTACGAGCGGTGTCGGAGAGGAAAGTGGGAGTTGCCGAATCATGATGTGGTCATTGTCGTCTCCTCCTAGCTGACATGCCAGCCTGAAATCAGCAAGCCATAGCTCCGGCTTGGTTTTGCCGTTGTACTTGACCAGGCTGGTGGGTGGCCGGAAGCGGACAGGCAAGGCGGTTCGCCGGATGGTTCTGCCGAAGACTCGGGGCCCTGGTGGCTCTGGAGATCGACATCGATCTTCGTCGCTGTCGTAGCGCCCACCTCGGTGAGCGCTGTAACCTCGAGCCTCGGCGTCACCGTACCAGCGTCGATTGTTCTCCCGTGGTGGTCGATCGTCGACGATGCGTTCTCGGACTGGTCGTCGCTCTACTTGGCCTTGGGGCGCTTTGTCCTGGTGGACGGATACCTCTCGATTTTGTCGAGGGGGTATTTCCTGATGCTCAGAGGCAGCTCCTCGATGATTTCCGCCTGCTATACGGCCGCAGTTTGGAGAAGCCCCTGGATTTCGTTCCTGATGCGACGTGCTTGGGGTGTCGATGGCGCCGGCATGTCGCGGAGCAGCATTGCGGCCGCAACGACATTTTGGCTGGCGCGGTTGTAGACGCGGGGTTCGTTTGCCCCCTCCTCGATGATTTTCCGATGAACTTCCGGGCCCGCTCACGTGCTCCTCCACCCTGTGGGCGCCCGCGATCTCGCTCGAGGGCGTGCTCAAGCTGCTGAAGTCGTAGGCGTTCCTCCTCGAGCTTGCTGAGCAGCTCTCGGACTTGCGTGATCTGGACGTCCGGAGGTGGATCGGCTTTGTCAGGACTCGGGGGGTCGGCGTCTCATGCTGGTGTGGCGTTGCCCCCTCCTCCTTCATCTGTGGTCGCGGTGTCGTCGACGTCATCCTGGGGGTCAGCCTGACCGTCGAGGTGGAAGCATTCCCGGGTGGGATCGTAATCCTCATCGGGGGAGTCCGAGTCGGGGTCGCAGTGGTAGAAGTGGGGGAAAGATCCCCTGCGCTCCTCCACCAGGCGTCGCCGCAACATGCCCCAGGTCGGGACTCGTCTTGGCTCCGGGCGCTCGTCCGGGGGAGGGGTGGTGACGTGGTTGATCGTCGCACGCGTCGGGGTCCCTAGAGACCCGCAACGTGTCTGTATCTGCAAACCTGCGAGGGCAGAACAGAATCTTGCGCTGTTGTAGAGCCCGTGTGGGAACGGGTTATGCGGTGGTGGCGGGGTCGAGTGTGTCGGAGAGGCCACGGGGACCCCCTAGGGTGACGATGTGGCAGAGCCAAAGTCACGCTCAGAGAGGTGCCCGCCCCCGACCCGCAAGCATGGGTCAAACAGGCTCCCGAGGGGAGGGACTGTGTTGCCAGCTGGAGCCGGGGAAACGGCATCCGGCGTCTCGGAATCCGCACGGTGACGAGTGTGTCGGAGTCGCTCGCGCCTCCTCCTGATCGCAGGCCAAAGGCGCAAGCGGAGGGACTGTCGCCCGATCCTCCTTGGCCCCGGCGTACCGGAGCTGCCGCTGTCCATGCCACGAACTGAGAGTATGACCACATAGTGGTCCTGGCCTGTGGATATGAACCAGACGATGGTGGCGAATGGAAGTGATGGGATCGTGGAATCCATCTGAGAGAGTAGTTCGGAGTTGATCGACACGCAAAGCCCCCCTACCTGGCGCACCAACTGTCGGTGTTATGACCCGGGGGTCAAGTCCACCGGCTAGTAAATTTGTATATTGCGTGCTCCCTCTCCCAGATGTGATGCAAGAAGGACACAAGATTTATCCTGGTTCGGGCAAAGAAGGCCCTACGTCCAGCGGGGGAGGATGACTTGTATTATCTTGCACCGAAGTGCTCGTACAGGGAGGTACAAGCTGGTTTACACGGGGTTGCTCTGAGTGAGCTGAGGCCTAAGGCTAGCAAGGCTATCCTAGGCGGTCGGTTGGTTGCTCGAGGGGTCGACCGAGCAACGGGGTGTGTGGAGTGTGAGGATCAGAGCTGAAGTCTGAGTGAGAAGTGTCCGAGCGAGTGTGGGTTTATCCGAGAGTTGTCACGAAAAAGGATCCCCCTTCTTCTATCTCGGCGTCCCCTTTTATAGACCAAGGGGAGGCCCGAGGGTACAGAGTCCTAAACTGTTGTAGTATGGGAGGCGTGTCCGCGGCATAGTGTTGGCGAAGGGACGTCGATCACTGTGGCGGCGTGGCCTTCCATCCTTCTGGCGCTCCCGAGCGTGGTGACAGTAGACTAGACGTCGCAGCACGTCGCGGCACAGTAGGGTTCTGTGAGCGGGTGCGAGTCCCATAGTTGAAGCGGGACGGGGCGGATGGGACGGAGCCCATACCGGAGCTGTTGGAGGTAGGGGTCGAGCCCCCTGGTCGAGGGGAGGGGTCGAGACCCGCGTGGCCTCGTCGTGTCCCTGAAGACGTCGTCGAGGGCCGTCCTGTTCACGTCTCGAGGGGTGCCTCTGGAGTCAGTACTCGCGACGTGGTTACAGTGGCAGCACAGTTGACGGAGGTCCGGGTCATGGCGGTGAGTTGATGGATTTGACTATGGTCGTGGGCGCCCATGGCGTTAGGCGGATTCCCTTTAACCCATACCGGGAGCAGTTGGGCTGATCGAGCTTCCCCGTCCGGAGGTCGTTCGTTCGACCCCTTTCCGTCGGTTAGAGTAGAGGCGGAGTCGGAGAGGTCGAGGCAGAGGCGGAGGGGTCGTTCGTTCGACCCCTGGTCCGTCATTCGGCGTCGAGGTGGAGGCGGAGGGGTCGTTCGTTCGACCCCTGGTCCGTCATTCGGCGTCGAGGTGGAGGCAGAGGGGTCGTTCGTTCGACCCCTGGTCCGTCATCTTTTCAGAAGCAGGCCGGCCCACGACTGGTCGCTGTCGCCGGTGCAGGGGGCCTTCGTGTGATGGGCCCTTCTTTACTGACTCGAGCGGTTGGTTGGTTCCTGTCTTAAAAATGGTTGTTATGTTTAAACGTTAAATTATCGAAGAGTTTAGGATACTCCTTACCTTTATACCCGACATTGTCCAAAAGGAAAACTAATTTTCCCTTTTACCTTCCTTTTGTGGTGTTTTTGTTTGTCAATCGTATGTGATTGTTTAAGTGTTTGGTTTGTACAAACGGCTATAGATAATTGGAAACGCCTGCATAATTATGACCTCTATCATCACGTGACATACTTGCATACTGCAGGTACCTCCACCCAGCCTCGAAGAAAAGGACATCAGGTTAGGTAATTTACCTTCCTCAAATTAACAATTTGTCCATGTCATGTGCATCTACAAGTGCTACCTACAGTTAATAAATTAATATATGAATTTTTGTTTCCAGTTTTTTTCTTGCTAATAAATGGTATCCACCGCTAGAGATGATCACAATGAGCCAACAAATGTGTTCTTAGTATTTGTCTTTTTTATCTGTGTAATCATCGTCAAGCCTTCTCATGTTGAAATTACTAACGAGTTTGAGCAACTCATCCCAACCTTTGATTGACCATGAGTGTTTTATTATTATCTTAAAAAGTCTATTCTCAAGTGAAGTATGTTTAAATATGTAGTTGGAGAAAGGAGCTTGCAGGAGAGAACACTGAAATTGTTGTGATTCAACTCTTGCAGCCATAATTTGAAGGTGAGGTGCCAGAATTCAGCATATGTTCTTTACAGCATGCCAAGTAGTTGTACTTTTATGCCCTCTCTTGATATATATATATATATATATGTTTACGAAACTGATTTCTCTTCTCCCGTTCTCCTGTGTAAGAATGTACATTTGTGCAGTAATGTTAGTAGACGTCGGACTTAGCTAAAATACATTTGAGTTGTCATAGCGCAACACTTCACTCTATTACATATATGTAAGTTAATGAATAGTTCTACAGCTGTGAATACTTGCTATAGAGTATCACCCTTAACTCTATTGAACGTTTTGCTGTACAATTAAACCAAACAAATATATATTATATACCACACAGGCGCAAAGACCCACTGCATGTGCGGCAACGCACACGTACCGTTCTAGTATATTATATTGGCCAACAGATTGAAGGCCGCAGCATCATCCGGTGGGCAAGCATGCATGAAGCGTGAAGCATCATCCTCAGTTCATCCTATAAATCTTTTCTTCCGTGAGCTGACCAGTTTGGTTAGGCGGCGGACTCCTTTTGATTCTTTTCCAGTTTTATATAAGTACCACAAAGTACTTTCCACCATAGCTTTTATATAAATCTTTTTTTTCCATGGTTGAAAGTTTTTTCATAGAGCTAGAGCGGAACATTACAAATTACAGAAATCAACCGACCCTGATTGTCTACAACATTTTATTTTGCTATATTTCCTCAGAGCTCTAGATGACGTGACCGCGATCATCTCAACTGGGCGGATGCATTAGCTCTGAGTGGAGTGGAAAGGGATGAACATGAACGATCGGAGGGAGCACTCCTTTCCTTTCGTCGATGTTTCTTTCTTTCAGATTTCAGAGTCGTCGTCGTCTAGCTTCCGGCGGCCGACGACCAATGCAAGTAGGCTACCCAAGATATCGTCTCTGGCATCTATGTATATGGTTTGAGCAATTAACTAGTGCACGTCATTTTCAGGTGAAAAAGGAAAATAGTACTACCTAGCAAAAAGTTGTTTCTCGGTCGCGTGAAATAAGCTAGTAGGCTCACCACATGGCACGCACGCCGTGGTGACGGACGTACAGCCAGGTCGGAAATGAAAACAGAGGCCGCCGGAAATCCCAAACCGTGGTCCGCACATCGTCCCGCAGCAGTAGCAGCCAGCTTCCTTTCTTGTGAAGCCATCATTTGTACTTATTCTTTTGTCTCAGCAGATTTTAAGAGACTCTCTAGATCGATGAAAACCCTATAACTTTATCTCATTTAGCATAAAATGGCTTCAAACAGCTAGCTTGAGAAGTCGGTGTAAAACCGTACTTCCAAACACAGTGCGATATAGGTGGTGCTCTACGGTTGAAAAACCGCTACCTCTTCTCTCTAGCAGGTGTGTACTCTGTATACGCACGCAAGGTAGCAGCAGCAGCAGCAGCAGCAGAATTGCAACAGCTAGCGAACCTGTACGGACCGTGTGGTGAGAACGAAAGCAGCAGCGGAGGTGCGCGTGGAGACGATCGAAAGCGACGGCTCCGGATTTGGGGAGGAAACCACGGATTCTCGTCCGAGGAGAGGCGATCGAAGCTGCCGCCGTCCGTTGCCTTTATTTGCCGCGTCACCCGCCCCCACCACACCACCTGTCCGCCTCTATATAAGGACGACGCCCGGCCCGGCACACGGCAAGCAAATGCAAATCAACCCCCGCTCGCACCGGCACCTCCGCCACCGCACCGCAGTTGTAGCCGGCAGAAGCTTCCACACGCACACGCACACGCACACGCACACGCACGCAGCAGATCGACATCGACTAGCTAGCAAACATGTGTGGCGGCGCCATCATCTCCTCCGAGTTCATCCCGCAGCGCGACGCCGCCAGCGGCAAGCGGGGTCTCTGCGCCGAGGACTTCTGGCCGCCGCACGCGGCCGCCGACTTCGACGACATCCCTGTGCACCACCACGACGACGGCTTCGCGGCCCCCTCCTTCTATCCCGACCAACAAGGTAGAGGTAGTAGTAACGACTGCACTAGTTCTGCTCATTCATTTGCACGCTGGCTTGCCTTGCTCTCTGTGACGGCCAGAAGCTAGCAGGACGTACACCACGCCACGCACTGGGGTGGACCGCGCGCCGGCGGCTGACTGACATATATACTCATCACGCTCTCATCGTGCAGATCCGCCGCCGCCGCCGGCCAGGAAGAGGGAGCGCAAGACCATGTACCGCGGCATCCGGCGCCGGCCCTGGGGCAAGTGGGCGGCGGAGATCCGGGACCCCGCCAAGGGCGCCCGCGTCTGGCTCGGCACCTTCGCCACCGCCGAGGCAGCCGCGCGCGCCTACGACCGCGCAGCGCGACGCATCCGCGGGGCCAAGGCCAAGGTCAACTTCCCCAACGAGGACTACGACGACTACGAACACGCCGGCGCAGCGCAGGGGATGTCCTGCGGCCGCGGCACCAGGGACGACCACCTCGTCGACTACGACGTCGTCGACGTCATGGGGACCTTCTTCCAGCACCACCCGCAGCCGTCGTACGTGGCCCGCAGGAGCAGGTGCCCACGGTCGCGTACGTGCATCACCAGCTGCCGCCACCACCGCAGGACGACTCCGCCGGGATGGAGATGTGGACGTTCGACGGCATCAACACCGCCGTGCCCATGTGATTCTCGTGATACACGACGCATCATATCATATGTAGCTGCTGCCTGCGTCCTCGTCTTCCTTACCGTACTGCTAGCTTATCTAGCTCTTGTTACTGCTGCTTTTCAAATAAGGCTCTCTTCCTTTTCTCTCTCATATTCATGTATAAAGTTGTTGGTGAAGTTGTTTTGCTAAATATTTTTTTTCAAAATAGCTTAGCTTCACCTATAGAGTTGCTCATAAAACTATTTTCTAAAAATACAGCTTTACTAGAGCGGTACCAAACAGGCCTGAAGTATTATAACATTTCGTTATTATTAGTACGTTTTTATACACTATGCCATATAGTATTGTAATATATATTTAGTAATATATATACACTGTCAGGAGTAATTTATCTGGGTGCAACTCTCTACTGAGAGTATATCTCACAGTTGTTCCCTTCTCCCCGTAACAATTCTTGTAATTGCAAAGATGAATTCTCCAGGAAACAAGCCCTCCTTTCGCAGCTACCTATGTACAAACAACTCCACAGGATATGTGATATTTGTACCGCGCAACCAGAGTGGCAAATAAATATCGCATACTTCGTTTCACTGCGGTGTCACTGTTACATCGTAAAAACGCTGAATTCAAATGAACAAATTCTGAGAATACTCTTGACGAGTCAACATAGACGAGCAATGCAAAAAGGCACCTAAACTTTCACATAGTTGGCACCCACAATGGTATGAGAGTATCCTCAACACGGGATGACAAACACAAATCTCAGGGAGCAAAAAAATTTAAGGGCAGCAAAATTTGATTGGCCCGATATCTGATAATAACACGAGATTCTGACATCTAAAACTTTGCAACTCTGACACCCCAAAACAGTAATGTTTATACCTGATATAAGAGAAAAATGACATGGGTTTGCATGGCTGCAACCGCTTTAGACCTTGAAGCCCCTGCTGTTCCTCCTTCCTCTTGCCTTCTCAAACTTCCTCCCCTTTGAGCGAACATAAGGCTTGGTGCTGCTGTGTGGCACTCCTGGTGCGGGGCCGAAGTGCTTAACAGCTTCCCTAGCATTCTTAGGTCCCCTCAGGAGAACCTATATATCAAGAAATCATAAATTGAGGACTGTTAGATAACACTGAACTTCTCTAATCAAGACAAACATTTTCCGAAGCGGGAGAAAAGATCAACTGTAGCACAAAGGCATACAGCTTACAATAATATAAATATACAGAGGCAGTGGGAATTCCAAAACTTGGAATGTGAAATCAAGGGACCATGTCATCTCAGAGGATACAATGGATGCCATAACAATACAAAATTTCTCTTCATCTTTAGAACCATAAAAGGTGGGAGATACTGATGATCATGTCAGTCAATTTACATGGAGTCATAGCATTAGCTGGCACACCTTGTGTTGAATATGCATGGCGTCAGTACACGGAATACTACCATTTCAATGTGACAAGGATGATATCTAAGTTTCAAAGGTGGAACAACTTCTGAAAACATATTTTGTTGGTAGTCTACAATACAATCATAACAAAATGATATGTGAAATGACCCACAGCAGTTCAAATAAATTAGTGCTTCTATTTGACCTCTAAGGTAAGTGGATAATGCACAACCATAAGAAAACACATTTTGGTCCAAACATTTGAAACCAGGGTAACCTAGGATCGCATGTTATATATACACTGTAAATAAGTGTATCGTGCGAAAACTTAGAAACATGTTCATAAAAGAGAAGAACTTTCCTGTCAAGTTTCCATTAAGCTTCAAAAGTCTAATGTAGTGGCCATTGGGCAGCGCTTTCAAAGCAACGGCAATGAGGCAGTAACATTTGAAAAAAAAATCCTAATCAAACAAGCATGTATGCATTCCTATTCAACCACTAGGACAATTTCAGTCAGCAAACTAATATTGGTTGGACCATTTGACACCAAGGCAACAATGAAAATGCAATGGGCTGGTAAGCCTATAGATGGTCATCGTGTCGTGCCGTGCTGGCCCGTGTCGTGCCTAGTCGTGCTTCGTGCCTGGCTGCCGGCCCAAGGCACGGCCCACGGGCCGTTTTGTCGTGCCGGGCCGGCCCATGGCCCGTCATGCAAGAAACACTTCAAAATTCTCACAATTCTCACAAGTGTTCATCATTTTCAGTTTTTCACAAGTGTTTATCGTTGATAACATGTCACAACTCAACTTTTAGTTGTCACAAATCATTTTAACAAGTCATTTTAACCAAATTAGCCATTGAAATCACAATAAGCGGGCCGCTCCCGTGCCGCCTCTTAGATCGGGTCGTGCCCGTGCCGTGCCACGTGCCTAGGTGGCGGCCTAGGCACGGCCCGCCGATCGGGCCGTGCCGTGCTCGGGCCAGGCCAAAATGCCGTGCCATGGGCCGGGCCGTCGTGCCTCGTGCCTTATGGCCAAGTATAGGTAAGCCAACCATGTAGGTCTATGCACCGGTTTTATCTCCTTGGCTTGGGAAGACGCCCAAAGAAGAGGGTAACAGATGCAATCTCTGGTCATAACATAACTATTCCATAACCAAATGATGACAAGCCTATTGCGGCTAAATCAGAGTATAGTACTTGCTCAGCTGAAAAACATTGGTCAGCTTTAGTACCAATCAACTAGGGCCTTGTTTGGCTGCAAAGTGGAGCCCAAAAAGCCGATAGAGGGGACTTTGAGCTTAGCACTATTACTACATTGTTTAGAATTCCACGGTCCATTGCATTGCACCAGGACAAAACATTCAGTGTGTACAGCCCATTAAACAGCCATCTACAAGTTCAGCATAACCGAGGTTCTTACTCTAGTCATATCGTATTGCTGTACAGCAAACACAACCAAACCTAATATAGTCACAGGTCCGACTAACTAGAATTATCTACAAGTACTCCACTGATTCATACAAGAAATGAAATGTTCTCAAGCATCACCGTCACCAAGCACCAGGTGAATTTGCAACATAAATAGCCATACCGTGTTTTGTCCGAGCGGAGCACGGAGAGCGAGCTGGTCGAAGGTGAGGCACTCTCCACCGGCATTGATGATCCTGGCTCTCGCCGTCTCAGTGAACCTGAGCGCGCACACCTTCATTGCTGGCACCTCGTTGATCCTCTTGTCGTCGGTCACGGTGCCCACAATCACGGCAATCTGATCACCCTGTAGCTCCACAAGGCACATGGGTCAAAATTAGCCCCCACATTTAACCCTCACATCAAGGGTGTTGACAAAGACCAAAATGGCATCCCAAGGTACTAGATATCTACTTTCCCCTCCACGAACTTGACGAGACGGCGCATCGAGAGCGGCGGGCGGTTGGTCTTGCTCATGAACAGCCGCTTCAGGATCACGGCGTTGAAGTTGCTCTTTGTCCTACGCACAAGGAAGCGGTAGAGCTGCGTGCGAGGAGCAAATTGGGTCAAATCTGAACCCTTGAATACCAATTGAACGGCGAGGGCGTGAGAGAACTGGGTCGGGAGGGGGGCTGACCTTGACGAGGAGCTTGAGGTAGACATCGTCGGACTTGGGCGCCGTGCGCTTGGTCTTCTTGTTGCGGCCGCCGGCGACGAGGTCGATACCCTGAGGAGGAGGTCATCGTGTAAGTCAATAGCGGATTCTGAGGGCCACGAGGAGGAGATGACGAGATTACCATGGTTGTGTGACCGCGCGGTGGCTGCTGCAACGGCGGGACGGCGGCGGCGGGACGGACGCTAGGGTTCTTCTAGTGCGAGATGGGAGCGTATAGAACTTAAATACGGGGCCAATGACGGGGAAGGTAGATGGGCTAGGCCATTTTCTTGCGAAGCATTGGGCCAAAATTACTATTAACTGGGCTGGGCCAAAACCAACGTGAAATGTTCCTTTCATTAGACAGCAAGGCCTGGACGTTCAATGGTTAGTTGGAAAAAGTTCAATTTTCATCCATCAACTTTGTCCGTTTTCCAGAAAATAGAAAACCAAATTTTATTAGACGGTGAACACATAATATGATATGGTTTAGTATAAAGTTTTTTCTGTAGCTCTAGATCTATGTTTATTTATAAATAATTGGAATATTCATAGGTATAGTTTATGGTCCAAGTATAGTGAAATTTTTATGTTAGACTATTTATTATATGTTTGAATTGTATTAAAAATTTCGTACTTAAGAGATCTTGTATAACTTTTTATTTTGAGATTTTAGATCATATATAACTTAATTATAGATTTATTTATCAAGAGCACAATAATTAGGGCATGTTTGGACGACAGTACCAAGTTGGGTCAGGCATGTGCCGTGGTTGCCCGCGGGAAGGCCTTCGGTCCAAGCTGAGTACACGCAAAAACACTATTCGAACCAGGTATATTAGGTGAAAAAAGGGCTAAAAAGTAAAAAAAAAAAAGACGGGGAGCATAAAATGTTCATATAGGCCTTGTGTACTTGCATGATGATGTAACACATACTCATTGACGACAGTTATAATAGTTTTCATCGGTACCATTACTTGAGACACAATTTTTATTGTCTACACCACCAAGCCAGTCCATGACATATATATAGGCTCAGGGTCAGGCCCAAGAGTACATTTCATTGAAAGAGGGCTGATGGGGCGTATTCAAAACGATCGAATTGCACACCAAATGCATGGTGCTAACCGAACAGGATTCCTGCTAGTCCCCCAATCACCGAGCAGGCGAATTGTTTGACTTCAGCGACAACGAGGTGCACGGCGTCGCCTTTGTTCGCCGTTGCATGGAGGCTGCCGTTCACGAGCAGCGTATCTGCGGCGGCGATGGTCGGCCTCTGCACACTGCAAGCGCCGTCGTGGTCGCTGATAGTCACCATAGCGATCGGCTGCACCTTCGCCGCCACCACGGTCCCGGCGGGGAGGCTTGGCGCGCCACAGGCGTGCGGAGGAGCGACGATGAACGCGTTGCTGAGCTGCTCTGTGGAGTTGAGGTTCACGGTGATGATGAGAATGTGGCCGTCGCTCGTCGTTCTGCAGGTTTAGCCGGGGACAATGGCGTTGTTGATAACCAGCTGCACGGTAGTGTCTGCATGCGTACGTGGGCAAATATTATATTGCAGAAATATACGCGTGATCGATCGATGCATGGTGATGAGACGACGGTGCATTATATATATATATATATATATATATATATATATATGTGTGTGTGTGTGTGTGTGTATATATATATATATATATATATGCAAAATATTTCATATGTGTAATATCTATCATATATATAAATAAAAACTTTTAGCTTCTTGCTGCATGCTTATTAGTGCTGCTTACTGCTGATGATCCTGGAGGAGTTGCTCTTGCATAGCGCTTTGCCATGGACGAGCAGAGTGGTGGTCACCACCTTGCCCTTCTCTGCGGCTGCCAGCACCAGGAGGAAGCAGAGAGTGGCTGGGATCAGGAGAAATAACCTTCTAGTGGTTGCCATTACTGTGGTAGGTACAGAAGCAGAACAATGGTGATCGAGTGCTAGCTGTGATGGAGTTGGGATACGTGGCTTGGTCACTATTTATAGCCTTCACTGAGCAGACTACTGCGAGAGACGATCGAGTGTACATATCGGGAAAGAATTTTATGACAAATACGTCCGAGTGAATTTCATGCAGGCTAGAGTACGGTACAATACAGACGCTAATAACGAAGAGATGGTACTTGAACGTACTATCATTTACACACAAGCTACAATAAATGATGATCATATCTTTCAACAACGTCTCTCGGAGGTACTTCAACGGTACAGTACAGTATTACTACTTTCAAGATATAGGAAGTACGTTCATGGAAAAAGGATAAACCAACCACTGAAAAAGACGTCACAAAACTATAGGTACACCAGCGTGCATGGTCAATAGAGACGTGCACATGGAGGACTTGCTGGACGACCTTAACGTGAAGATTCGGAATTAGTAATAATGCGCGCGCTTGGTCATTTTCCTTCTTGACCAATTTCTTATCCGGTCCATGCATCTTCTTTCTTCCGATCCAATCACAAGGCTTATTAATTATCTTATTATAATTAACTAATAACTCACCTAATATATATATATAGTCGTCACTTCATGAACGTTTTGTGGAACACGCATGGTCGTGCGTATGTAGGCTCGCCAGCTTGCGTGCTCAAGTTTGTCCTTCGCCCTCTTACTTTTCTTCCTCTTTTTTTTTATTGACATGTTATATTGATATTGTTCCACTACTTGTCTACTTTTATAGGTGTCGAAGGGGAAGAAGAATATGAGGAGGGTTCCGAAACTGTGAAAACTTCTGCTACCCCTTGATGACGCTGCAGGCAGAGACGCCGAAAGCAAATAGCTCCTGACAGTGCTGACCTCTCGACGGTCTGGGCTGAGGAGACGGAGGCTACTGTGGGTGTTGTGACTTTGATCCAGGATTGGTCATCAAAGGCAAGGGTTTTGTCACTTTTGAGTGGGAAAGGTGACGACCGGAGGTTATAAAAAGGAGGTTGATGGCAAAGGCTTTACAGTTAGACACGGATCCTACGAAGGTTGTCAATGTTCCATGCATGAGTGGAGCACTTGCTTCGAGGTTAACGAGGTAGAAAGCGTCTGGACTTGCTTCGGAGCATTTGGGTTGGAGTTTGCCAGCATTGTCTACAGAATTTGTTATAGATTACTGAAGCAGTCGCGTGTGAACCACATAGGGCTCTTAGCTTGGCGATTACAGAAGTGCTATTCTTTATAGCTTGCTAATTTGCTATTGTACGTATTACCTGTTGGTCATCTTTATTCTTACCCATTTCTGTGGTTGGTTGGTTGCTGCCTCTGCATCTGACATTCATTTCTTTGTGATGGACCTAAGATTGGTTTCTTTTTAGTTGCCCAATAGAACTTCAGTTTGATTTCATGCATTCTTTTAAGAAAGCTCGATTGCAGAATTCTAGATGGGCATACCAACCATGGTGGACTGTATATGTATATAAGGTCAGTATTTTTCCCATCTTATATTTCCAGCCTAGTAAAAAATGTTTCCCTCTAACTAAGGTAATTTATTTTTGTTGGCAAATTTTCCAACCCCAAAGCCCTGGTTCTACTTCTGGGCCATTGTCTGTTTGTGCCGAGAGACATTTTGATTGCAGCGTTATATGCAGTTTCTGCAGTTGAAACTATCATATATGTGCCATGATCTAGACCAGATCTTGCCTGATCATACATGAAACCTCAGGAGAAACATTTTCATATTGCTAGCCCGCGCAGTTACGCGGGGTTCGTGCTAGTATATGTGAATACTAGTGGTGGCCGAGATCCATGGCTCCATCTCCTGGATACTCTCTGCCTTATTACTACTTAATTGGACATGTATGCCCACGAAGTCCCTTATTGCGTTCAACAAGTACAAGTCTGGCAGTGGCAGTTCAATATCAGGGTTGTTTTAAACCCACTTGGTTCTTCTCGCACCACAGCATTCGGAGCATTGGTGGCTCTTCGGTGCGCTGACACATGTATTTGTCTATCTTGCAAAATAGCACTTCATGTCTTTGGAAATTAACCCGCAGTCTTATCATTCGTCCCTACACGATCCGCACGTTGGAACGTTTTTGATGTAAACCCTTGGGATAAATTTTATTCTAACGTGAAGAAGAGGAAATTTGAGAGTTGCCTCATTTTTGCACAACCTTGGATATTTTGCAGAGAGCCCCCCCACCTGACTCGAGAGCAGCCAAACCCTCACCCCCTCCTCATTCTTGTCTCTCCTTTCTCCCTCTTCTCCCGAGGCGCGCCTCCCGGCTCGCCGCCGTCGCTACTCCACCTCTTCCATGGGCATTCCTCCGCCTAGCTGCTGCAACCTCATCTCTCCCACCGCTGCTCTATTTATTTCACCACTGTCTCCTTTACCCCCCCCCCCCCTCCCCCCTCTGCCTCTGGGAGATTGAGAGGTGGCGCAGGTGCTGCCGACGTGTTGGAGCGTGGTGGCATCTCATGGAGAATCGGCCTCCAATGAATCCATGGCTTGGAGGTGGCATTAGCTCGCGAGGATCTGTGGCTGGATCTGGCAGAGGTTGAGGAGTCGGCCGTAGCGTGACGCCGGATCTGCCAAACGCTGCCCCTCTCCTGGGCAACAGGGCCATAGCGGATAGCACCTTTAAACGGATGTCAACCGTTGCGAGGTAATTCTTTTTTGCTTGTCTGCTCCTGACTCTTCAGGAGTCCCCTGGATCCGTCGCGGTTTTTTTGGTGGACTCCCTGATGTTGGTGATAGACTGACAGTACTCCAGTTCTCTGGTTGTTGACGAATGTTGCATGGCAAAAATTATTGACTTAGTACTGGAGAATGCTGAAACCGACCAAAGGTGCTTGGCAAAATTTTTTGTGCTGTCAGTCTGTCAATACGGCAGTCTGTCAATAATTTGTGCTGACAGTACTCCAGGTGCTGTCGTATTGCTTGACGAATATTGTGCTGCCGTATTGGTCGGGGCACTGCCTCATAATTTGCTAATTTGTTAATCATTTGCAGCTGCTGATGATAGAGTAATATCAGTTTTAATCCCTCACAAGACAGGTTGTATTCATTCAGTATTTTCCATGGCCTGTGACTGCATTTCTCTTCTTTTTATTAAAGGTGCTTGATGTCAAGCCTGAAACTACACCTTACACTATCTCCATAGCTTGAAAAGTATAAAAATAAGCTTTACACTTAAACTAGGATACTAGTGACGTTGGATGACATATCTGTCAAATGTATTTTTCTCTGTTTCTAAGGCTGAGTTGCCTATAAATATTGAGGATTTGACCCATGTGTTTGATTCCATCAAGATTCTATTGGAACCAGAAATTTATAAACTTAATGAGTCCCAAGTGGAAGAATGTTGTCAGATCAGTTGATATCCCACTCAAGGCATGTTGTGTCCTCCCAGCATTGAACTCGCAACGTCTCCAATTTTCAATTCCATTTTGCCAAAGCTTGTGGCCCTGTGAGTATGATAATTGTGGGCTTAATTTCAGAGCAGGAACTATTTGATTATGATAAAGCTAAAAAATACCTATTGAAATTACATATGGATCGTGTAGTTAACAGGAGTTGTACTTTCTTGCTTTATACAATCTAATCATGTTTTAAATAGTACTTATTCTGAATTACTATTTGGTCGAAATTGCTTAATAATGAAATACAAGATTATCCACAAACATGAAGGAAATGATGATACTGTAAAACAAGACTTCCTATGTTTATTTTCTTTTAGATTCGACAGATCATAAGCTGACAATGATAAACAGTGAGATGCTTCACTTATTTGGTTGTTTTATTACGATTATTTCTTTGTGCTATCCTTGACATGGGTATTAGTAACAAATGCGGCCATTAGCTATAGTAATCAGACAAGATTTTTCTGACAAGGACGTAGGTCACATACTTGCAATACCTATCGTGCTGATATAAATATCACTACATCCCTTGCAGGCGAGAAAGCTCTATGAATTGGCTATTCATCTTGAACTTGGATTTCTTGGAGTTGCACCCTAGACGATGTGTTTGTTGCTAAAGGAAGGCATTGATGCCTTGGTTTCTTGGAGTTGCACTGTCCCTAGCTGATCTGCATGTTGCTAAAGAACGGTATTGATGCCTGTTGCTCGACGTCGCACGTTTGGCATTGGAAAACTTATTGTTGTATTAGTAAACTAGATATCTTGGTGAATTATTTAGCTGTATGCATAATTTGATTCTGAACACAATAAGAAAATGATCTTAGCTTGAGGTACATAACACCTGCTTCATGGCATCATGATTAATTATTGTCTGCATGTTTAGTTGATTTAGAACACCATAAGAAATGAGATCTTTCTTTTTATTTTAAAATTAGGATATGGAGGTTATATTGTTGCTTCATAATTTGTGCTATATATCTGTTGGTGTATAACATGCCTCATCTTAAATGCTGATGATGTGGTTACGATAACGACATATATATATAAAAATGTATGTGCTTAAATTAGCTATCATCTAATCATAGGTCTATATCTACCTAGCGTGATAGTAGCTTCTGTTCTTTAAATTATTATATAGGTGCCATTGAAAACTGAAGATGGTGCCAGAGCGAGACATACTGGAGTCAAATTCAGAATAGGAACAACCGAACGAACGACGACCGAACCAACGACTCCGACGTCAGTTAGTATCTCGAAGTCGTCGTCACCAAGAATCATTAGAGCATTAGTTATCTCCACGTCGTCGTCGTCAGAGCCACTTGATAGGCCCACCGCCACAGCCAGCTTCCTCCAGACAGGGACGGCGCCGCCGCACGCCCCAGAAGGAGAGGCGTGATGGCCGCCTCCTTTGTGAGGGCTATCAGCTGGTCTCTCGAGGTGACGTTAGCCACCAACAAGAACTGACCGGAGCTGTTCGTTTTGCCGGTGGCGACCATGGTGCCATTGACGGTCACCTGCAAGTTCGCATCTGCATGCAAGAGACAAGAGTTAGTGACGATGATTAACATATATGTTAATGGTCCTCATGAATCGATTAAGCTAGATCATCGATCGCTAACTTACTGTTGATGGTCCTGGAAGGGTTGCCCTTGCATCGCGCTGTGCCATAGAGCATGCATAAGAACACCACTACCACTACCCTTTTTGCCATGCGCTGCAGGGATGAGCATGAGGAGGACGAAGCAGAGAGCTCCCAGCTGGAACAACAGAATCCTGTTGGTTGCCATGGTGCCCAATATTATCAAGCAGCAAGAATGGCGTGCGTGCTAGTGGTGTGGTAGGACGCACCCTTTCACTACCAATTACTACAATTTATAGGCTACATGTCAGCAATACTAGACGCATTTGAATAATTTGAAATGAAGTGTAGCCAGTTAGCCACAAAAAGGAATAAAATAGAAAGACGTTTGCCTACAAGCATCGACTTAGAAAAAATGTACATTTTAAGCAATTTATTTCCAAATTCTGAAAATAAATCCATGAGATGGTCGTACTAAATTTGTAGAGCCGACTAGGGTGGCAGGACATCTCTTGACTTTTTCACATTGCACAGAGATGGACAAGAACGGGATCTTTTTTTTAAAAAAAAAATAAAGAGTACATTATTTGAACAATTTGAAATCAATTGTATCTAAAAAAGGAGCCTCGAAAAATGTACATATTTGAGTATAATTTGTCTCCAAATTCTAAAATTAAATCCATGAGATGGCCGTATTAATTTTTATAGCTAACCTAGGTGGCATGGCATCTCTTGACTTTTTCACATTGCATAGAGATGGAGAAGAACGAGATTTTTTTAGAAAACAGTATATTATTTGAACATTTTGAAAAGAAGTGTACCCACAAAAGGCGGGACTGGAATAAAAAGGTGTTTGCCAACAAGCACCATCTTAAAAAAATCATTTTAAGCATTTTGTCTCCAAATTCTGAAAATAAATCTATGAAATGGCCGTACTAAATTTGTACAGATGACCAAGGTGCCATGGCATCTATTGACTTTTGCATGTTGCACGGAGATGAATAAGGACCAGACTTTTTTTTAGACTAGAAAAATCTATATGTCCATGCGTTGCAACGGGAGAAACAAAGTCAACTATTTATATTTATAGAAAATGATATTAGACTAGAATATATATATATATATATATATAAAAATTTCTTTTTACTCTCGTGTCGTGTGTATCTACTCCCGCTAAACTACCGCAGTCCATCGGCCGACGTAGCTCGTGAGCCTCTTCCGTATTGGGTTCAGAAACCTTCCAACCCGTTTAGCTTTTAACAAACCTGATCCTACTTGTATGGGAGCCATGCATTTGAAACCCATCTTATTAGCCTCTCCAAGATATATATTAAAACACCACTAGACGCGCCGCAGCCTCCGTGCAACTACCCATCACGATATCGATGTCGATGACCACCAGTCCACCATGCGTGTATACCTAGCCCTGGCCATGGATCATGGATACCCGCGACCCTGCAAGCCATGGCCTCATGTCTTCCATGCTGCAACAACTCGCCGTCGTCGATGCCATGGGAGGCCCGTCCGCCGGTAATGGCTTGGATAATGCAGGGTACGTCATTTTGTATATATGTATTCTATTTAGTGTATGGAAAATCTAATTCTTGTGCACTACTTGCAGATTTGTTAATGTTCCAGCACGTACGTACTGGTCGTTCCAGAGAGTGTACTGCATCGATTAGTACATCTGCATTTTTTTAACTTTTGATCTACATTCTTGTAAGTAACCTAAATTGATCTCATATATTTTCTTCTTCCACAGGCATGATGTGCTCATCCAATGGTGATGTTGAATTTGTTTGTGCTTTGTTTTCTTTTTGGATAATTAAGAGGGTGTCCGACCACTCTCCAATTATAGTGTTTCCATCTATACGCCATACCTGGAGGTCATCATGAAAACGATGATGAATCTGGACTTTCAGTAATCATCAGGGAAACAAAAGAGATGGTCGGCAGCATGTCGATAGCGTTATTTATTTTTTTTCTAGATGATGAGATCAAAGTGTTACTTGTAGTTTTCTAGATCTCTGTGTCTTTTGGATATTTTTTTAGATTAAAGTATTACTTGATACTTCTTTGGATATTGTAATATTAGTAATTAAAAGTATGATGTATGCACTTATATTTAATTTGTATACATATATATTCGGTGTATGTCTACATATATACTCTGTTAGTGTGAGTTTTCCCCTTGTTATTAGTGCTAGTTTTGTTTGTCATGTTTAGATGTTTTTGTAGCCACCACGTACTTTCCCATGGATGAATCAGAGGACGCTGAGTGTTGTTGTGAATATCGGGTGAGAGAAACTACGCAGCTGTGAGGAACGTGATGATCATCAGCAACGACATACCGGAGGAACTGGCGATATCGTGAACGTGAATCAGCTCAATCGTTTGCACAAAGCTATATTATTATGTATTTTTTCCATTAAAAAGTATGCATGCATACTCTTTTCTAAAGATTGTATGCACACATACTCCGTAATTAAGAAGTATATATCAATATAATACTCTTTTCCAATATATGTTATAAACATGTATGGTTTCATACGCATAAATATTATTTTCAAAGAAGTATGAATACATACTCTCCTTGTTTTCTATAATTCCATACGTAAATGTATGCATATATACTCCGATCGTGTGGTTTATTAGTATCAGCAGACATGCACCGCCATCGTTCCCCAAATGAAGCAAGAGGATAGTGGCAAAGCGAGGTGAAGATCTTGTCAGAAGCGCATGTGACTGTAGCAGAATGCCCTCTCAATTGATGTTGGCCAAGAAGGTGTACAACGAGATATACAATGGTGACCCCACTCATACGCAGGCATTAGCAACGTAAAGCCCCGCGCAAGCGGCATGGTCGCTCGACAGGTAGGACATAGGTATCTTTGCTAGTGCCGCAAACTTGGGTTGATTAATTTCCAATGTAACACCCTAGCTTACAATCAACTTGCATGTAAATCTTTATTGACCCCCTAAGATGCCACCATGGTGTGTTATATCGATCATTTTCTCTATCTTAGTACAAAGACGTGCAAACATTTTACGTGCTTCGTCATATTATTGCATTGCTATTGCAGCCAATTGTATTTTAGATCGTCTACAACGTATCCCTGAGTTTTCCAACCATATGTTATCATGCTGCCAATATTTATTTTGGTGGAACATATACCTCCCTTCATGATCAGGGACTCATACAATATGTGTGATGTGTTCTGCAGCGTTTGAGGATGGACCGATGGACCTATCTCGTCTTCTGTACAGATACCAAACTCTAATGTATACTGCATGCGCGAACAACCTTTGATAGCCTCGTCACATCCAGGTTAATCAATGCTAAATACCAGAATCTGTTCTTCTATCGATTGGGTTCTTTTGGTTCAATTATGGAACTGACTTCAGATTGCATGGTTACCAATGTCTCCCGAAATTGCAGTTGTTGATACAGTTCACATGGCACCTGATGGAATCAGTCCGGCAAATGTTGATGACTTCAATGCTGGTTTTCATCGTCCGTCTAGACGTTATGTGCGTCGTCGTTTAGCCGCTCCACCAAATGGTATTACCACTTAACTATTTACACATTTTGTTCTGTTTGTCCTTTTATGTTCCGTACAGCTTCTTATCATCGTTTATTTAGAGTTCATGCATGGATTTTTTTTACCATTTGTAGGCTTATGTTTCCCTGATCTACTTTCTATCATATGTTTAGCCTTCAAAAACATGTTGATTGCTTCTTGTAGTTTGTTCATGCTTAGACAAAATGGCATTCCTAATATGCAGCCTATCTTCTCCTGTTAAACATGTATAGCTCTTATAATGTTTGTTCAAGGTCTCCGGTAGTGAAAGAGTTATGCTCTCTCCACATAGTCACCTCATTCCTTACTAATAGTTTTACACCAACAAATATATAGGTTCGCTGTCAGCCTTTGAAGCCCCTCTGCCTCAATCTAATACCCATAGGCGTAAGTTCATTAACACAACATCATCTCCCTTTTCATCTTTTGTGTTATCTTCCGTTTAGTTTATATTTCGTTGAGATTAACCATGATGCTGTAGCAGCTTGTGCGATGCCCATACCTGCTCCACCGTGAAATGGGTGGACATGCAGAATTGAGGCATTCAGAAATTTTCAATGGCTATCCTCAGTTCAATCCCCAATATCCGCTCCCAATGACCGTTCACACTGTCCGATCCTAATGACCATGTACAATGCCCGTTCTCAATGCTCGTTCTCAATGGTAACTCCGTGCAAGAACATGTGAAACAAAAAACTATTCTGCATGTTACTATTTTGCAGTTCGTATCAATCATCACTATTCTTGCTTTTACTACCTCATGATGTATGTTGAATCAGTTAACCAAACTATAGTCTTTTGTAACATTTCCCCCTCTATGTGTTTGTCCATGCAGGACCAGCCAAATCCAAATTGAGTTTGATTACGAATGCCACTACACAAAACACCTGCCGCTGGCATTTACTTTTCTGACTCTTTAATTAGTTGTACTATGCTACCTCTGCACCACTGATTTAAAGGTTTGCTTTTGGGTGAGTATTCTTCAATCTATGCTTACTGATCTTTCTAATTCAATATCTATGTGCACGGATGCAAGCTACACATACGATTATAAAAACCCACACACATGCATACATGTTTTTCACAGTTATCAGTGATGTTAAATATATGTTCAGATCATCCATGTGCCAGTTAGTACAAAACATGCATTACAACGTACTCTAAATGTGTTAACCTTTTCGCAGGCATTACTAACATGCCAATGTCAGTTATAAGTGATCTGCCAATGTCAGTTACAGGTACAGTTGTTGACACAAAAAACGTCAGGATCTGCGAACACCTTGGGCTATTACCCGAATTTGATTTCCGAGGGTGTGCCAGTCGATTTGACCAGTTAATCGACAAGGACGATAACTAGAACAAGATTTGAACAAGACAACGACGATACGCCCAGATGTCAAGATTCAGACTTGATCAGGATAACTAGAGCAGAACTGAACGAGACAACAGCGATGCGTCCGGATGTCAAGGCTCAGATTACTCCCACGCGGAACTTGCAAGGGTTTGACGGAGATCAAGGAGATGCAGCCCGTCGAAGCTTGAAGAACTCGTAAATAAACTAAGACTAATGCAATAAAAGGGTAAATTGCAGTAAAGGTAAATAAGAGTAATTGATTTGTTTGATAGATGATTGAATATTTTTCTCACGACCCCCAGGTACATATTTATACTCCGGCAATAGGAGTTGTAAACAGACACTACTCGTACCTTTCCTAATACAAACTCCTATTTTAAAAGAAATAACTGACTCACGCAGGAGTCGGACTCAAATAACAATAATAACAAACATCTCTATTTTAAAGGAAAATAAACGACTCATGCAAGAGTCGGACTCAAACTTCTATAACAATACTGGTATGAGATCACCAGTTTCTTTATGTCTTCTCTTCGATAAAACTTTCCATCGGCAGACTCTTCAACCCGCAACTTCCTTTTATTACCATCGGCAATCCTCTGCTGACAATCAGCCGCCACGTCATCCTGTGCTCATCGGCATCATCTCTTCATCGGTAATGTCCCCAATCGGCCATTCCTCACTTCCATCGGCAACATCCTTATCAGCAATATTCCTATCGGCAAGAAACGTCCAGCTTCCATCGACAACAAACTTATCCTTTTCGCAGCATTCACCTTCATCGGTAACATTGACCGATAACCTCCCGATGCCGATGGAAAACGGCTACCGATCAATGCAAGTCTTAACTCATTTGACACATGCCGAAAAAACGATGTCAACAACAACTCCTAATTCATTGTACCTATCTAATATATACAGTTGCACACAATCTAATGCATTGATACTTTCTGCATGTTTACTGCAAACCATATTGGCTGCACTCCACGTTAACTTACATTATGTTCAAAAAGTTAGAAAAAAGGATTTCATCTGCTTTTTCACTCTGCACTCAGTACACAGTTATCACATTATTTTTTAAAAGTGCTTTATATAAACCATTAGTAGTAATACTAATCTTTCGTATGTCCTGCATAGTCACTGATAAGTGAATCCAAATTTGTTAGGCAAGGGTTGAGGCTGTGGCAGAAATCTTTTTCTAAATATCCCTTCATTCTTTCATCCCGCCTAGGTAGTATTTGTAGGTTCATAAGTGTATCCTAAATTTGTTTTACACTCAAACTTGTCTTCATATTCCATAGACAAAAAATACACAGCTCTTCACCTCCTCCACTGTCTCATGCATCCAATTTGACCCCTTAAGTGTTCTACTATCCTTTTTTAGTAAATTATCGTCGAGTTCCAGAACAGAAAAAGTAGGTCCACTTTTAAGGCCATCTCACATGATTTAGGGAGTTACAGTTTGGTTCTCTTGATCATAGGATTTGCTTGATAAAGGAAACTTTCCCCATGTTAGACAAAAAAAAAATTAGCATAAAGAGGCTACAAAATAATACGTGATACCTACTGATTTACATAGACCCTTTCAGAGTTTGATGCCATTAGGGGACACAACGTCTATTGTATCATCCTTGCTATGCTCTCCTTACAGTTTGAATTACTACATTGGGTCTATGGGAACCTCTTTCTCTGATATGAAGATTTGTGTTAACCATATCCATGCTCATATTCATTAACCAATTTCATGGATTACAAACTGGCCTCAGACTCTTTTTTTCATCTGTGTGTTGATTTGTTGCCGATGTTTATTTGTTTATATCTTGCTTACTTCGTGACCATTGCAGATAAATATGAGCCAGACCATTACATGAGGACACCGATCCCCCTGGAAGTGGCGTGATTATATATTTTCCAGATCAAATACTTTGAATTGAATATGGTATTTACGTAGGGAGACATGATTATATATGTCCTGCTACTTTGAATTGAATATGACATTTTTTAAGAAGACATCGTTATATGGTCTGCCACCACTCTGCACGTTTGCAAGTGAATCTTTCTTTTATTTTTTTTTTTAAAAAAAAAGCATGAGGAGTTTCATCCCCAGTCTGCACGCTGCACGTTTTGTTTCCGGTCCATACCTCACGCCATCCTCTACCAATATATTTACATTTTGGAAACAGTGCAGGAAAGTTTCGTCCCCATGAAACTCTCTCTACTTCTATGAAACTCTCATCATCTCTCTCATTAATATAGTATTACATCAGCATATTTAATGTCCATAAAACTTTGATGAAACTCCATTGAGACTGGCTCCTCAATAGGAGTTTTATATCCCAGTTTTCAATGTTCAAATATGTTGGAAAAAGTGCTAGATAGTTTCATGGGGATAAAACTCTCTCTACTCTCAAGAAAACTCTTATCATCTCTCTTCATAAATAAGGTGTCACATCAGCCTATTTAATACTCATGAAACTTCATGAAACTTTCATTGAGACTGGCGTAAGAGAGACAAAGACTTTACAATCCTCAAAAACGGTAATTTTTTTAAATAATGGATAGTTCATATCCGGATAGAATCAGGCTAAATATTACAAAAAAATTCGTCCGAGGGCACTCACACGGAAATTCAAAAGTGTTTACCACCAACCAGACGGACATATGAGACAAAATAAGTTTTAGAGTAAACATGACCGACACGTCTTGTAGAAAGCCATCCATTGGAGGTAAAAAATTGCAGAGCTGATGACTCTAGGTGTTGTGACGCAAGGATAAGCTGATCCCGCAAATCATTATGCCGCTGCAATGCTGCCCATTGTCGAAGCCAGTGTGTTCCCCCTGAATAGAGCCTGCAAAAAAGATTTCGGTATGCATTTGGAAAAAACCACTTCGTTTCTTGTTATCCATATTGCCCAACATAACGCAGATGCTGCCGTCAACAACAACACATTATACTTTTTGGACGCTACTTTTGACCACCTAATAAAAAGATCATTGACATCCAAAGGGGGTGAAATTCCAAAAAGTATACGTACAACACGCCACAAAAATTTGGCATAAACACAATCTAAGAAGAGATGTTGAATGGTTTTTGGAGAATGACAGAAGCTGCATGTTCTATCACCATTCCAGTTTCGCCTAACTAAGTTATCCTTAGTTAAGATCACACCTTTCTTTAGATACCACAGAATTTTTTTTATTTTCATGGGTACTTTAATTTGCCATAAGTCTTGTGACACTTTGACTCCGTTGTTAATTAACACAACATACATGGACTTGATTGTAAAAATTCCAGATGCTTTCAAACCTCATACAAAGACATCTCTTTCCTATAGTAAATTAAAATCTTGTATAGAAGCAACAATTCTACGTCAGTTTGTTAGATTCACGCTTACTAAGTTTCGTCGAAAAGAAACATTAAGTAGTGTAGAACTAAGTACTGACCCATCTTTTACTCTAAACGATCCAAAGTTTATGAAAGAATCTTTAACATTCATTAAACTTTTCTAAAAGTGAGAGTCTGTTGGTTTTTTCACAGTTTCCTACAGTTCTATCTTTGATATACTTATTTCGTAAAAGGTCCTGCCACATGTCTTCCTCATCGAGGAACGGTGAAGCACAAAAACCAAGAACATGCAACCGAGAACATAGCATGTAGGAGTACGAGTATCCGAGTATTACAATGGTTGGGGGGCTCCCACCCAGGGTTCAAATCCTAGGTGCGACACTTTATTCTGGATTTATTCCAAGATTTTCCGGCGCTTTGCATTAAGTGGTAGGCGATGTTCCCGTCGACAGCGAGGCGCCTGTGGTGACTTCGTGAACTTCAAGATTTGCCGGCTCAGTCCTTCGAAGGTGCTCATAGGGGTAGAGTTTGTATACGTGTGTTCATAGGAGTAAGTGTACGTGCGTGTTGAGCGTCTGCGTTGTACTGTGTAATCTAAAAAAAACTCACCGGCGACGTAGCACCACCAAATATATACCTAGAACCCCATTCGAAGAGAAAAACAGAATTAAGCGACTCTAACATGGTGTTCAGAAAAAAAAATCCAGTGTCAGCGCTAAAGGCTAACTCACTATCGTGGTGTTTGAACCACTAGTGATGGAGTGTCAGTATTTCACAACTTTCTCTTTTGCAATCAAGAATAAGAAAGTCCAAATTTCTTCTTTACTAGGGAGAATATAAGAAAGGTCCAAATTTTAGGATTATAACTAGAAAAAATTATAGCCATTAGGACTATTTCGTGTTGAGATCGAGCAAAGTCATTTTTCAAAAGAAAACGGTAGGGGAGGAGGTAATGATATAACTTTCACTAAAAACAATGTTGAGAGCAATATGTGGTTCCCCGAATACCAATTGCGTATTGGTGGAGGCTACGAAGAGGCCAATGGTGGTGATGGTGAGATTCGTCTTCCTTCACTGACATCGTGTTGAATTGAGCACAGTCATGGCACCTATGTTGTTCCGGTCAACGTAGCTCTTGTCACAGCAAAACTATCAAAACTAAAACAAGTCACACAACTATCAACATGCAATGCAGCTCTTGTTACCCCAAGCTACATAAGGGCGTCATCAACAGTTGAGATAACAGCTAGTTTTTTCCACAGATTGCCTCGTTTTCTAAGCAAGATAGGTGTTGAGATAGATGATAGTCTCTTGTCTTTATGCTACATCATCTGTCATCTCTCGAGATAGAGGATAATCTCTTGTCTTTATGCTACATCATCTATCATCTCTCTCTCATTTTCTATGAGCAGGCTCACAGATTGTCTCATTTTCTGAGTGAGATAGGTGTTGGGATAGGAGATAGTCTCTTGTCTTTTCCATCTTCTCTCTTGCACGTTGGAAAAGTGCTAATATGGATTCCTATAAGTTAGTTGAAGTGGTCCGTAATTAAGTTGCACGTTGCGTGCATTAAATTTTTGTTAGCTAAACTTTAGTGTAGTTTAAGTAGTTGTTATCCCCTCTTTCTACGGTCCATACTCAAACAGTACAGAGCTAAACTTCAATTCCCTAAATTTTAATTAGACTTAATAGCTAATCTAGCTAATCCAAACAAACCTATGTATATGGGGGCAGCGCATGCCACTCTCAACATGTGGGAGTGCTATTTCTTTCCTCGTCTTCTTTTGCCTTTAATCATGTCCTCTTTAGTCTTTCTTTAAAAAAGCATGAAAGATTGTTTCCAGTTCACCTCACGAGTAGTTCAGAAATATATAAAAGAAATCCTAGTGTCAGCTAAAGCCTAACTCACTGGCTTTGTGTGTAAACCACTATAGTGACGGAGTGCCACTTAGTATTTCCACACAAGATTCTCTTTAGCAACCAAAGCATAAGAAGTCCAAGTTTTTTCTGTACTAAGGACAAGATAAGAAAGGTCCAAACTTTAGGACTACATAAGAAAATCTAAAAATGTAAATCATTCAGGACTATTTTTTATGATGAGATCGAGCAATACGATAAAAAATAAAATAGTGGGGGAGAGGAGGTAGGTAATGGTAATTTTGCTCCCGAATACGCAAAAGATTTGTGTATCTTTGTATTAAGATAATGATAATTTTGATTGAAAATAATGTGCTAGTTGATCCTTTATTTAATTACAAAGCATATATGTAGCATACTCGTAGTTGGATCGATGATGTTTTGGGCTGCAAAGAATAAATAACTTAACTATGGCAAGTTAAATTTGTTGTAGTTCTCCGTACCAAATAGACACGTAATAAGATCGATGCCTTAGTTGACAAGCATCGGTTTCATTCTCTACTTTGCCCCCCAACTGTTCATTCTGGTTCAACTTGGTTTCAGTTTGCTGTTTGTTTGTAGGTATATATCTAGAAACATTTACATTTGTACTTGTAGCTAGCTCCCAGCAGCTTAAACATATCCCATTTTAGACAGATCGATTCAGCAGACAAATTAAAAGCAGTGGAGACTGGAGAGACTTGATGCATTTTCATTATGTTGTACAGTACATACACATACGTCTGCATCGATCGATCGATCGATATGCATGGTGGATCCGGCCGGCCGGCCACATCGGAAGGATCAGGGTCGTCGGGCGTGGAAGGAGAATCCGGCAGGGAAGAGGTGGAAGATGCCGCCGAGCAGGCGCGTGAGCGGGCCCTGCAGGTAGGACACGAGGCTACCGACGTCGGTGAGGTCGGCGTTGCACTTGATCAGCGGCGTGTCCACCACCAGCGTGCAGCCGCCGATGAAGGCCGCCAGCGCGTTGGTCATGTCCAGCTCCATGGAGAAGGTGCCGTTGGTGTTGGTCGTCGCGCCGGCCACCACCTTGCCCGCGCACCGCAGCTCCACGTCCGCGTCTGCGTGTCGTGCGTGCATGCCCGGCGACGCAAGCATGTCAGTGCGCGCGGGTATACACTATACAGCTAGGTGAGGTTGGTGCACGTACTCGGGAAGGCCGGGGAGGTGGCGATGTCGATGAGGCTGCCGGTGTTGCAGGGCACGACGCCGGTGACGACGAGCCGACCCAGCAGGCGGCCGAACTTGGCGTCCGCGGCGCCGACCACGCACGCCGCCGCGATCACGGCGGCCGACAAGAGGAGAAGCGCCTTGGACGACGCCATTCGCCGGCCGCGGAGCTAGCGCGCGTAGCTTCGATGTGGCTAGCCGGTTGCTGTTGGCTCCTTGCTAATCTACTAAGGAAGGCATCTCCATTTATTTATAGACCCGGGAAAGCTACACGGCTGCATACCCGGCTGCATTGTTATTATTAGCTTACCACCAAATAAAGTAAACTCCACTGAATTAGCAGCAGTAACAGCTGCTGTTATATATTCTTGCGTACATCCTCGATCTCGTTTTGACCTAGCTTGCTGCATTGTTGTTTATAAAAAGCCTTGAAGATTAAATGTGCCACAACACAAAAATATACGCACCGAGTCATCGTTTAGAAAAAAAAAAGGTAAGATCGGGAGCGGAAATGCGTTGGTGATGATTGCTGAACGAAGAACCCTTTTGGCGTGCATTGGGGGATAAATTCTTTGTGCTTTTTCGAAGGTGCTCTGAGTCTGTGCCTGCCTGACAGTAGTTGGTGGTTAGCTAGCTCCTCTCTCCGTCCCTAAATAACTATCGTTTAGGGATCCCAACAAACTTCTTTAACTAAATATATATTAAAAAATATTAATATTTATACTACATAATTGGTATCGTTAGAAAGATCTTTGAATCTAGTTTTTTAATAAATTTATTTGGAGATATAAATATTGCACGTATTTTCTATAAATCAAATTAAACTTGTGGTACAGACACCAACAGTGACACTTATTTAGGGACGGAGGGAGTAGCTAGGGCCCGGCAAATTCACGGGCTCAGTGCTCGTCAAGAAATTAATTTTAAACAGAGAAGGTGCTCCATGTCGACACTTGTTTACTCCATCCAAGCAGCAGCAGCAAAGAACATCATCACAATCCATCACAGCTAATATAAGCTAGGTGTCTGATCTGGGGATGAGATATGCTGCCTGCTAGGCTAGCTGCTACTGTAGTGTACTGTATAAGAAAACAGTTGCTGGATGAGGCTGAACTGATGCTGCCAATGGCCATGCTCGTTGCCAGTTGCCACTGCCAGTGGCCAAGGCATGCATCCAAGTCAAGGCGAGTCAAGCCAAGCCGTCACGGATCAGAGCAGAGACGAGTGAGTGCGCCACCGGCCGGCTGTGGTGTACTCTCCACTGGCGCTTTGTGCGCTGCTGCCAGCTCGTGACTCGCTCGTCGTCGATGGAGTTCCTGTGCAGCTGCAGCAGGAACACGATTGGTTTCTTTCTTAGCTTCCGATCCCCGACCCTTACGGCCGGGGCATCGGATTCGTTCGTGGATGCACGCGACGCGAGCTTTTCACTTTCAGGCGTGCCTGCTGCACGTACATACGCGTGCGGTGCTTTGCCAGCGCCATCATCAATTTGAGGCAGTTCAGGCCTTCATCAGTTCATCTAGATTCAGGGTCATTACACACACATCCTTGCATTTGCATTGCTGCATTCTTCAGTGGCGCCGCAGTCGGCATCCAGCGTGAGTGCGTGACCACCACCAAAGCATCCATTGACCATTGCCACTTTTTTTTTTTAGAAACATTGACCATTGCCAACTGCCTGCGACTCCTTGCAAGTGGGCTTTCTCTTCCTTTTTTTTTGAGCTTTGCAATTGGGCTTTCTGACCGCAACTCGAGCCGTCGCCGCAGGTTTCGGCGTTCCATCTTGTTCATTTTCTTTCTTCTGGGCCGCTCTTTCTCTTGTTGGTGTTGTTGTCGGCCTGGCCCATGTGAGGTCGGAAGCAAATCGAATAATAAAGTCCTTTGTCTCCTAATTATTACGGGAGTCTAGAGCCTGTTTGTTTCCAGTTTGACCTTTTGATGTGACTTTAGGACCTTCTAAAAGTTCAAAAGATTTCTCAGAAGCTAAAAGGAACAATGCTATTATAATTTTGTAAAGTTGGAGATATGTTATTGGTATCAAAATAATATGTGAGGCTCACACAAGTCGATAACATGTGGGTCAGGATGACATATCTTCAATTTAACATAATTATAATAACAGTCTTCAAATTTTCCCTTTTAAAGTATCATCTTTCCCTTGTATCATTTTCCAATTAAAAACCCCAATGATATGGCTTTTTTATACCACAAAAACATTTTAGAGCTTCTTAATTTTTTTTAAAAAAAACTAGAGATAGATCGGGGCATGGCATGAGGAAATAAAATAAAGTATTTAGAGGTCATAAAAATGTATCTATAAGCCTTCAAAAATTGGAGTTATCTCTTGAAAATAAGAAAATGTCTAAAAAATATGAAAATTTCGAAAACATAATAATTAGTGTCTAAATGTGTGTTTAAAAACATTCTACAATAAAAACACGAGATGCTAACAACATGAATGCATTCAATATTAGTTATGTTGCATTCACGTTGGTTGTACCTCATATTTTGTTGTTGAAAGCAAACAATAATGATTAGAATGTTTTGAAAAGTTTTTAGATCTTTCATACTTTTCTCTACGTCTCAATCTCATGTTGGAAAGCTTATACACATATATTTCATGAGCTCTAACTATTGGGGTCTCTTGTATCCTAATATGTCTCTTGGATTTATTTATTTTTTGAAATTTTTAAAATTAGAGATGAGCGCATGGTGACCCCTGCTCTAGCGTTGAAGCGGTCGCACGAGGTAGCCACCAGGAGCAACAACGGCGAGCAGAGGTGCGGGCATGCAGTGAAACATGCAATCTCTCCTCATTGGCAATAAACTTGTTGGTGTTCCATAGGCCGAGGACTAAAGATTTCCAAACAGGCAAGGCCTAGTGGGCCGGCAGGAGCTCGGTGCGAAAAAAGCACGGCCCTGGCCTGGTACGGCACGACAGACCTCATGCCCGTGTCTGACCTGTCCCGGCGACTCGTGCCTGGGCCACAACTTTGGCCCGTGCTGTGCACGACAAATGAGCCGGCACAACGCGACCCGGTTGTTTCCCGCCCTTGTATTGTCTTGGATGGATATGAGTCGTTGGATTAAAGTCCTATATGCCTCACTTCTTCTCATTCCCACAGCGTCGCGCCGCCGCTCTCTCCGACCCCCTCACGTGAGAGGCTCGACGCTCCTGTCTCCCGCGCCGACGCAGGTATATGATCATACTAGACTATTTAGGGTTATACTTATTTTACATACTATAATAATAATAATAATAATAATAATAATAATAATATACTAAAAAATAGGAATATGGACTCTTTTAAAAAAAATTCACGTGGTAAGTTTTGGAGTACCTTAAAGAGTATACTATAAAATTATATTCTATGATATATATAATAATATTAATTTGATGTTTGACTGCTTTTTATAAATTTTATTAAAGTTTTAAAATTTTAACTTAACATAACTCTAGAAAAATATTTATTCAGAAGAGTACCCACGTGTGTAGGGATAGAACCATGCTGAAATGCTCAAGGAGTGGCCGTAGTACTACAAGGAGTGAAGGAGTGCAGTCATTGGGAAGCCGAACGGTTTTAGAGAAAATTCCTTATTTGCCAGCGCACGTCTGCATTTACTTCAATCTCTCGGGAACTCCAACAGCCGGGAGTTGTACTGCTACTAAAGAGACCACTTGAGGAGGACGGAGGAAGAGCCACGAGCTAGTAGCAACGACGCAACGTGACTCCATGAGCCTGAGAGACGACGACGGCACCATGAGCGCTGCGGATGAAGAAATGGAAGCTGAGCCTGAGCACGATCCACTGGCGAAGATGAAGGCCGTGCTCAGCTATTGGAAGCCGGGGACCAAGTTCGATGTGGGCTTCTTTGAGAACAAAATATTGTCCTGGTCCATCCAAGACGTCTTCAACAAGGACCTCCTTAAGCAGCAGTGAGTAAATCCACTCCAGTTCCAGTCCACTCCACCGCATGCATCTTATTCTGCTTGCATCGCATTGTTCTACTAGTACCTATCGACTTGTATTTTAATTTTTTGATGATTATATTTATACCCCCTATGTTGAAATCTAATGGTAATTTTACTCTTCCTCTCAACTTTGTGATTTTGACCTAAATGAAGGCTTGAAATGGGAATTTTGTGTACTTTATACAACGGAAATATACGGTGATTAATCTAATGATGCTTATATGTCACCGTAAAAAAATAGTATTTTTTAGTATATATTGGCCAACGTTGAGATTGTTCGTACACTTTCGAATCAATTTGATTGGTCTTGCCGTAAGCATCTAATGATCGCTGAGTCTTCTGACGATACATATCTCTGAATTTTAGTATGCCAGACTTCAAAACGTGAGAATGAAATCCAACTTGTCAAAATTATTTTGTGATATCCAAGTCATGTCATGATGTTGTTAAAATAGTCAGAAAATCACTTAGATCTGAAATATATGCAAATTATTTCAAGTTTTGTTGTTAAATAGTTTGACATCAATTAAGCAGGGGTAAAATCGAATAGTACTTTGAAAATAGTGGTAAATCTGTATCAGCATTCTGGGGGTTTTATAGGTAAAGTTAAATTTGCCCCTAAGGCACATGCCCTCAGGGTGTGGACCGTTAGATTCGCTCTGAGATTCGTGCACAGCAGGAGAGAGACAATAAAAAATAATATGGGGACGTGCGATAGAGAACCAGTCACCTTCCCTAAAACTAATATGGGGACCCCCTGGAACAGGCAAAACAAAAACCATCAGTACTATCCTCTGGGCAATGCTCATGAAGGGCTTAAGGACACTTACCTGTGCCCCTACTAACACTGCTGTGTTGGAAATTGCATCTCGAATTGTCAGGCTTGTTGAGCAGTCGTCTTCGGATGATGGCGGTACTGTCTGCTTATTTCTCAATGACATTGTCCTGTTTGGAAACAAAGAAAAGATGAAAATAGGTCGTGAGGATGATCTTTCCATGGTATTCCTTGACTCTCGCGCTAAACGGTTGCTTCCATGTTTCATGCCATGCACAGGCTGGATGCATTGTTTGCGCTCGCTAATGGATCATCTTGAGAATCCTATTACCAGTCACAGGCTGCACGTTGAGAAATTACTTGAAGATGAAAGGAAGAAAAAGGAGAGGGCTAAGGAAAAAACATGTAAAGCACGCGATGAAAGGAAAAAGAAGAGCGCTAATAAGGGAAAAATATGTGAAGGTGACAACACTGGGAGGGCTTCTTGTGTTTTGCTATCAGAACCCTCTGCAAAGGATGGGTGCAAGCCTATCCAGGGTGAAGACGATGACAATAAGGGAGGACGCCATGGTTCTGGAGCAATTGAGAGTACAGTCGTAATACCGCCATTCAAAGATTATTTCAAAGATTATATCAACAAGGCGTCAAAGAAGTTGAGAGAGTGCATTGAGATAATGTACAATGATCATCCACGAAATCCAGAAACGACAGGACATAGCTTTCAGTGCATGCCGGAGGTGCTCAAATTGACTGAAATTCTTCAGCAACTGATAAATTATAAAAGCGATGATGTATGGTCAGATGAGTTTCATGACTGCAAGATAGAAGATGAGGGTAACCCTATTTTGTGGTCTGAGCAGCTAGCCCGTGTGCGGAGTAACACTAGCAAAAAGTACAAATTCAAGCTAGCTAGATCCTTGTGCATGCAAGAATTAAGATATCTTCACAAAAATTTGGAGCTTCCTGGTTATTACAGCAAGCGATCAATTCAGACTTACTTGCTGCAGAGAACAAAATGCATTCTGTGTACAGTTTCTAGTTCTTTCAGGTTGTACAACGTGCCCTGCCCCTTGGCCAATTCTTCTACAGAAATTTGCAGTTTGCTCAATAATCCTGAAAAATTAAAGCTTTTGGACATGCTGATTGTGGATGAGGCTGCACAGCTCAAAGAGTGTGAGACCTTAATCCCTTTGCAGCTGCCTGGCATAGGGCAGGCCGTGTTCATTGGAGATGAATATCAGTTACCTGCTCTGGTGAAAAGCAAAGTAAGCTCTGTGTATTCTGATTTTCCTCTTCTCTTTCAGTTTTGTAGGTTGGAACAATGTTGAAATGTATTATTATTTTGTAGATATCTGATAGCGCAAAGTTTGGACGAAGTGTTTTTGAAAGGTTAAGCTTGCTAGGCCATGAGAAGCACCTTCTGAATGTTCAATACAGGATGCATCCAGAAATAAGCAAGTTTCCAGTTACAACATTTTACGATGGCAAGATATCTGACGGTCTCAATGTCACTAGTAAGAGCTATGATAGGATGTTTTTGGCGAGCAAAATATTTGGACCCTATTCCTTTATTAATGTAGATGGGGGACATGAAACAACCGAGAAGCATGGCAAGAGCCTTAAAAACACAGTAGAAGTTGCTGCAGTTTTGCGGATAGTCCAGAGATTGTTCAAAGGTAACCATCACTGTTAATTCTTTAGTCACAGTACACTTTGTTTTCCTTAGTTGTAATACTCTATTGAATGTAATAGTGGTATGTTGTTCTGCTATGGGCATTCAATATTTCAAACTGAACCATTGGGAACTTTTACCTCAGCTCACTAGTCACTACATGTATAATATTCTTTTGTTTCCATTTTCTATTTAATTGCAGAGTCAGTGTCTACTGGTAGCAAGCTCTCTGTTGGTGTTGTGTCCCCATATAATGCTCAAGTTAGAGCTATCCATGAAAAAGTGGGGAAATCCTATAATACATACGATGGTTTCTCTGTGAAAGTGAAATCTGTGGATGGTTTCCAAGGCGCGGAGGAAGATATCATTATCATATCTACAGTGAGGAGCAATGGAGCTGGTTCTGTTGGGTTTCTTACAAACCTGCAGAGGACCAATGTGGCTTTGACAAGGGCCAAGTAAGTTTCTTGGTGCTTGATTCCAGGATCCAAACAAAATAAGAAAAAAAACAAGTCCTTATAATTGATTGATCTTTTTGGTAGTTTGCTGTTCTCTTGATGTGGGCTTTGTATTATATACTGTTTTTTGGCATGGCGACATGATTTTTGTCTCACAGGTTTTATTTCATTGGACTAGTGATTGTTCGATTGGGCATGTCTCCTTAACATACCAACTTAAGGAGTAGCTTGGTTCTTTTTTTCCTTGTTTGTTGCCAGGCATTGTTTATGGATAGTTGGAAATGGAACGACTTTGTCCAAAAGCATGTCAGTTTGGCAGAAAATAGTGAAGGGTGCACGTGATCGAGGTTGCTACTTCGAAGCCAGCGACGACAAGGATCTGTCAAATGCAGTAGTCAAGGCCATCATTGAGCTTGATGATGCGGAGAATTTGGTGAAAATGGACTCGCTGCATATAAGCAGCAGGTCGAGTTCTCAGTTTCAGGTGATGCAGAAATCCCTCCTTGAGATCACTGTCCTACGGGCAAGATCAAATTGGCATGCCGTACAAAACGATTTAAGTTTATAGACAAATACAGTTGCCATTGCCAGCAAGTAATGTTTTTTTCCTTACTGTTTTATATATATATATATATATATATGCAGAAACCAGGTCCTAAGTACCGTTCATGAGAGGCCTGAAGTTCTCAAAGTCGAAGTGGCATCAAGATGGTCTCTTTTGGGCGTTTGGGAACCGAGCTTGTAGTATGACGCGGGTGACGCTGCGAGATGCTCGACATTTTGCTGAACCTGCTGTTGATGCACGCTGATTGCTGAAGCTGAGGGTGTGCTCAGTAATCCTGGTTTACTATAATAACCTTCTAGTTGGTCGAGCAATTACTATTCTTGTGAAAACAGAGTGTTATTATGCTAGAATTGTTTCGGAGAACCTGGTTACTGTTTATGTGGCTGAATCGGGGCGCGGAAATTATCACACGCATTCTCTAGCAATTTTCATTATGCCCCTATTGGCCATGCTCGATAGCACTAGGCTGCCTGCAAGTTGTTGCAGCTGAAAGCCAAGTCTGTGGGCTTTATGTGAAGAAAGTCTGAACGCTCTAAGTTGGGCCGTGGGCTTAGACTTTTTAACCTTTAACTTGCATTAAAGTTCGATTTCAACTATAAAATCATGTAGAACTAGACAAAATTTGGTCCTCGGCTAGTTTCAAAACAGTTTTCCATTTTCAGGAGGCACTAAAATTTTATATTTTTTTTAGCATCTTAATGTTCTCAAATTAGAAAAACTCAAACTACAAAATTGTAGATCTCAATGAAACTTACAACTATTGTATAAAAATATCTTCATTTGACTTCATGCAAAAAGTATATTATTTTTCTAACCGAAGTTGTAGTATGACGCAGGTGATGTTGTGACATGCTTAACATTTTTGTTGAACCTGCTCTTGACGCACGCTGATTGTTGAAGCTGAGGTTGTGCTCGCTCAGTACGTAACCTTGTTTTACTAACCTTCTAGCTAGTTTGTCGAACAATTTACTATTCCTAGCTATGGAAACAGTATGTTATTATGCTAATAATAATGTTTCGGAGAACCCTCCCCCGGTAACTGTTGATAAGGTTGAATCTCGTGGCGCGGAAATGATCACAGTAAAGATTGTCTAGCGCCATTTTGCTTATGCCTCGATCATTGATTGGCTCATGCTCATTAGCGCTAGACTGCCTTCAAGTTGTTGCGACGGGAACGCCAAGTCTGTGGGCTTTATTGTGAAGAAAGGCCGAATGAACGAGCTAAGTTGGGCCGCGGGCTTACACTTGCCAACAATATTAGGAATGAGGCCATGTGTGTTTTGTGGTCAATTTTTTTTTCCTCTCTCTCTCTCTCTCTCTCTCTCTCCCCCGAACTCTAATCTAAAACTACACGTCGTACCTCCAAACTCTCAAAAACCATTTACATCATTTTGGCTGCTACGTACAAAAGGTAATCGAATTTCAATATTTGCATAATGTATAGAATGGGTAGTATGAAAAAAGAATCACGTACGTAAAAGAAACTGATGTTCCAATGTTGGGGGGGTTGAGTTGAAAAAGGAAAAGGAAAACCGTGGACAAAGGAAAGAAATCGGTAGGCCATGTACTACGTGTGTCAGGGTCGGGCAGTAGTAGCTGTCGTACGTAGTGTGGAGGCCTGTGGTGGGCGAGAATCGCAAGGAATGTGATTTGATTTTGATGGCGTCGGGTAAACGGTCATAAATTTGGTTGGATGGGATTGGGGCCTGCAGTCAGTCCACTGACTGTCACGGTCACCACTCACCACACCATCCGTCGTAAGTCCAACCAGCAGGCAGGCCCAACGCGTGCGTAACTGCTTTGCTTTTCCTCCTCCTCCTCCGCCACCGGCCGTCCGTCTCCCACTCTCGATCGCTGTCCGTCCGTCCATCGGGACGTCATCAGTCGATTCCGCGCGTCCATCGGGACGTCCTCCGCGCCCAGTTGCTGTGTTTGTATGCGTCGCCCGGCGGATACGCAACCGGCAACCCAACCCGTCCCGTGCCGTGAAATGGATGGAATCCACCAGTGACCAGACCACCACCTCGCACCAAGGGTTTCAGCGCGCGGTCGTCGCCGATCGATCCGGCGGATCTCCATCTGCATATCCCCATTGGCTAGCCAAAAGCATAGCTAGCTGCTAACCCGGCCGTCTGCGCGCTGCCGATCGGACGCCTAAAGCAAAGTTTTTGCTTATATACATACATTCACCTGGATGACGACGACGGATCAACAGCAGACAAATTACAACCAATCAGGACGTACTAGTAGATGTACTTAGATCATAGCACATGAGCAGCCTAGATACTTGCTTGTCTTTACAGGTCTCGGTCCTGATTGATCGTTGGTTGTCTCTCACACTGAGAGACACACAGCGGCGACATATCACCCTACTTATGTGTTAGGTTCCATATACTCCTTTCATATCCATATATTAATTGACGTTTAGAACAGTGACACGATCTTTAAAACGTAACTTTAACTGCTTATTTTTTTTAAAAAAAAATACTTATTAAAATATAATATATATATATTTTTATGAAAGTATTTTTCAAGACAAATCTATTGGTATCATTTTCCTTTTTTTGAAACCCAACAACTTAAAAAGTTATTCATGATTTATATTCTCAATGTTTGACTCAAATTTTTTCCAAAATGGCAACTAATATAGATACGAAAAGGGTATATATATTCATGATCATATATGTATTCATGGGCAAATGTGTCCGTGTGTTGTAAACATGGTAACTTCGTATCGTTTTGATGAGCACAGCCGAGGAATCCGGGTTGCAATTCACAGCCCAATATGTCTTGAAATTTAGAATCGGCCTTTGTACGCTAGACTCAGACTATTCTAACTCGTATGTGCACATATACATGTTATATAAGTTTGCACAGAAAAAAAAACTCTATTATTCTAGTAGTTAGAGAGGTGTACAAAAAGATAGGTAGAATTTTTTGTTGATCTCTCTTTAATATTAGGTACATGTACATATAGATATAGATATTGATACGCTATCCGATTGGTTGGGCTGGGGTTGGGGCCGGGGCCCGGGCCCTAACCATGATCGAGTGAGCACAACAGCACACAGGACAGGACAGCGATCAGCTAGTAGTGTAGTAGACGGCAACGGCACATCGATTATTAGCGGGAACTGCAGCTGCCGCGTGCTTGATGACCGCTCGCTGTCGAGTCGAGTGCATGTCACAACTCCCAACCGTCAACCAACGCGTATATACAGAGACGATCGACGTGCTCTGCGCTGCTAGCTGCTGTCTGTGTTTGCACTTCGCAGACGGCCGCGGAGAACCAAGATCCAGAGGTCGAGAGCGCGAGAGACCAGCTGCTGGCCGGGTTAAAGTTTGTCCACGGTCGGGTCGGTTCGTCTAGCATTTGGCTGGCAGAGAAAACGTAACAGCGTCTGTACGTACGTGTGCGGCGGAGACTTGCGTCACACACTATAGCTAGCTGCTGCCCACGTAACGTTAGTACGTATTTGCGTGTCGGATCCTTCCCTTCGTTCTACTGCTAATTAATCGATGGATTCCTTACACTACTGGAAACTCGTTTTTTTCCGTGGGTGTAAAAACCCACAGAAAAATGCATATACCCACGGAAAAATATTTTTCCGACGGTGAACCGATAGAAAATTACCCACAGAAATAGAATGACAGAAAAAATCAATTTTTCCGTGGGTTCGCCGTCAGAAACAATTTTTCTGTGGGGATAGGCATCCACGGAAAAATTGGTTTCCGCCAGATCAAGAAAAACATTTCTGCGTGTCGATACGCACAGAAAAAACAAAGAATCGAGTTTTTCTGTCATGGTTGCTCCGTCAGAAAAACTTAACAAACTCACACAAAAAATACCATTATTTCTGTCGATGTAAAACCACGTACAGAAAAATACCAAACCACCAGCAAAATATATACATTCACTCATGCCACAAATTGGATATTTTAAAATAGTAGCAGTATCATATTATACTATGGATTGTCCATACAGAAATTTCATCACCACAAAATAAATAGCATACATATAAAGATGAGGTCCAAATGTTCAACACATCCATTCATAGCATCCAAGCTACATACATATAGATGATGTCCAAATGTTTCAGAATCAATACATTCAAAAGCATTGTCATCTCATCTCAGTGGTTCAAGTTTCATCCAAGATGAATAAAGTACCGGCATGCATCATTGAGTCATATAAAACTAAGGCTAACAGATTAGAGCCACCTACTAGTTAATGTGCAAAAGCACACGGCTCTACAAAAGAAGAAACCACCACCACATCTCCATATTTTGCAACTAAACACAACAATCACATCAGTGCACGATCTCCACTGTTGTCGGAACCTTGATTGTTGCAAACATTTGCAGCATGAAGATCCCCATTGTCGTGACAAACATCATTAGTATTGTGAGGCAACATGAGAAGAACCAGTAGCCTAAATGTTCATGTTTGCTTTAATTTAACACCTTCAACTAGTATACACAATTTATTTACAGGTTGGTTAGACGGTTTAAATTCGAAGCTAAAAATGAAAATTCTTGTGGGAGCGAGTGCGATTTGTTGGGTGATATGGTTAACCCGAAATGGTATAGTTTTTGATAAGGTCCCAGAACCATCTTGTTTGCAGGTTATCTTTAGAGGGACTTACTGGATCAGATTTTGGTCCCTATTACAGAAGGAGGAGGATCGCCAAATGATGAAGATGGGTTGCAGAATTATTGAAACAACTACGATGGAGTTGTTTGCAAGACACGGTTGGAGATTCAGCAACAGAATTGCCTCTTATATGTCGTTTTTGGAAACTTTTCCTTTATTCACATTGACTCAAAGCTTTGTTTTTGAGATTGCGTGGTTCTAGATGCCTTTGTTTGTAATAAAGAACAACCATATGCATTAGTCGATGCAGAAGCTGGAATATGAATATATATTCCCTTTTCTAAAAAAGTAGCCTAAATGTGAATAAAGTTACATCAGTAAGTTAAATTGTCACCCAATAATATAAGACTTTCAGCAAAACATCTAAGTTTGATGTGAAGTTATTTGAATGTGGTACCATAAAATGGACAAGGTTCAAAGCATTATGGCCATCCAATCAAATCGATGACAATAATAACTCCCATTTAGGTCACACATGAACAGATCAAAATCTCTATAATAAAATACTTGTGTGCTCTTCCAACTATCTAATCCTAGAGAGCACAAATACTTGTGGAAAAGAATATAGGATGGATTAAGGAAAGGGCAGATACCTCTTAACAGACCTTGCTTGGCGTTGACCTCAAACCCGAGCGCGACATCCTGCTCCCATCCCTTGCTCCCCAGAGCAATAGACAACTACAATGCATAGGACCAGCTCAAAATTGTTAGTTAGCACTTTCTGAGGGCGTGGTAGAATTTTTCTGTGCGTTAGTAGAATTTTTTTGTACGTGTATACAGAAACTCACAGAACAATGAAAATATTTCTGTGCGTGCGTACATTTTTCCGTGGGGCTTTTAAAAACCGACATAAATATTGTATTTTTTCTGTGAGTTTATATTTGTTTTGTATGTGTACTCTCACGCACAGAAAAATATAGAAATGGTTATGTGGGTTTTCTAATTTTTCTGTAGGTATATTTGGATACCCACAGAATAATTGGATTTTTTCCGTGCGTATCAAGAAAAACGCATACAAAAATTTAATACTCACGGAAATATTCTAGTTTCCAGTAGTGTTAGGCCCCGTTTGGATCCCTGGAATTAAATTCATTTTAATAATTATAATTTAGAGACATATTAATTAAGCTAATATGATTATATATGAATTATAATTGCATATTATTGTTCACTATATGAGAGACATACTTATTTGTTGTCTATCGTAGGAGACGGAGTTTGAACATTATGTTATAAGATGCAATTAGAAATATGGAATGGTCATCTATAGAATCAATTTCTATCTCTCACCCTATGAATTTGAGATAGGCTTAAATGTGAACTTTGAAAAGTGGTGGGATGTCAAATTTCAAGCTAAATAGCTTAATTTATTAAAATAGATTTCAATTGCTTCAAATAAAGAGATCCAAACGGCCCCTTAGGTCTATTTGTAACGCGACAAAAAATACGCAATAGAAATTTTATAGAAATCAATTTATTTTCAGGTGAAAAACGCATGAATTAAAAAAGATTCTCACGTTTCAAACAGAGTCTAGCTTTTGCTTGACATATATAAGTGGCCCGACAGATGTTGCAGGGAAACAAGCAAGCTTGCTCGGCTTTTTTTTTTTGCTGCTAATTAACTGTTAATTATGTAGTTTTATTTTGGTTGTCCGATCGACGACAGTCCGGTCCACCACACTGCCCCCGTACCCATGCTGATCGATCTACTCCCACTAGTATGATGATTTCCGTCCCGGCCGGCCGGCCCTGCACATCGCATCATCACCTGCCCCTCCGCCCGGCCTCTCACACACGGTCCATACATGTAAAACATGCCGTCTCCCTCCTCTTGCTTCCTGCTGCATAAAAGGAGGCCGGCATCGAACCTTCTTCTTCCTCGCTCCTTGCTCTCAGGTTCACTGCCGCTAGCTACCACCACACCGTCCGAGTTCCTGCAGGCGAGGCGGATGAGATGATCGATGAGAGCGCTCGCTCGCGAGAGAGAGAGAGAGAGATCAGTGACGAGGACCGCGCTGGAGAAGCAGGGCACGTGCATGCACACTGTACCTGTGTTCTCGCGCCCTACTAGCTAGGCTAGCTCCTCTCTCTCCATGCACTGGATCGGAGAAGAAGCTAGCTAGCTAGAGTATGCTGCGTCTGCACGCACGTGTTCTCCTTCTCCATCACGGTCTTTCTCACTTTCGCCACGGCCATGGAATCCATCATATTGCGTACGTACCCCGTACCCCTCGCCGCCGCCATTCGATCCAGATCCAAAGGTATGTCGTCGTTCCTGATCATCACTGGCGAGCACTGATTATTATTCATGCTCGGCTCGACCGACCAATGTTTTAAGTAATTCTGTCCAGTGAAGACGCACTGCAGTCTACACTGTGCAATTGTGCATGCATGCTCATGCTCTTTGTCAAAATTGCCAATTCTCATTGAACCTTGCTTGAGGACCGGCCGGCGCGGCCGGCCGGCCGCCGGCTGCCGGCTTATGTTTGTGTATAGATCTAGTACTATACCCTGCTAAGAATTCCTGCCATTATCAATTTGTCTCCTCCTCCATCGTGTTGCTTCCTCCCTGAATTAGCAATTCAGGAGGTTATTATTTAACTTATACGCATATATAGTGAGGCCGCGCGCCTAAGTTTGCTAGCTCTAGCTGAATGCATACATTATTAATTTATTGTTTGACGCACACGACAACATATTGTTATACAATATAATGCAGCTATAAAATCAGACGTGTCCCTTTCCGGCTTTCCCCTTTTCCGTTTTCCACTTTGTTTATTGCACGGGCATGACGCATGCAGTTGGTCGGAAAAAATATCTGAAATTAACCCAGCATCAATCAAAGGCCGGCCCTGCTGCTGCTTGTTGAAATCCTTGTCCTTGCTGATTCTGTCAAACGACTCATCAGGTTAGGTTAGTTTCTTTAACTGTGGTTCAACCTTCAAGTCCTGGATGGTTTAGCAAGCCATATTGGCAACCACCAGTAAGAAAATGTTGCTATCACAGCCCAAGAAACCAACTTCTCCAGTCCTAATTCTAACTTAAAAAGAATAAAAGAATGCGAGCGCGTATTACGTGATGACGCTCACAAAGCGCACGCGCCCGCCAAAAATGAAAATACACTCTACACATCGTCAGCAGCTAGGTAAATAGCAGGGGTGCCGTGTGTATTTTCTTTTATCACCATATCTCACCATAGTTAATTTACTTCAACTAGACTATTGTTTTTTATATTTCTCTTAAATATGGTCCAAACGCAAACTCCGATACCCTACCACATAAACATATGTCCACACGTCCTATCCCTAGCTATAAATACCTTTGAAAAACTGACCCAAAAGATTTCAAAGGTGATAAAGTTAACCACATACATGCCAATAACGCACGCCATTTACTACAATATATACAAGAATAAAATGTCAAAGCCTAGAGTAAGTCTTAGAAAATATGAGCATCAATGTCAAACCCAAAAACTTAAACCTAGACGTAGACCTAGCCAGCTAACTAGACTCAGATTACCAAGCTAGACTCTATTAACTAAACTAGGCGATTGTTAACAGCATGATGGATGATGTACGCGTCAGCTACAAGCATTTAGTGACGGTCATTATCCACCGGATCTCTGTGATTTGTTGTGTCAATTACTTCTGGTTTTCAATGATTTGCGCACCACGTGGATCCGATCATCGTCATATTACCATCTACCAAATATTCACGCAGGCTCATACTCCCTCCGTCCCTGAGAGAATCAATTCCTAGAATCGTGTCAGTCAATTTTTTTTAAGTTTGGCTAACTTTATAGAAAAATGTAACAACTTCTATGATTTAAAATGAGCACCATGTAAAAATATGTTCTTAGATAAATCTAATGATACTAGTTTGATATTATAATTTTTAATATTTTCTTCTAGAAATTTGGTCAAAGTTGAAAAAGTTTGACTTAGGACAAATCCAGAAATCTATTCTTTTAGGGACGGAGGGAGTATTAAATTATGATCCTCTATTTTATTATCTTTTTTTCTCTCGTTATCAGTAACTTTTTTCCGGACCGGAGCTAGGTTGCAATCAAATAAAGTGTGGCATACAAGCTAGCAAACACGTCCACGAAGCAAATTAGCGGTCAACGTTTTATTGTTGTGGGTAACTAATTGCTTTAATTTGTGGTTGATTTATTCCTGATGTTGTTGGGACGAATAAATTTGGTAATTGCCTTGGACATCAAGTGATATGATGCATTGTTCATAATGGTCTTCGAGGAAATTGGTTGGTGACTTGATTGACTGTCCTTATGATGCATATCATCTGTGGGCTTTTTGGCACAAGTCTTGGGAAATTGGAAATCAAGAGCAACCAAGTGACGTCCAATAATGAAGGCCCCATTTGATCTACTGCGTGATTATAATAATTATTTAAAATATTCTAGATTACAGGGTGGATTGTTATAATTAAAATATCAAATTACTATAATCCTATAATCCAGGTGGGACTTGCCTTTTGATGATTGTATAGGCATTAATTTCTTATTTTAAAATAATCTAGTCACTCAAACACTGTGATTATTAAAATCCATAATCTTGTCTGTTATAATTCTGCATATAATAATCTGGATTATAATAATTTGGTTGTAGCCAAACAAGCTCTATGATTCATTACTCAACCCATTTTTACTGGTTGGCGATGATCCATATGGGCTTTTGGGACGAAGCTTGGGGCGTTGTTATTGTGTGCAGTGTGCTGTGCTGGAACTCGAGTGGCGACCTCAGTTTGTTTCAGTGTTTGGTCCACTAGCATGGTGGAGGGACGAAATGGCCGGATACAATTGATACGTGCACCAGCAGCCAGAGAATGCTTCTATATTTTTTTTAGAAAAAATGGAAATGTTGTTTCCGGTCCCTGAAAGAATGCTTCTATATATGCGGAAGGACAAAAAGGCAACTTATTGTGGTTATTATTATTTACTTAAGTTTTGAAACTGCTTTGCCTTTGCAAGTTGCACACATGTACAAAAGTCGTCCATGGTGTCTTGTCAAGACTCCTTTAAAAGTCTCTATGCTATTTTTACACATGTTAAATTAGCTTGTCCATCCTAAGTTAAATGAAGTTATCTTTTAACCATATATTTTTAAACAGCAAGGTCTACCGATTCAAAGTAGCAAACCATTTTAGTACCGTAGTTAGAGAAATTAGTAGCCCCGTTTGGCTGCACTACTTTAGCACTACTTTTCAGTGAACGAATAATGTTTTTTTCTCTCACAACAAATTAGCATAAACATTCAGTATAAGTCAAATTTCAGCACAGTGAATAGGGTCAGTATAGTCGAAGAGCAAATGCCTAGAGGTTTAAAAATGAGCAACCAGTTTTGATACCAATTAAATAGGACGTGACCTAAGAGGGGGTGAAAGGCAAATTAAAACTCTCTTTCTAACTATAACCTCTAATTTTCAACCTAAGCAAAACATGTGTGCACTTTGTTACATGAAAATAAGGAGTCCTAAATAACCCAAACACAGAAGTAGGAAAGATGTAATCCTTCTGTTTCTATATAGTATCGCTATAGGATGTGTGGCAATCAAACTTTGTTAAGCTTGACAAAGTTATAAAATATTTTGTATCTCTAAATAAATTTATTATGATAATAGATTTGATGATATATCCAATAATACTAATTATATACCGTAAATATTAATATTTTTTAATATATTTGATCAAAGTTTGAGTAAGTTTGATTTCTTGAAAAGTGAGAACAACAGTTTAAAAGGGATGGAGGGAGTATGTCACAGTGGCTTGTAATAACCATTTTCAAAAGAAATTAGATTCAAACATGAAACCGAAAAGGGAACAGATAAAAGGTATGCATGGGCGTGCAATGAGTAAATTTTGTTGAAACTTTTTAACTATTTGTCGTCGTCGGTTCGACTTTCGTGGTGGATGCTTTGCCGCTACCTACATGTGTCGTCGCTTCCTTGGCGGATGCTTGGCCACCGGCGATCTCTTCACTTCTGCTTCACTTTGTGGATGTTTTGCCCATGATGGCATGTTAAACTTTTTCACAGTGGATGCTTTGTCACTGAGGTCATTTGGTCTCTTCTTTGACAAATGTTTTGTTGTCGTTGTTATTGGAAGGACGTCTCGTCTTCTTTAGGTGGATTCTTTGTCACTGTGGATATGACTTTTGGGTAGCTAACCATTGCATTGATGTCTATTTTACTCTAAGTTTCAGTTTGTTTGGGTTGTTTAAGGTTTATGGTTCTTCCCCTTCCTCCCCATCCTTTTTTGTTGTTGTTGTTGCTTTGGGCCTTTTTTAGATTCAATTTTTTTATAAAATTTTGAACTGTAACGTTTCGTTTATATTTGGTAATAAATTACAGATAAACTATACAATTAGTTAGTTTTTTTATCTATATTTAATGCTTCATACATGTATCTTGTAAATTTTTGGAATTTTGAAGGGATCTAGACACCCTGGTCGTCTCTTTATTCATATCATTTGGCTCTGGTTCGTGGTCTATAACCTGCTATATGCTCGTAGCAGTTGAAACACATCTACTCCCTCTGTTCCATAATATTTGTCGTCTTTGGTGTTTGTGCTACAAGTTTTACTTAATTTGTAAAAAAATACGTGCAATATTTATATTACCAGATAAATTTGTTAAAAAATTAGATTCAAATACCTTTCCAACTATAATCATGTATCATAAATACTAATATTATTTAATATATATTTTGTTAAAGTTTTTTTTTCGGAAAGCGAAAGCGACATATATTTTGAGACGGAGGGAGCATGTCTCAAAAGAAAAACAATGTACAGTACAATTATTTTGGTGAAAGTTTACAAGGACGAGCTGGCATGCGCCTGTCCTGGTAGTTGAGCGATCTTCTCTTTACCTTGCTCAAAAACCGATGCAACAGCAAGCACTACGTACGACGACTACTGCAGTAGGAGTATAGGGTAGCACCAAATGATAGAGCGCATGCAGCACGCAACGTTTCCGTGCTGTGGCAACGTCGTCGCAAAGCATGCATGCATGGAAAGGAACAACGAACAAACAAGCAAGGAGTGCACGTACTTGCATGAGCATGGCCGTCTACTACACCTTTCCTCTGTCGGGCAGCAGAGACCATCGCACAGTCCAATTCATTCAGTTTCCCGAGCAACGAGGAGGCCGAGGAGAGAGCTACAGTACGTACGTACTACTAGTAGCGGAGCATGGGCCATCGTCGTCGTCTACTAGTCTACTACTCGTCTATAGGAGTACTACTAGCCTGCACTGCACTACTGCAGCCATGAAGGCTGAAGAGATGGATGAAAAGCATGCATATGCAAGTGCAAAACGCACACGCAAAGGCAGCGGGGTCGAATCAGATTCCCGTCGTCAGGCCGGCCGTCAACTCGCTGGTCATCAGTCAGGCTCTGCACTGCCCACTGCATGCGTGCACCGATCGACATGCGTGTTTTCCGGGGGACGATAGCTTGCTTCCACGGATCGGACGAGCCAGCCAGCCATGGCCCATCTGACTGTCCATGGAAGGAAGGAAGGAAGGAAGGAAGAAGAAGCCTGCCGGGATTCGCGGGGGCGCCATGATCTGATGGGCTTTACATTCACATTCACGTTCACGAGCAAGAAGTCTGCACTGCACTGCCTTCAGAAATCAGAATTCAGAAACGTACTAGTACTGCTCTGTGCTCTCCGTTTCCATACAAGGCTGTGTTTAGGGCATGTTTGGATTGGGGGGGCCAAAACATTTGCCCCCGTCACATCGAATCTCCCGTCCCTAATTTGATTTATTTAAAATATATTAATTAAAAAAGTAATTTGTTAGCAGGAGGTAACTTCGCGAGACAAATTTTTTAATATAAATTAGTTTATGTTTTGACAATATTGTCCTACAGTAAATATTTGTTAATTATAGATTAACTTAGATTAATAGAATCGTCTTGTTAAGTCCCACAGGGACATGTAATTAGTTTTATAAGTAGTCTATTTTTAATACACTAAACTGATACCGAAATATTCGATGTGACACGGCAAAACATTTGCCGTTCCATCCAAACAGGCCCTTAGTTCTACCAAAAACCTCAAACTTTGGCACTATGAAAAAAAAATTCTTCGTCACATCAAACTTGCGGTATATGCATGGAGTACTAATTGCACAGTTTGCTTTAACTTTGCGAGACGAATCTTTTAAACCTAATTAATCTGTGATTGACACTAATTGCCGAATACAAACGAAAAGTGCTATAGAATTTTTTTCAATAATTTTTCAGCATCTAAACACAGGCGAAAGACCGAAGGGCTGCAGTAAAAAAAAGGTTTTGGTTGGAGATTGGGTGATGTGACGGTGGTGTGTGTCCCTGACGATAGAAGGAGTGGCAGTGCGTCAACTCTGACAGGCAAGAGTCGGCTTGATGGCTGTGCGTCGAGTCTGTCGGTCTACTCCATGCCACCACCCACCATGCATGTCAGTGTGTCACCGCCCGCGTCGGATGCTGGGAAAGCTGAAAGTGAGCTGATCGAGCTGACAGACAGACAGACACGCAGCAGGCTCCTGAATGACATGTAGCTTGCGGCAAGGGCAAGGGCAGCCTGGCTGGCAACGGTGGTCACAGTCACTGCTGCTAGAGTGCTGCTGGGGGCAGACGCAAAACGCAACCACGCAAGCGGCAGTGTCACTCGGCGTCACCATGTTAGCAAGTGTCAGCAGTCATCCATCCTCCTATCAGTCTGTTCCTGCGAAAATTACCTCTACGCTCGGCGCCTTGCTTGGCAATAGCCAGTAGTCGGTCAACCTGGCCCAGCGGCCCCTGCGGTTCCTTCTCTGCAATCCAGGCCGTTCCAATCCAACGGGCCCTGACTTGTCCCTGTCACCGCAATGTCTTTTGGGCCTCTTCGATACCATGGGCCCTGAAGGCACCATGGTTGGGCCTCCAGTTCTTTCGGCCTCTCAACTGGGACTGATCACTGATGGCCCACCAACCGACCCACCCACTCCACTGCTCGCCGTTTCCTCCTCCCTCGTCGACGAACTGACGAGCCGTGACTGATCGGAGACAGAGGTAGGCCCGGCGTCGGCGATGACCGCCGTGAGCCCTCCGCTGCCGTCCCCGCACGTTCTGCAACACCAGGGCCCGGACCCGGACCACCTCCTCCGCCTGGTGGACACGCTCTGCGCGTCGGGCCGGTCCGCGGAGGCGCACCGCCGCGCGTCCCTGCTCCTCCTCTACCGGTCCTGCCGCCTCGACGCGCGGGGCGCCGACGCGCTCCTTCGCCGCCTCCTGCGCGCCGACACGCCGCTCCTCACGCTCCGCCTCCTCCAGCTGCTCCCCACCGCGCCCTCCCTCCCCAACCGCAACCGCCTGCTCGCGCACCTCTGCCGCGCGGGGTACGTGCTCCTCGCGCACCGCCTCCTCCTCCGCATGGGCTCCGCTCCCGATGCCGTGTCCTACGCCGCGCTCCTCGACGGGTACGCGCGGGTGCCCGACCCTCGCGCCGCGCGGAGCCTGCTCGACGAAATGCCCGCCCGAGGGCTGGCGCCCACCTCCCTCGCGCGCTCGTTCCTCGCCAAGGCGCTCCTCCGCGCCCGCGACGTCGGCGCCGCGATGGAGCTCGTCGACACCACCATCTGGCCGCCCAGCGCGGCGGCCGGTGGGGAGGACCAGGAGATCACCAACGCCGCGTTCGCCAACCTCGTGCAGTGCCTCTGCGCCGAGGGGTTCTTCCACGTCGTGTTCCGGGTCGCCGAGGAGATGCTGCAGCGGCGGTGTGGCGTGGGCGACGACTTCGCGTACGCGCAGATGATCGACTCGCTGTGCCGGGCTGGGCAGCACCACGGCGCGTCCAGGATCGTCTACATCATGAGGAAGAGTGGGATGCGCCCAAGTGACGTCTCCTACAACTGCATTGTTCACGGGCTGTGCACCAGCCCCAAGCCCGGCGCCTGCCTAAGAGCGCACCAGCTGGTGATGGAAGGCGCGCGTTTCGGGTACCGCCCTAGGGAGGTGACGTATAAGGTGCTCGTGGACGAGCTGTGCCGGGAGAATGAGCTCGCCAAGGCCAAGGATGTCCTGGAGCTGATGCTGCAGCCCACCATTCAGTGTGGCCAGGAAAGTAGTGGAGATGCAGGTGAGGAGACCAGGACAAGGCTATACAATGTGTTTCTTGGGACACTGGGTGAGGAGACCAGGACAAGGATATACAATGTGTTTCTTGGGGCACTGCGTGCTGTGGACGATCCGAGTGAGCAGCTTGGCGTGCTTGTGTCCATGCTGCAGGCTGGATGCAAACCGGATGTGATCACCATGAACACTGTCATCCATGGCTTCTGCAAGTCTGGGAGGACCCAGGAGGCAAGGAGGATCGTGGATGACATACTCAACGGGAAGTTTTGTGCTCCTGATGTTGTCACCTTCACCACACTCATATCTGGATACCTGGCTGCAGGTGATCATGCAGAGGCCCTTGATGTGCTGCACTCTTTGATGCCTAAACGTCGGTGCTACCCAACTGTTGTTACTTACAACTGTGTCCTCAAGGGATTGTTTGGCATTGGGCAAGTTGATACAGCAATGCAGGTGCTTGAGGAAATGAGTGTCAAGAAGGTCTCTGCTGATTCTGTGACTAATACTGTTGTGATCAATGGGCTCTGCGATGCAGGGCTGCTCGAGAAGGCAAAGGAATTCTGGGACAATGTCATCTGGCCGTCAGGGATACATGATAACTATGTATACAGTGCAATCTTCAGAGGTCTCTGCAAACAGAGCAAACTGGAACAGGCGTGTGATTTCTTGTACGAGTTGGTGGATTGTGGGGTTGCTCCCAGTGTAGTGTGCTACAACATACTCATAGATGCTGCCTGCAAGCAGGGATCAAATAACTTAGCATATCAGTTAGTTAAGGAGATGAAAAAAAATGGACTAGCACCGGATGCTGTTACTTGGAGGATTCTTAGCAAACTGCATCACTATGACAAGGAAGAACAAGAGGGGAACCAGCATCAAACGTTTGACGTGGATCGAATTTCTAGAGAAGACAGAGTGGAGCCTCTCTTCTTGACTAAAGATATGAAGCCTTTGCTGCCATCTTCTGAAAATTTTCATGAAGTTAATGAGGATAATAACGCTGCTGAGACTGAGAAAGAGTTTGACTATTTAACAGATATGGCTAGTAAATCTGAAGCCGAGGAGGTTGGATGCTCAACAAAAATGGCAGTGGAGGAAGCACCAAATAATACTAACCCAACCAAAGAACAGGGCAATTGTCTGAGGGATAATCCAACAAGGGGAACAACAATTAACAAGGCTGATATAACTTGGGGAGATGGCCTTAAGAACTCGGATAATCAACCTTCAGTAAGAGAGCCACTCTCTACAGTGGTAAGAAAGGTGTTTGGGCTACCGTAGAACAGGTGTTCCTTCCACCTCCCTGAAGACTAGTTTGGAGGGCAATAATTCAGCTAATTGAAACTCTTCAGTTGTATTGTACTGGCAACTGCAAGTAGGCACATAACTCTTCTGCTCGTGAAATATCCGCGCCATCTGGAGTTAAAAATTCCACAAAGATAGGGTACCTTTAATACTGCCTGGCTTCTATTTCTGGTTGTCAGATTTAATGTTCTATCTATTGTATATATCTTGTATTGATGCAAAATTTGAGCTAATTGAAACTCTTCAGTTGTATTGTATTGGCAACTGCGAGTAGGCACAGAACTCTTCTGCTCGTGAAATATTCGCGCCATCTGGAGTTAAAATTCCACAAACATAGGGTACCTTTAATACTGCCTGGCTTCTATTTCTGGTTGCCAGATTTAATGTTCTATCTATTGTATATATCTTGTATTGATGCAATTCTAATGATCTAAGTATAATAAAAAGCAATAGCATAGCAACACCTTTTCCTGGGCCATGTTATGTTACATTTGCTTCAAAGGGGCTGGCCAGTTTATTTCTGAACAAGCTGCAGTTAGTGAGGGAGGAGTTGGGGTAAGCATTCCCGATGAAAACAACAAAATATGTTCCATTCATGTCATATTTCCATCTGACGACATTCAATACATTTATTTTTGAGTAAAGTACACCCAGGGTCTTTAAACTTGTCTAGGATTCTCACCTACCTAGCTCCACAAACTCTTAAGTGGGGCTCTAGGTTCTTAAACTTTTTTAAGTGCTTCACTCTAATTGAGAATTCATGTCCATAATTGCACCTAGAGTGAACCACTTTAAAAGTTTAAGGACTTTATGGACCTAGAGCGAACCACTTTAAAAGTTCAAGGACCGAAATCCTCACTTTGAGAGTTCGTGGACATAGATGAGAATCCGTGAAAGGACCATGGGTGCATTACTCTCTAATTTCATAACTTAGTAATTGCATCATTGTCCATTTTCATCAAGTGTAAGGGTTAGCCTCTGCAGACTCCCAGGTGACTCCTTTTGTTTTTCCTTTTTTCAGTATTTTAATGTGGTTTCTGGTGAGCAACTTACCATTTCAAGCTTGCAAACTTATGAGTATTACTTGGATGGAGATAATATGTTGGCACCTTGAAGACCTATGTAAAAAACTTTCGCAGGACATCAAATTCTCTAGACATTTAAAATAGCTCCTCATATTTCTTACGGTATAGAAGGTTATGTTGCTTGTTTAAATTTGTACGAATAATTGTCACCGAACTACTACGGATTTGATTTATACATGGTTTACTTTTACACAGTGGGTGGCAATCATGTTTAGGCTTTAGGCTTTGGTAGTCAAAATATGAGATAGGCTTTGACTGCATCCAGCTTAATACACAAAGCAGAGGGTTGTTGCGACAAGGTATGCCTATGACTATTGGATTCGTTTTTACACTAGTGGCAAGCAAGTAAAATAAAGTTCCACGCAGCAGAAGCGAAGGTGGAAGGAGCAAGCTCTCTGCGCCACCAATAGTACCGTGGTAGGTAAAGCATTAATTCTGTGTTAATTCTCATAATTCGCTGCACAGGTAGATTGCTACTCCACATGTTTATTAGGTGCATAGCAAATGTTTCATTGATATTAACTTACTTTCCTTTCAAAGTATGCATCCTAGAACATCTCTGTTGCATCAAGCTTTGTGTGTCCTTGGATGATATTAATTTTGTAGTGGTATTAACATTATAATCTATCAATGACACGACAGAAGTAATTTACATGAGTATATTCATATTCACACAACTGATCGCCTTTGCAAGCCCCAATATAGATTTGGACAGTACATGTCAGATGTTATTGTTCGATTCAGCAAAAACCTGAATGCCTTTGAGTGCAAATTGCATACCTTCTAATATATTATGATAAAATTACCAGTACAATTTACCATTGCATCTAACTGTCTTGGTTACAGAACTAATTTGATAAATATATCCGTGGATCAACCATCTTGTTGAGATGGTATGCTTTATTCAAAATATTATAGATGTGTTTGCTACATTCTACTCTACTCTGCAGTAGCATAATAGGAGAGACTCTAAATATATTGAAGGAGCGAAGGAGTCTACAAAGTAAGAACCACACCTGTATTCGTACCAATGCGTGCATAGCATGGAGTAAGCAAGCCAATTCTTCTGCAAAGCCACTGTTTCTTCCCCGGTGCCTCCTATTCCCTTGTGCCCCTTTTTTTCTCACCTTCATTTACCGGTGTGGATTTCATGCCTGTTTGCTATGCTAGCATGCATGTTAAATAATCTGAAGTGTGGGGGGATGAAACAATATAAATAGGATGTTGGTGCCTTGCCTTATAATGAGGGTAGGTGGGCAAGCTCATGGCTGGAAAAGTACCATTTATACATTGTTGCTTTTTTTTTTTCTTTTTCTTTTGAGCAATCGTGGCAGGTGCCCTCTCCTTTTCATTATAGCAGAAGCAGGAGTACAAACTATAATACAGATTACAAAGGATCTGCTAAAATTGTCAAATCATAGATTAAAAGAAAGAAAAGGAGAAGTACAGGGACAACAATAGATTGTTTCTCTAATACTTTGATGTTGCGGGTTCATATTTCAGATTTTTGCCTCATAGTGTGTGCAACTTTGTGGAAGGTGATGTCCTATTGGACGATTAATAGTAGTTGTACCAGGTCGAAATTTTTGTTGTCGAATACCCTTGTGCACTTTTCTTTCCATAAATTCCAGGGTGTGTAAATTACACTTCGTAACTGTGTTATTTGGTTGCTGCAGGTAGATGGAACTGCTTTGTTGCTGCAGTATTCCCCATACCAGCATTGTTGCTGCAGTGTTCCCCATACCTGCAGTGCGTAAGTGCAGTTGGCAAAATGGCAAATATGTGAACTTTGGTTTCTTGTTCTCGTCTTGTGTGACAAGAGTTGACAGATTGGATTTGCTTGGCCATCCCTTTTTTATTATGTGGGAACCTTCCTTTGGAGTAGCCGCCATAAGAAGAATGGACACTTATATTGTCCTGAATCTCCATGCAATGGTGTCTGCAGTTTCAGTTAACTGCACTTGTTGTAGCCTCGTCCAAACTCCAAAGACTGACAACGAAGGCTATCGTCAGTGTTGAAAGGGTGAAGCCATCGCATCCATCTGCCTGTGTGCAGCGCAAGTGCACAACTGCGACGCTAGTCTGTTACAGTCCGGAGCAATTTCATTTGGTGCTTGTCCATTGATGGCATCTGATAGGGGACATCTCTGTTTTTTCTGAAGATCTGCGAGCAACCCTGTAGTGACATCGGCGATTGTTGGTTGTACGAACAGAGCCTCATCGTCTGCATAACAGTTTTGGTTTTGGATACATCATATCCCGGAGTATCTTTTCTTTTTTTAGTATAGATATTGATGGTATGTGAAATGTCTATATGTCTCTAAGTATCTCATATTGATGGTATGTGAAATGTCTATACATGTTGTATTGAAGTCTTGATGTATTGTGATCTACGGTATTGAAGTATTATATATCTTGTATTGATGCACGGTTCCTGGTGATCTCAGATTGCGTAACTTCCTCTGCAGGGTTCCTAGTGATCTACCAAGAATCGGCACTTGTGTGTTTTCCTCTGTAGTAACAGCCATAAGAGATGAATCGGCACTTGTGTGTGTGTGTGTTTTTAACTGAACGTAAACCACTTGTGTGTATGTTTTGAACTGAACTGGTAGTCTAAACTCCCCATCTGTGTCGAATCAACAAGCAATGGTGTTTGCAGTTTCAGTTAGCTGCACCTTATCCAAAGACTGACAAACTCAGCTCCATCTGTGCGGGATCGCATCCCATCGGCCAATTTCTTTGCCGTTCGGCAAACTGAATGATCTTCAATTTCTCTGCAGTTAGGCAAACCTCTCTCCTACATGCTAATCCTACAAATCATATCATAGGTCATAGATGCTCATAATCCCTCAATAATTCAGCATCGCCTTAGAACCCCAAATTTACATGTCCGTGTTGAACAAATGAAAGCAGATACAAATAATCAACAACTCTTTAGGCTCTGTGGTTAAATTATAATCTTGTTCGGCTAATGATTTCTAGGCTAATGCTCTTTTGTTGTGAAAAAAAAAACATTATACCATGGATGATAAGTTCAAGCCAACACGGCATATACACACTCTACACAATGGTCCAGTACATCCAGAATTCAGACGAGCACTGAGAACTAAGAAGGCAACTACAATTCAGGAACAGGTCACAAGTTTCACACCAGCAGCAATGAACATCACCTTTGGCCCCAACCGGAGTATAAGAAATAATAAGAAATGCAAGATGTAAGTAAAAAAAGATGTTTGGGTATTTTTAAATTTATAATATTTGCTATGTATCTAGACATAACATGTATCTAGAAATGACAAAATGTCTTATAATTTGGAACCAAAATAGTATATTTCTCTGCTCGCAACATAACTTGTACAGAGACCCAAATTATAAGATGTTTTGGTATTTCTAGATTTGGTATTTCTAGATTTATAGTATTTGTTATGTATCTAGACATAACATATATCACGTTGTTGAGGCAGCCAAATGTAAGGATTCTTCAAATTAACCATCCAAAATTCACCACAGCATAACATAAGGACAGATACAAAACTACGGGTACAGGTATCAAAATTCAATGAGTTCAAAACTAACATAAGCGTAATACTCATTCTTCTTCCTCGCCCTCATTCTCGGCGATGTTGAAGTACCGGAGCTCATAGACAGTGCGGTCCTTGTTGGCTGCAATCACGCGTAGCCAATCCCGCACGTTGTGCTTCTTCAAGTACTTCTTGGTCAAGTACTTGAGGTACCTGGTGGCAACGATAATGATGCAATCAGATTAAACTGAACAAATTCAGTATGTTATATTGGATGGTAATAATCAGCAATTAACTTTTATTGTTCCATCAAGTGTTTGCTTCAGTTAAGGGTAAACCAAAAAAACATTCAAGTCCATACATTTGCTAAACATAATGCCCCGAGCATTCTTGCTAAATAATGGTGTCAATGATCATATAATCCATCAAACATCTGCTAATCCTTCGGTCACAAAAGAGTACAATCTTCACTTCACAAGAACTGAATCAATTTCAAGTTTGACATCTATTAAAAAAAATTAACATCTAATTAGCATTTATGAAACCAAATAAGTATTGATAGATGAATTATATAAAGTATTTTCATACAAGACCTATTTGGAGACATAAAAAATGATGTTCGTATAAACTTTGTTTAACTTGAAATCGATTGACTTATTGGAAAGTGAGAACTGCACTTTTTTTTTGGCAGAGGTTGTAAACCGAAAATTTGAATAGCTGTTTTTCAATCAACAGAAGTGCATAAAAGAACCACAGATATATGCTAAAATTACCAAAAGAATAACCATTTCCATTTGCAATCATAGGGTTAAAAGATAGGCTACACCAAACCTTTGGCCGTCCGCATTGACAGAACTATATGTACAGAAGCTCACTGCTAATTAGTAGTAATATTCGAAACTGCTACTCATCACGAAAATCAAGTGAAACCACATACTTCAACTGGAAAATAGGCCAACCCAAGTTTTTACAACCTAGCAAAATCATGAACATACACAGCAGAAACTACGCATATCTAAACAAGCATATTCACGACCTTTAGGGGCAGACAGTATCAGTATGTAAGAACAGTGAAGCGGATCGGCGTGGTATACCTCTTGGAGAAGGGCCCTTCGGAGGTGACGGTGACCTTGGTCTTCTCGCGGGAGATGGTGACGGAGTCGCCGAGGCTGCCGGCCTTGCCGCCGGCGACCTTGATGCGCTCCTGCAGGAACTTCTCCAGCGAGGCGATCTCCATGATCTTGTCCTCCACGGGCTTGGTGCAGTCGATCGTGAAGGCGACCGACCCCTTCTTCTTGCCCGCGGCAGCGCCGCCCTTCGCCGCCACCACGCCGCGCGCCATCGCCTCTTCCCTCGGCTTGGTGCTCGAGTGGGTCGTGAGGTGTGGCGGCTAGGGTTTTCCGAGACGAGAGAGGGTGCCGGTGCGGCTGGCGACATATATATAGGATACGTGGGCTGCCATTCGAGCGCGGCGAGTTGGCGGGCCGGTTTGTAGGATTGGACTGTTTGGTTGGGCTGTTTTGGGCCGTTGCGTTCTGATGATGATTCTCTGGGGCCCAGTAAAGAATGGAACACTCGTATTTAGTTGGGCTTCCTTGTTGAGTTCTTTTGGGTTCGGATGCGTTTAACGTATTGAAATGGCCCACCCGATTAACATCTCTAGTTTCTTTTTCATCTTGACGTTTTTTTTAGGAAAATAAATATACATACATGAAGGGAAAAAAACTCAAGCTCCTTCCCTTGCAACACAAAAAGAGAATCATACTACCAATAGGTAGACGGAGAACAATCTGTTGAACTCAACTTAGACAAACAGCTAAATCGGGTTGACGGCTGATGATGCATACCGAGGGGCCGATAAAAACCATTTATTTCATTTCAAGACATTCAGCGAAACATATGCATACAGCAACATTTGAAGTGCAGGTTTCAGCAGCTTACATTACATAGAAAAGCAGGCTAAGGTCCGCCTAAGTTCCCACAGAATCCCATAGGCAAAATTATTTTTTGACCAGAGAATAACACCCACTCCAACTGCTTGTACTTCGTAAGGCTGACCCACCAACACTAGCTACTCTTTCTGTGGACTGCTACTGCTATCAGATGATAGGAACTGCTTTGCATATTGGTGGACTTTGGATCCTGACCCTTGTTGGTGATCGTAGTATTCCACCAGCGCAGACCCACCCAAGGCAGCCAGTGTGAGAGCCTGAGCATGCAGCCTGCCAAAGAGTTGAGGTTTAGGTTGACTTGGGTTAGCATATTCTTCATTCAATCTACTGGAAATTGCTTAGCTTTCAATTAAATGCATACATCAATTTCGTTCATCAGAATAATTCAAGCACAAGGTTGGGGATTCTTGTTTTAACTTTCTATAAGTTTCTTGCTAGCATGTACATGTCAAGCTATTATACTTTTTGTGAAACGTCAAACTATTATACTGTACACAAATGAGCAAAGACTAACACGATTAGTGCATATAAGAGTGGAGATGTAAGGTAAATGTTCGTTTTTTATTACAAAAAGGAACTGAAATTGCTAGCATAAGAGCAGTGCACAATTAGAAAATGGAGATCGCTGCTAGAGATATATATTAAACAATACAACAGACACAACAAAACATCTTGATATAAGGGACATCAGTTGATGACAATAATAAGTCAAGCTGCTCTATATATGCAGTACTTATTAGTGGGTGGGGAAATATCAAAAAGATTAACAGTTGACATTTGTAAATGCAATTAAGGTAATTTATTTAAATGCAACTGGAATAGTAAGCAATTTATCGGTTCAGTGAATAACCAGTCGGGAAATATCCAAAAGATTAACATATCCATGGCATTATTCATGGAAACCCCTAAAAGTAGCCATTAGAATAGGGTTCAGTGAATATGTATCCAAAATCTAACTAGCCTGTAGCACCCTCCACCGGCCTTGCTCTGCATTCTACACTGATTATTATGTCTAATGCAGATACCAATTAATCCTCAATGGTGGAAAAGAGCAAAGCTTTCTGTGCAACACAATCTGCTACCATTAACTGCTAGTAATTTCTGAGAAGCTACAGTTTCCTGAAGCAGAGAGGCACAAAGTTTAGTCAACACATGTCGTACCACCTGCATGGTCTATTCAACACAAAGGAATACTTTTCTTTAACCGACAAAACACATATGAATTCTATACCACCACATCCACAATCCTACAATGTTAAGTATTACATGTCTAGAGAGGCATCATTCTTGCACAGTTTAGAATGGCATACACTGGGAAAAAGGTATCCATGAACCGTCAAATATCAGAATACAAAGAGAAATTATTCCGCCCCTGAGTTTGCTCCAAGAAATACTAAGACTACATGTACACCTATTTGTTCTGGAAGGCTCCTATATTCTGAAGTAATTGTGGATAAATTGGACATGGATAGCAGCACAATCAGGAAAGTTGTTTCAGCACCCTTCTGGCCTTCTTGATATAGTAGTTTCCTTACCAATGCCCTCAAATGCATACCAGATAAAAGCAGGACAGTGTAATTCTCTACCTCTTTTGTTGAAATAAAAAAATCATGCAACTACCAACTTAGTGGATATGCTTGGTATGTGGTACTAGTTTGCATATGAAACAACTTAGGGTGCATTTGGTATGAATCTAGATTCTCATACAAACGTTTTGAATCTAGATTCTCCTATATAAATGAAAATATGCTTCAAAAAATCTGAGAACTTTTCGTGGGCAAAGAACAACTTAAATACAATCCACTTTAACTTGTTGCACTTAAACTGGATCAACCCCCCCTCCAAAAAAAAACGATTGCTAGGGTGTTGCTTCATCCCCACACACAGCAAAGAAGAAGAAAAGGCATCTTGTACTAGTACTGTAGTAGTAGTAGGCAGAGAATGCAACAAGTGCAGGTGGTGAGGAGAGCAGCGACAGCGACGGACACGGACCTGGCGTGGATGATCTTGACGCTGGTCTTCATGCCCGGCCTGGACCAGTTGTAGGCGATGGAGCCGACGATGCCGCTGAGCCACAGCGTCCCTGCAAGCGCAAGCGAAGCAACCAGCAAAGGCGTCCATCAAATTCCGTCTCCATTCCACCGTACCGCGAGAACGTCGGCGCAGACGCGCAGGAGGAGTAGAGAGATCTGAAATTTAAGAGTTGTATGTAGTACCGACGGCCCGGAGCTTGTGCTCCACGACCCACTCCCTCGCCGACTGCAGCGCGCCCTTCTCCGCCGCCATGTATGTCGCCGGCTGATCCAAAAGCTTCCCTCTTGAGTGAGTCCTCCTGAACCTCCCGAATTGAACCCAAGCAGGTGCTTTGCTTTGTTTCTGCGGGCGTACGTGTCTCTTCTCTCTTGTCTTCCTCCGCGACGGGGAAGAAGAGGAAGAGTAGGGGAAGGAAATAGTGAGCGGGGCCGGTCGGGGCGGAGGACGGGAGGAGAACCGTACGACGCTGGCTGACACCGAGGCGAGCTCGTCGTGGTCGTGCAAGTGCACGCGGCACGACGCAGCAGCCGTGGTCAGTGTGGTGGGGGCTCCGGCGGCTCTGCGGGAAAGGGAAGGAAACAGCGTGCGGCTTCTTTTCTGTTCACCTGGGGAGCCTGGCTCGTGGCACACTGCCACGTGCCACCATAGCTGCGCAACAGCTACGACCACATAGTCGCGTCGCGCAGGAGATCAGAGATCGTGACGCAACCTCCACCAGACCACCAGGCGGCTTTGGCTGATGGTGCCTACAGCGTACCTACGCACATGCAAAAGGGAAAAAAAAATGGACGTGGCACGGAGGCAGGCTGGGTACGTTGCACGCGAAAAAACTGTGGTCACAACTGCGGCGACGAAGCAGCGCGCGGGAACGGAGCTGGCCGCGCTAGAGGTTTTGCGTTGGTCTGTTGGACAGACACTCTCGGTGGGCACCGGGTGCTGGCCGGCCGCTAGATTCGTACCTCTACAGACCTTTTCGAGTGGTGTCTAGATCTTGCTATGCTAGATCGTCAATTTTTCATGTAATATACACAGTCCTCTTTGTACCCGACTACGTGGCACATGTGACAAGGTTTAGTACGAATATGAGTATATAATAACATGTAGGGCATGATGCTAAGAAAGCTTGGCGTGATATAGCTATGTCAATGACCCAAATAGCTATGTCAAAAGTGCAAGAGCAGGCTAATTGTCCAGAGTCCAGAGCCCAATATCATCATCCACTTCCACTATGCCACTATGGACTATGGTGACAAACCGGGTCTCTTGCCGCCCAAGTCCAAAGTTCTGAGAAAGGAAAATCCAAACGGGCCTCCACATCCGCTTTTAGGCCTCGCGAAATGTGCCTCCTGCCGTCCAAGTCCAAAGTTCTGAAAGGCCACACACGGCTAGCGTAGCGCCTGCCACACCACACCACCGCGCGGCGCAGTACTACTAGTTTGTCCAGAGAGTCAAAACCATCAGTGCTAGATTCAGTAAACCATTTTTGCTCAAATATAATTCGTACGCAACGAAATGTTCAAAATTGCTCCATGTTCATCCAATACAGCATGATCAATGTTACCTTTTGTTATGGGTGTAGCTAGGACAGTGAGACCTGGGACAGGGGGAAAAAAACCTGTCCTACTGCCTTAAACGAGCGAACAAGGAAAGTAAAATCCTGCATAGCCAACCATGTGTTCATGTACCTCCGTCCTAAAAAAAAACGCAATTCAAACTATGAATCTAGACATACACATGTGTCCAGATTTATAGTTAGAATTGTATTTTTTTTTTGGACGAAGAAAATACTAATTAATATACTGTACCGATGGTCTTTAGAAACTGGCCAGTCTCGGGATACCGTTCATCAAAAAACTGCAGAAACTGAAACCACATCAGTAACAGGAAGTGACGTCAACCTGATCATTACTAGTGGACATCAGATGCATAGTTTTCCCTTTGCCTTCAGAGAGACAGGCAACTAGACACAGGCAACTAGGCACAAAATAAAATTAAATATGCATGCTTTTTTGTAAAAAAGAGAACTGGATGAGGTAGTGGTATTCGTCAGTCAGTGCATACTCCTCCGGCCCTAAATAACTGTCGTTTGCGATTCCTAAAAAACTTCTTTAACTAAATATATATTAAAAAAAAATTAATATTTATACTATATAATTGGTATCGTTAGAAGCATATTTAAATCTAATTTTTTAATAAATTTATATGGAGATACAAATGACGCACGTATTTTCTACAAATTAATAAATTTATATGGAGATACAAATGATGCACGTATTTTCTACAAATAAAGTCAAATTTATAGCACGAACATCAACGACGACACTTATTTAGGTTGTGTTTAGATGCTAGGGAAAGATGAAAAGTTGTTGAAAAAAACACTGTAACACTTTTCGTTTGTATTTGGCAATTAGTGTTCAATCATGGACTAATTAGGCTTAAAAGATTCGTTTCGCAAAGTTAAAGCAAACTGTGCAATTATTTTTTGATTTCGTCTATATTTAGTACTCCATACATATACCGCAAGTTTGATGTGACGGGAAATCTTCATTTTACATATTACCAAAGTTTGGGAATTTTAGGGAACTAAACACATATTGAGGACTTTGCAGGTCTGTTGTGCTTCCATCTGACAGTTCTGCATCAGAAGGGTAAGTGTATCAACCTTCTTTTCAAGAACTTCATATTTTCCTCTCTCAAACAGTGCCAGATGCAGTTTTGTCAGGGCTGACTGCCTATCACTATGTGGCTATGTGCATCCTGAGAGGATTTCTTGTTTCTCTTGATGGTCTTCAGAAGATGTTCCCATCTAAACTTTATAAAACCTCTGATTATGAAAAAGAACACTAGTGAATTCACCAAATAAAAGAAGTTCAGATTCAACATGAACTTACAGCATAAAACATGCGGACAAAATAATAGTTAATTTGACGTGGACAAGCAGTGCTGGTCTAGAGCAGAGGGAGGCAGGCCATTCATTAATGACTGTGATCCAGTCATTCAAGAATCAAGAACACAAACTGAAGAACGATACTAGCATAGTTCCAAACACAAATATCATCAGTCCAGATTTAACACAGCAACTTATCCCTTAACAACCTACTGAACCTCTAATCTAATCCGTATAAAAACAGGAATAGTTCATACCTCTAGTAGAAGTATTAATCACAGGTGACACCACCCATGGTGATATCTGCAACTGCAAACAATTAAAAAATGACAAGTACCAGTAAATTAATTTGTTCAACCCAATCAAGCAAGCATAAAACTCAAACAAAGAAGCTTATAACAAAGAGAAAAACCATAGTATACCTGCTTTACATCTGCATATTCTACAGCATCACAACTCCAATGCAATGCAATGCGTGATCGTTGAACCTCTTGGAACATCCGGGAACAGAACAGTGTCTCTAGAGATCACCTTACCTCTTAGCCGTCCACCATCGGCCCTTGTAATCTGAATGCTGGCCCATTCAATCACCACCATGCTCCTCACTTCCCCTTACCTTTCCCCTTCCCTTTCCACTTCCCTTCCCAAACCAAGTAGAGCAGTCCTCCAACATTGGCAAGCGTGGCGCCGCACAAGAACTTGGGTAGCTCCCTCTCCAACCCCTCCACTGTGCTCCACGAATCAGTGTCCGGATCATAGCCCTTAACCTGCCCCAGGTAATCGTAAGAGTAGAGGATTCCTTCAACCACCGCAGCTCGGCCCTTCCATCCCATGTCAAGCACCGGCGACACCGGCGCCCACGCCTCCGCAGGTGGCGCCGCAGGATCGTAGGCCAACCCGCCACGGTCCGCCACCGCAAGGACCTTCCCGGCGAGCGACGCGCAGCCGTGCATCCATTTCTCGCGGAGGTGTGCCGGGCTAGCGACAGCTCTCCAATTGGCGTTCGGGGTAGAGAGGTCGAGAGCCTCGGCCCAGAAGGGGGACGAGGGGACGCAGCCGCCGGCGACGAACAGCGCCCCGGAGTGCGCGACGGCCGCGGCGAACTCCCGCGTAGAGGACAGGCGCGGGCCGACGGACCAGGATCTGGCCCGGGATCCAGTATCTGCACGGACGCAGCGGGGACCGCGGATACGGATCCGCCGACGAGGAAGAGCCGGGTGCCGTCGGTGGCGGCGGACGCGGAGGACGAGACGGGGACGGGAGGGGATGGGAGCGGGAGAGGGGGCCAGCCGGGGTGCGGAAGCAGGAGGAAGAAGATAGGGGACGCGGAGGAGGGTGGGCGGAGGGAGAGGAGGATGTGGTGCTCCGAGCGGCGGAGGGCGCGGCGTGCGGCGAGGAGGGGCTCCGGGTGGCGACACAGGAGGGCGTGGAACGCGCGGGAGACGAGGGCCAGGCATGGGTGCGCGGCGCGCGGCAGGAGCGCGATGCAGTGGACGGCCAAGTCGTCTGGAAGCGCCGGGATGAGGCTCCCGTGGACATGCGCCGTCGGCTGAGGCGGAGAGGTGGTCTCGGCGGAAGCGGACATGGTTAGCCGTCGGCGGTGACTCGCCGGCAGAGGAGGAAAGGCGTGTGGTGCGCTCCTGAGTCCTGACCGCCCGAATGGGGTTATTCTTCTGGCCCACTATGTAAGATGGGCCGTAATGTAACGTGGTCTTGTAGCCTGATCCTTAAAGCCCTGCTACACCAAATATTGCAATTGCACACCCGGGCCATCGGTCGCATTGGCCGGCCCCCTCGGGCCATGCATGGTCTCTTGCCTTTTCATTTCGGCATTTCGCGGCTAACGTGCTCTCTAGTCTCACGTGCCATTGACATCCGTTCTGTTGAGGTGTGCCACGCAAAATCGTTTCGATCACTTTGCCAAGAGATAATTAACCACACGCTAGGTGCATGTTAATTCAAGCATTTTCATAGGCACACATTTTTTTTTCAAGACCGCAACAGTGGCATCCAGCATACACATGTTACTTTGAACACTTAATAGCGATGCGCATAGCGCATATATATACTCTCCAATCCTTAAAAAAAAGTGTCCCTACGTTCTGGTAGGATTTTTAAAATTAACAAGATTTATAAAAAATATTTATAATATTTATGTCTCTAAATAAATTTATTATAAAAATATACGTCGACGCTTCATCATCTATTGATATTCATACTAGTTGTGCATCATAATTATCAATGTTTCTTATATACTCCCTCTGTTTCTGTAAGAATTAATTCCTAGAATCAATGTCAGTCAAACTTTTTAAATTTTAATTAATTTTATAGGCAAATAGAACAAATCTATGACTTAAAATTAGCATCATGTGAAAATATGTTTTTTTTTACGACAAAAAAAGAATTATATTATATGAAACCTGGGTACATCAATACATTACAAAAACTTTGCAATACGAGATAGTACCCATATTGTGAATAGCACAACTCAAAACTTAACCTGTTAATTACTTTGCAGTGTAAATGATCGCACAGACAAACACTCGGCAAATGGTCTGAGAACAACTGTCCAACGAACGACGGCCAACATTCCTGTAGGTGGAATTGAGAATATTTTTCTTCTTGCTAGTGTCTTTCTTCTTCTTTCTGCCACCGAAGAATGAGAAAGACTGATCTGAAGGATATTCTTCCTAGTCTTTCATTGTGGCCAGATCTAACCACAACAAAACGAAGAAAAGGCTGGAGAAAATTATTCCATAGCGGCGACATCATCTCCACCTTGATGTCGCAGTCCGAAAACAAAGATCTCCATGTCATCGTGTCGATGAAGATGGTGACGCCGAAGTTGTCGCCCCTCGTCTTCAACAAAGCCACCATGGAGAAGACGATTCCACCATTCTCCTTCACCATTGCCGAAGAAGAGTAGAAGGAGGAGATAAAACTCCAATACCAAGAACTTTGGCATGGAGAAACCCTAATCCTAAGAACTCGATCTAGTGGAGAAAACTTATTAAAAAAACAATTGATCCTCACTCCCTTCAGCCCCCGGCGAGATACCGGAGGGGAAGGGAGGGGGACCAGTGGCAACGGCGGAGGGGGCGGGCGGGCGACGGCGGCGGCCTTCGCAAGACTCGCGAGGTGCCGTTCAAATAATAGTTTATGTATATATAAAAATATATTCTATGTTAAATCTAATGATACTAGTTTGATACCATAATTTTTAATGTTTTTTTTAGTAATTTGATCGAAGTTTAAAATTTTGATTTGGGATATCTCCAAAAATCTATTCTTTCACGGACGGAAGAAATATTTAACTAATTTTCTTAAAAAAATACTTTCTCGAAAAGTGAAACGACCGATCCGTAGTCACACGCGGGCCCGGCGCGCTTGCTGAACTACCAGTAGTCAGCTAACGAAACGGAAAGAAACCATCAAAATGCTTCTCCCTGGCCTACCTTTTCCAAAGAGGTAGTAGTAACAAGGACGCATGAAAATCAGAAAAGCAGCAGCAAAATCTAAAGCTCACACACCACAGCCACGGAGCCTCGTCCTCAAGATAAGCCTTATCCTGCAACTGCAATGGCGCGACCACAGCGCCCCACGTCGGACTCCGACGCTGACATGGCGCATCCAGCAAGCTCCTCCCTATCCACCCAACCTACTTTAGCCTTTCTTTCTCCGAGCCAGCCATCCCCCACTCCTGCCTCCCCTCCCCGCGTCAACAACACGCCAGCGAGCTCGTGAACGAACTCGATTGCTGTGTCGCTCGCCATGGCCGCCGCCACCGCCTCTCTGTCCGCCGTCGTCGCGGCGCCGCTGTCGGTGGCCGGGCTCAGGAAGCCGCTCGGCTTGTCGTCGTCGTTCCAGCCCCTGCAGCCGCCGCGGCCGAGGGCGGCGAGGATGACGACGACAGCCGTGCGGGCGTCGGCGTCAATTAAGGAGAAGGCGGCGGCCGGGCTGACCGCGGCGGCACTTGCGGCCGCGCTGGTGATGCCGGACGCCGCGGAGGCCGCGCAGTCGCTCACGCCGTCGCTCAAGAACTTCTTGCTCAGCATCGTGTCCGGCGGGGTCGTGCTTGTTGCCATTGTTGGCGCCGTCGTCGCCGTCTCCAACTTCGACCCCGTCAAAAGGGCATGATCCTCATCTGATCGATCCATCGTTAGGAGGCACGTCTCCCACGTGTCGTGTCCTGTCCTGTCTGTATCCTCCTCTATGTTAATTAATTTTGGAGAATGTTCAAACATATATATCTATGCATGATAAAGAGTTCGAGTTTATCGTTCCTTTTTTTAAAAAAAAAATCGCTTTAATTTGATGCATGGGTATTTTGAAGTTTAAAGATTGTTGAGACTTGTCTGTTATCTATAAACTACCTACTAGGCACCAATCTTCAATCTAATTTATACAAATGCTATTAGTTGAGAGCCAATTTGCTGCATCACACATGAGTGACGGAGTGGGTTGAGTACATCTATTTAATGTTCATTACACATGTGTGTATTGGATTGGAGGATACCTGGTCGGACTCTAAGGCCATCATGTCGTTCCATAGCGTCACACAAGATAAGAGCATCATGTACCGTAGATCCCTCCCATCTAGCTAGAACATAGATGAACTTTAGGTTAAAGTTCACTAGTGCTAACACATTTTGTGTGATGGTGTGCTTCTTATCTCTAAAGGCAAGTAACACATTTTGTGTGACGGTGTGCTTCTTGTCTCTAAAGGCAGGTTGCATCTTTACAGGCACTCTAGCTAAGACATGTCTCCCATCAATTACTCCTATGTCGATGAATTAATGAGAGGTGAAAGTTATAATTAAATAAATAGAATTATTTACAAAAAATATTCTCAAGTAAAAAAAATAAATTAAGGAAAAAGCTAGCTGCTAGTCATGCTATTTGCATGGATAATTTGCTGGTTTATTATTTGACACTATATTTACTTATTAATTTCTTTGACTTGTATACACCAATTATACCATGCCTAGCTCTACTTAATTGAAATAAAAGGTTTAATCAGACCTATGTTATCCATCCCATGTTTTGTACACCCTCCCGGGCTAACTACTCCAAAATGCATAGAAGCTAAACATTTACCTAATTCGCATCCGTGTCAATATCCCTAGCTAGCAGCCCAATGTCTCTCTTGTGGGGAAAAAAAAAGCTACAGTACTCTCTAAACGTATTCCTCGAATGCTTTGCCCTATCATCTCTTTTTGTTCCATACAAATACCTCAAGCTATACCTCTTTAAAGCCTTTCCCATGTAAACTACGAGAGCCTTGCCATGGTTCATGTCTTGTACGGCTAAACTTGGTCAAAATTAAATCAAATATGTTTAATTTAGAACAAAGTTTTTTAGACGAAATTTAGAATATTATCTCCATTTAAACTACTATTATTATTATGTATTTTAGCATCTCTAGGTAAAAGGCTAAAACGTCTTAATAATTTGGAACCAATATAAGAGAGTGCCTACTCAGACCGATTTCTGTGGCCGTCTTGGAATAGTGGCTGTGTGTTGTGCTTGCTGCGGCAACGCTGCGGCTGCTGCAACAGAGTTTACAGAGCAAGCCATCTGCGCAGTTGATGGTTGAACAACGAAGAAAACTCATGCATTTAAAGAAACTGCAGTTTCTCTAGCGATTGAGAACGGGGAAAAAAATTTAAGTATATGTGTGGCACGGTCGTATGTGTCAGTGTGCCGTGATACGGCTTCGCGGAATTGCATGTAATTCCATTGAAAACGCAATTCAAACTAAAGCAAGACACGCCGCACGGGCGACCGTTGAGTAGGTCTAGCTAGAAATGCAACTGCATCTTTTCCGACGTTTAAATAAACATGTGCGCTAATTAGCTGCAATGTAGGTTTATTTAAAACACGAGTGACTGTGTTAATTAAGAGTGATCTATTTACTATAGCTCACAATAGTTTACAAGTTATTTTTCTTACAAAATATTTATTTCTAAAATAGTTATACGCACTACATCAAAATCAAGCTTCCGCAGCGTTGCCTAAAAGGCCTTCGTGATGGACACTTATTTTGCCCGCTGTGGAAAACATCTCATGATTTATCACAACGAGTATTTCTTATTTACCGTGGCGGGCATTTTTGCCCGTTGCGGTAAATACGAGGCCCAATAGGCCCAAAGCGAGGTCCAATTTCCGTCGTCATATATATATAGACGTTAGGGTTTCACTGCTGCCTGCCTCTCTCTCTCTCTTTGCCTGCCTCCCTCTCTTTCCGTCGTCGCAGGGACAACAATCACAACACCCTCCTTCTCTCCCTCTCTTCTCTCCCTCCCTCTCGGTGTGTAGGACGGCGTGCAGGACGGCGGCGCACGGGCCCGCGGGTCGCGGCGCGCAGGTCGGCGGCGCTGGCGCGAGGGCCCCGGGACGGCGGCGATGGCGCGCGGTTCCCGAAACGGCGGCCCTCCCATGGCGCGTGCGGCGGGCTCCACGGATCCGGCCACGGTGGCCCGAGGAAGGGCGGATCCGGTGTCGGGGAGGCCAGATCCGCGCACTCCTTCTCTCCAGCGCGCGGCGGCGCGAGCTCGAGGCTCTCGCTCGAGGCGGCGCGGGCTCGCGGCGGCACGGCCGCCGGGTCGCGGCGGCTCGGCGGCGGCGCTGCAGCACCGGATCGACGGCAACGGCAGCGGCTTCTAGGGTTTTTCTAGGCTTTTTATTATTTATTATTTTTTTGAACGATTAACCGCAGCGGACATTGTAGTGTGCCCGCTGCGGTATAAAGCATTAACCGCAGCGGCCATCTTATGTTGCCCGCTGCGATTAATGGGTTTTTTGCAGCGGGCACCAGCGACGTCACGGTAAACGCCACATTTACCGTGACCTTGTCATCGCAGCGGACGCTATTGCCCGCTGCAAAAAATGGATTTTGACCGACAACCAAAAATCGGTTTTGACGTAGTGACGAGTAATAAATTGATTTTCTTTTCGTCCTATAAAAACATGAATTAAGATGAAATTAAAAAAAATGGCTTATCTCAGTGTTGTCTATCATTTATCTCTCTCATCTATGTATGGAATTGTTGGTAAGCATGCAACCGGATCCCTTTAATTTGGTAAGCATGCATGCAAAATACCCGTCGTACCGTTCGGCGTACACGTGCGTACGTATGGCCGGGGCTCGATCTGCCTCATCCAATGCCAGAAGAAAAGAGAAGGAAAGAGGGATACTCGAGGAATTAGTGAGACGCTGAGACGTACGACTTGGTCGGCCTATGTCGTCCGTGCATGCATGTGTGATATGATGGGACGACTTATTGCAATGACGGGCTGACGGCGGCAATGCAAGGTGTATTATATAAAATAATACAAGAATAATAACTAGTCCGTACTGTATATAATCGATGAAGCTGGCGCGGCACCCAACTTTGCCTTTTCGAGCTAGGCGCAAATCTTTGGTGGATGTCTAAAATAAACTTTAATCTCGGTTATTTTTGTATTCGGGACAAATACATCTTTAGTCCACACCTCGGGACTAAAGAGTCTCCTTTAGTCCCGATTGATATTACCATCCAAGCAGAACATTTAGTCTCGGTTGGTAATACCAACCGCGACCAGTTATTGTTCCAACCGGGACTAAAGGTCCCTCGATGTAGGGTTCAAAAGTTAAGGATTATATTTGTCATCAGATATACTATGTAGGTGGGGTGGTAAGCTACGCGCGATAGTCCCGATTAGTGTTTCCAACCGGGACTAAAGGTCTCTCGATGCATGGTTCAAAAGTTAAAGATTTTATTTATCATCAGATATACTATGTAGGTGGGGTGGTAAGCTACGTGCAATGCTGTGCATGAGGTCTCTCGGATTCGTAACTTAGGGAGCACAGTTGAGATGGGGACAGGCCCGGCCCTGAGGGGGACGGAAGGGACGAGTGTCCCAGGCCTAGGATTTGGATGGCCCCACAGGTATGATGTATGAATACACGTTAGCAGTAGTAGTAATAGGATATACGTCAATACCCTGATACTAGTTCCGGTGAGGCCGTGATCAACGCCGCAGCCGGAGTCACGACAGACTCTCTTTCTTCCTGCGCGTGATGCATTGGCGTGTGAGGGGTTCGGGGCCTGGCGGCGTGCGTTCAGTAGACTGCAGCTGCAGAGCAGAGAAGCGAGCGAGGCAGGCAGGGAGGAAACGACAGGCCACGCTGCTGCCGGCAGCAAGGGACCTAATTCTGTATGCTCGGCTGATCCTTAATTCTAATTTCCATCCTCCCTGTTCGGCTTTGACAGTTACTACTGGTCAATTTCCATCATCCCTGACTATCTATTCGGCTTCGACGGTCCCGTTCTAGCAGGCAATGTAGGAATCCGAAATTTAATTGCTAATTGTTTTCCACGCGATCCCTAGTTTTTAAAATTTATTTACTAATTGTTTCTCTAAATTTTAATAGCATCATGTCATCAAGATAGTATCTCTATTTGAGATTTAGAATGACACAATAGAGATTAAATAGATTGGTGAGATCAATTGAAACCATCATCAATAATGATTTCGCATCAAGGAATGCTAGAAAAAACTTCTAAGGTAATTTAATATGCATACAAACTATTTCATATAAACATTGCTTTTACATTCAGTTAACTATTTACTAGTAATATTTTGTAAATGTGTGTATATATTATCAATAGTAGTACCGATAGTATTATTATATTAATATAAAAGGGTTCAAAATTTTTATTTCGTTCTAGGTCTAAAAAAGTTCAGGACCGGCACTGGATGGGGATATTATTTTTTTTTCTTTTACGCGAGGACCTTTAGTCCTATTCCCAGTCCCGGTTTGAACTAACGGCTACGGCTACGTATATGGTTATGGGCTATTATCAGATTTGTTTTTGAAAAAAAAACAAGAAAAAGAAAACCTTCTATAATACTCCTAATAATAACTGTTTATGGCTTTATCAGAAATAATAATATGACATGAAAGACACACACAGGAATCTCATCATATTCAGGTATATATCCGCGCCTATATATATCGTCCCTGTCCTGATCGATAATCTGTGATCTTGCCAGCAAGTGGTGGAGACTGCATGCCCGGAGAAGAAGGTGAGAGAACGTACGTATGATGAAGCAACAGGGGAATTGAACCCGGAAAAGCGAAGCAAATTATTTATAATAATAAAGCTTGCCAAATCGCACTGACCGGCTGACCATTACCCGCCTCTCACGCCCACCCCACCGCGCCATGCGCGGGCCCACGTGTCGGCCCGCTTCCATGCTGCAATGCAAATGCAGTGTCTTCTCCACTTCGATCTCTCTCCTTTATAAAAAGCTCGGTCTCCACGCCTCCACTCATGCGTGTCTGCATCCAATCACAGAATCAGAATCCTCTCTCCATACCCATATATCCCATCCTGGCCGAAAGCATCCCCATCCCATTTGTTCTTGCGGTTGCGGCGGTTCCTAGCTCGCTTCCACGCACACCCGCCAGCTAGCCCAGCCCAGCCGATGAAGTTCGGCAAGAAGTACGAGGCGTACATGAGGAGCATGGAGCAGGCGGAGCTCCCCGCCGTCGGGATCAAGCGCCTCAAGAAGATGCTCAAGGCATGCCGCCACCGTGAGCCTCCGCCTTCGCCTTCGCCTTCTGCCGCCGCCACCAGTGACCGCCGCTGCACTGGCCATTGCACTGGTATGTATGTAAAACCACACCAAAACTCTCTCTCTCGCTAGCTTTCTTTTTATTCGCTGTTCGTGAATAATCGTGATTTCCATCCCCGCTTTCTGCCTAACGAAAAACATGCCTGGGCTTGGCGTGATCGGGAAAAAAAAGGCAAACAAATAAAATAAAAACTCTTGGCTTGGCTTCAGCAAAGGGACGATATCTTCAATTACGCATGCAGGATCACAATTCACAACAAAGCCCACAGACTGGAACTGGTCCTTGTCCAGTCCAGGAAGCAGCAATACTTTTCCGCATGCCATGTGGCTGATGCTGCATCATGCACGCTATCTGCTTGGCAGCTTAATTTGTTGGGCCATCGCTTGCCAAATTTGGCACGGAATGCCTGACCGCGCCAGCCACCGTACGTCCCCCTGTTGGTTTTGGTGCCTTGTTTTGCATTGATCCGCAGATTTAAGTCCATCATCCTACCTTGTCAACGGTCCAATTTATTAGCCGTCTAGACTTCCTCCGTACTAAAATATTTATCTAAAATATTTATCTCTTTTTTCATTTTCTGAGAAACAACTTTGATAAAATAAATATATGTTTTTTTAATATTTATAATATATAATTAGTATTATTGAATTTGTTTAAAAATATAAATGTTATATGTGTTTTCTACAAACGAGTAAAATTTATGGCACGAGCACAAGAGAAAGATAAAAGAGATATATTATGGCACGGAAGTCGTAACCGCAGTTAAATAACTCCGATCCATTTCTTGGTAAACGGTGTCCGTCTACAACCATTGGTGGCATAGGTCGTACTAGTGTATCTGTTAAACAAATTCCACTCTCTTTTCCTTCCAGTGCACAGCTGTTGAGCAAGGTGACATACATGTATATTGATACGCATTTTTTTTTGGGCTTCAGCGCGATGAGTTGAACCACGCATTGATCTAACAACAATAATGGCTTGACTTGTTTCATCTGTTTTTTTACGACTTGCATTGGGCAATGCTTCAATGCCCCCCGCACCTACCCTAAAAATAAACATAAAAATATTCACTACTAGAGTTGACATGACGACCATGCATCTTTTGTGTATATTGCCTGTCATGATGCATGGACTCACGGTTGGTTTAACTCCATATCATATCATATGCAGTGTGTGATGGTAGCTTCTTCCCGTCTCTTCTCAACGAGATGTCAGCTGTGGTCGACTGCTTCAACGAAAAGGCCAAGAAACTGCTCCAACTGCACCTGGCGTCAGGCTTCAGGAAATACACCATGTGGATGTGGTTCACCAGCAAGGGTGACAAGCAGAGCCACGGGAGACTGATACGGCAAGGCAAAGAATTGGTTACCTATGCCATTATAAATGCCGTGGCCATGAGGAAGATTCTCAAGAAGTATGACAAGGCATGTCAACTCGACCATGCATCCTGTCGTTTACTTATTTTGGGATGGAAGGAGTATGTTCACAAGAAAAACTCAAGAAACAAAAAAAAAAAAAAAAAAAAAACTATGTTCCAACTTCCAAAGGGGACCTTGATGAAGTACAGTAGTAGAAAAAAGGATATATAATAACTAGAAGTCCTCTGCATGCCTTTTCCAGTCCTACAAGGCAGATTTGCGTGCATTTACCAGAACTTGCTTACAGCAAGTGGCCAAGTGCATAAGGTGATATAGTGTGTGTTATCAGGATATTTTAACTGTATGCTTCAGCTTCATTACAAAGATTCCAGTAACTGAATAGGAGAATCCATCTATATTTGCATTTCAGATTATGATAGCTAGATATGAATAGGCAATCACAGAGAGTTAATGAAAAACAACTCTTTTGCAGATACATTACTCAAAGCAAGGGCAAGAATTCAAAGCTCAAGCTCAGAGCCTCCACATTGAGATACTTCAGTCCCCATGGCTCTGTGAGCTGATGGCATTCTACATGAACTTGAGGAGGAGAAAGAAGAACAATGCTGCAATGGAGCTCTTTGGCGACTGCTCCCTCGTATTCGATGATGACAGACCAACGCTATCATGCAACCTCTTTGACTCCATGCGTGTTGATATTAGCTTGACATGTTCTATATGCTTGGTAAGTTGCACTTCTGACTATTACAGTGCTATTTTGACCTGTAAACTTGGATTAAGAGAACAGTATATCCTTGTTATATTATTCGAGTTTTCGAGGCCATAATCAAACTCTTCATTTTTTATATTTCTATTTACAGGACACAGTGTTTGATCCAGTCTCTCTTTCCTGTGGTCACATATTCTGCTACTTATGCTGCTGTTCTGCTGCATCTGTGACAATTGTTGATGGGCTCAAGTCTGCAGATCACAAATCAAAATGTCCCCTGTGCCGACAGGTAAACAATTTACCACTTACTATTTCAATGAGCAAATACTTTGAGCATCATCTAACCGACCATTCTTTTCTGTTTCAGCAAAGTGTCTTTCCTGACGCTATGCACCTGGATGAACTCAGCATGCTGTTGAGCCATAGGTAAGTATAAGACCTTGCAGCTTTCTAGGATTATGTTATGTACTACTAGTGTGTTGAATTTTCGATCTCTCAACAGTTGTCCAGAGTACTGGGAGAAGAGAATGCAATTGGAACGAGTTGAACGTGTTCGCCTGGCTAAGGAGCATTGGGAGTCACAGTGCAGAGCATTTTTAGGCATCTAAATAGTCAGCTTCTACTGGTGAAAAGATGATTCAATTTGTTAAGATTGTTGTTGGTTAGACCTTGCTTTGTCACAAGTTTTTGTGAAATAAAGTGATCTACCCTCTATTAACATTCAATGTTCTGTCTTGTGCTCCTAGCTAGCTAGAAAAAGAGAGAAACTGTAGTGGTGGTTAGTTGTTCAAGTGCAGAGTTGCAAATGTGTACATATGTGGCCCTCTCAGAGTCTCAGTACAGCTTTATGATTTTAGCCTGAAAAGTTTGAAGTTGCTCCGAGGTGCTTCCTTTTACAGAGTATCTTATCTTTTTTGGGGGGCGGTTTAAGCTCATAACCACTGAATGTTTATATAGGTCGCAAAATTCATGAAACTAGGTTCACAGTTGCTTATCCATGCGCAACAAAAAACCTCCCAAATACATAAAACACAAGAAGATTCACACTGGAGTCATGCAATAACTAGCTTTAGTTTTCACAACAACATATGTTATGCTTATTCCAAAGAAATAAACAAAACTAAGTGTCAGTTCCTTGTACTAACTTTAGTTAGTTCCAATGCAACTACATAGGTTGATCATTTTGTCAAACTACTTCTGAGATCCTACATTTTCTGTAACCATGCATTGTTTTACCCTACCTTTCTTTTCCCTTTTCCTTAACAAAATCAGGTCTTAAAAAATACATACCTACAAAGGTGTGATGAAATGGACCTGAATTCACACCAACAGCCTTAGAATCACATCTCTACTGTTTGAAAAGAAATACCTGACTTGAGAAAATGTCAAAGAATGGTAGCCATCAAACGGTCATTCTTCAGTCAGCTCTTAATGTCATGATCTCTTTTGCTGTTCGGTTCCTAAAATACATCATGTGCTCCTGCAAACAACATTAAGACAAACATCAAGCTAAACAAAGACTTCTTAATATGTAACACCACAGTGTATGATTGTACTCCTACATCAGAAGTTAAGCTTCATATCAGCAAGTTAAAGTTCTATTTTTAAGTATGACAAAACTCAAGCCCCTCAATCTAAGTATATCTACTCAACTGAAATTACGGATAAGCATGTATGTTTTTCACTGGTCAACTTTACCTGACTGAAAGATGGTTTGATACCTCTGCTATGGAAATCAATGTATTTAAGCATAAACATGCCACAGTCCCACCTATAACAAGAGAATAGTGTCAAGAATTGAAAATAAAAAATAGTTGGATGTTGGAAATCCAGTAACCCATTGACTGGAATTTAATACTCTATATAAATTCCTTTCTTAATCAAATCAATCAGCGCTCACATGCTGAATTTTGTGGTAATTAGTACTAGAAGAAAAGTTACCCATTCTGCTGCAAGGGGAGAGACTCTGACACTGTCACCCATGAACTAGGGTCTTCCTCTAAGTTACTCTTGTCCTTCAATTCATCCACGATGTATCTAGTCTGCCACAAACAGAAAATGTAACTGTAGAGCTTCAATCCAACACTAGAAATCTTGTAGGCCCTTCAATTTTGTGTTGGGTCCTTTTATGAAGAACAATGTACTTTGTACTTTTGTTTTTCTTGCCAATGAATATCAGTTATTTCTTCAAAAAAAAACATATACAATTATTACATAAATAATTTTCAAAGGCAACCCCATGCATTTCAGGCACTCATTCTAAGAAAGTAAGAATAGTTTAACTTTCTGTTTGGTCAGATAAGCTTACCAGTACTTTCAGTACATCATGGCCCAAACCTCCAAGAGAATCAAGGTACTGCAATGTTTTATCCTTCATGTTTATAACTACCAAACACCAATGTACATTTCTATGCACTGGAACAAAGATCTGTAACATAAATTCTGATGGTAAGTTGGATGTGGGTAATAAGAATGAAACAGAGACAAGTCCAATAATATGAAAAGGACAAAATAGAAATTTACTTTGTCACACTCGACGAGTCCATAACCCAACCTCTTGAACATCGTCCATCTTCTAACAGACTGGTAATCATAACCAGCTATTCCGCAAGTAAGCTGAGCAATAATTCAGAAGTCATGACTCATGAGGTATGGTAGTGCTGGGTGCCAGCCATATGCTAGCACATATGAGAAAAACTAACTTGTAACCTAACGGAAGAGTTAACCTCCACCAAAATGCAGGTGTTCTAACTAGGCTCAGAGGATTCCTAAGATACATTACAAGAATGTTACGAATTTATTATCCTTGCTTGTAAACTAGGTGTTAAAAAAGTAAGTGATTTTAGAGCCTAAAAGAGGAATGATGACACTAATTCATCAATATTAGCTTCTGAGAACTCCAGAAGAACAAGAAAATTGTTCAATTTAGCATAAGAAGATGAACCACATGCATTGCCTGGCATTCCAGGCAAGGGTTTGGAATCACACTATGTGCATTGATTAACATGACAAGAGGCCATGTATTATATAGGAGATGCTTGTTCATAAGTAATTGTATGATCTTGTATGCTTGCAAGCAAATTTCTAATATCAAGTTTGCTGCTATCAGATAACATCCATCTTTGGCAAGACATGAACCATTGATTAACCAATTATCAAATCCCGATTGACAATGCTTCTGCTTCCTATGCAGTGTAAGACCATAAGTCTTAAATATAATATAACAGAACCAGCATTTCAAAGGACATTTATGCATTCAGTATGTGAAGCGAAAATCCAATACCTTCTTGTAGAAGAATGTATTGAAGAAATGGCATTTCAAAAACCTTCCGTGTTCCCTTTCTTCCCTCTCCTTTAACAGTTCAATGTACAAATTAATGACCTGCAGGCAGCAAAAAACACAATGTTAGAGATAGCACTAGGATCATAGCATCACATATTTTTGCTGAGTGATCATTAAAGATCTTTTTCAGAATTATCTCAGATGAAAAAGGAATACTCAATATATTTACCTCATCATTCAACCACCCTCGAGGCCTCAAACATTGAAGTTTCTCATTAGTAATCTCAATGTTAGAAGGCTCGTGTATCACTATGACTTTATCACTACAAAAATAAGAGAAACCAGAATATCATTTGGTTGTGCCAGCAATAGAAGAAAAAAATTCCATAACATGAGCATATGCTAAGTATACCTGTGATTCCTATTATACAACAGAGTATCAACTTCTCTTTCTTCTTTGTCACTTAGAGGTGTAAAGAGTTCAGATAGATCCTGCAATAATCAAGTTTCAAAGTATATTATACATATGAAAAGTTGTTATAACAATTCAAACAGAAAACTAATAAACCAGTGTACTAATTTACTCCCTCAATTTTTAAATATGACGTTTAGGATATGCTAAGTAATTAGTAGTACATACTTAAAACAGAGAGAGCCTTTGCACCTTTGGGGGAAATTGCTACTAATCAAACAGAGAGAGCATGTATTAAACTACTATTTCAAAAGCTCACAATTAGCCATTTTCGATAGGTGCTGTATTTCACAGAACTAAAGTTCCGAAAACACCAACACATTACCCATTTTTTACTATTCAAATAAAAAAAACAAAAGGCCATGTATACATTGTTCACTCCATGAGAATTAAGATTAATAAAATGGTAACCTCCTTTGGTGTAGTGTCCAGAGGATCAGGCAGCTCGGCAAGTCTGAGCTTCGCGAATCCTGACTTCTGTAATCTTCCACCACGCTTCTTCGTCCACTGAAGTGCCTTGTAGAACATCGGCTTCTTCTCCAGCGACCTTGATGATCCCAGTGCAGGGACGCTCCAGTCGCCAATTCGCCTCCCCACGACATCGGTGTTTTCAAGCTCTGGCTCCACTGTGAGATCCACCACTTCCGGCGACCCATCGAGCTGCTTTGTGTGCGCCTCTGATACACCGTCGCTGGTGATCTTCCCCAGTAGCTGTGAGGTGCGGTTGCCCATATCTACCTCCGCGGGTTTCCAGCAACGGCGAGGGGTTAATGCGCCGGTCTTGAGGAGGAAATGCAGTGCGAATGGACCAAGGACTGGGAAGTGCCTGACCCTGGGAAGCAGACTGCTACGGCTACGGCGGCGACAGGGAGTGGAGGCGGCGTGGCGGGCGGCGTCGACGTGAAGCTTGCGGTGGCGGCGCGGGGCGGTGGCTAGCGCGACGCGGGGGCTATGCGGTCGGAGGGCGGGGAACGGTACGGGGCTGAGGCAGCGGCTGCGGCTGCGGCGACGGCAGAGGCGAGACGAGGAGGTGGCGTCGTCGTGGTGGCGCTTGTAGGGGGGCTGGCGAGCGTGCGGAGAGCGAAGGATCGGACGGCCTGGAACGAGTTGGGGGCGAGGGTGAGGCGGCGGCGGCGGCGGCGGCGAGGTAAGGAGGAGGCGCCCTCGTGGGCATCGGCGTGGCGGCGCTTGCGGCAGCTGTGGGCTGCAGCGCTGTTCATGGCGCCGCTGAGTGGCGGCGCATGGACGTTAGCTGGGAAGGCTGGCGGCGTTGCGGGCGGCGGGCGGCGGGCGCCAGCCGCCGGGGTGGGGATTTGAATCGGGGAACAGCAGATTTGGCGAGACGACTTTACCCTGGTAAAGCTAATTTTGTGGTGTCAAAATTTTGTTCACCCTATGCAGAGTAATCTCAGCCCGTGACAGCAGAATGGTTTTTTTCTGCTAGGTACTCCTTTGGTCTTAGAAAATGCAATTATTAAGGTTAAAAAAATCAAATATTTTAAAATTAATTAAATCTGTAGAAAATACTATTGTTGTCAGTCACATGCTCTGCATTCTAATAAACTTCAAAATCATGAAACAGTTCGACGTATGGACTAGTGTTATAGCATATCAAATCACCCTGTTCGTCTCACAAGAAAACAGCCAAAAATAACATCAGACGATTTATCGACCACCAAAACAACCAAACGAACAAGACGAATATTCTCTCTTCCCCCTCCTTCCTCACCTTTCTTCATTTTTCCTCTTTAGGTTTAGAAATGGAGAAGATACTAAAACAGAGCTCCATTGCTTGTGACGTAGTAGGACTTGCCCTACCATTAGATTCACCCCTACTTATTATGAGTTATGATTATGATCATGTCAAATGTTTCTTATGGCTACCAAGGCTCTACCAAAGGTAAAATTGTCCTTTTTACCATAGAATCGTGCGATGTGAATACAATAACTTCATATCTACTCTACTTATGTAGAAGGTGACTTTTAGGCAAAACATATGGTCATTAGGGCAGCTCCAGTGTAGCATTTGAATCGTGACAACATGATTCAGTTTCTATTTTGAAAGTTCGATGGTTGTAGTATGTGCAGCTTTATAATGATTAAAGAAATATATTTTCATTCCTTGCTACTAGCATTGAAGCTTTCCCACTGTACAAGAGTTGACAGGTCATCTTGTATTAATGGAATATTTGCCATTTGTTTATTCGTTCACGTCGAACTGAGTTTGGATTTTGATTTTCGTTCTGACAACTACGAGTCGACGCCTCCTATGCTCTTGATTCGATTTTACTTTCTCATGGTTCGCTTTCTCCAATGTTTTTGGTTCGGTTTTACTTTCTCATGGTTCGCTTTTATTCAATACTGGAGCTGCTCTTAGAGTGCATCCGTTGTAACATGTATTGCCTGTAAAGCATGTGCATGTCTCATCTGGTTTTGTATAGAAGTATTCACTAACCAACACACAATGATAAGTGAGCACCCACAATACATGTTTTCTCTAGTCCACTAACACCCATCTCAATGGGTTCCATGCAAATACTGAAAAAAGGTAAAGGGAGCATGGTAGGATTTGTGAGAAAAAATAATGGCCTCAATATCTATCAAATTCTACGTGAAAGACAACCTTTTGTTGAGGAATTTGATTTGTATGTCAATGTTGCCGGTGCTCTAAGAGGCTATATCAATTTTATGGCTGTTTAAATTATCATCTCTTCCAAATCGATATACTTGTTTACCTAGTGAGTTTTCGTCTTCAATCAGTATAAGTTATCTAGTAGGATATGTATTATGTTAGTTTATTAAAGGTTCTGATTATCTGAATCTATAAAATCATAAATCTATAGTATTTGAATTACGAGATGAGTACAAAAAGTTGGGTATAAACATAACTAGAGCAAGAGAAAGAGTAAGCCATAGGATGAAGCGAGCTATAATTTACTTTTAAGTACATATATGTAAGTATCACAAAATTGTTTTTTCTTGACATAATTATGACTTACTCTAACGGTTCTAAGTGTTTTTCTCTTCCACTGATGACTCGATTTAAACTTTGCGCGGCCCTCTACCATAAAATCTGCAGGCCTCGTCCCGTCGTCCGTCCGATGGTACCCTGGACCATCGTCAACCGTCGCGACCGGGCGCCTCCCACGTGACGTGCCGTCCGTCCGTGTTGCCATCGCCATCCCCTCTTCCCTCCTCCGCTCCGTTTCGTTCCCTCCCTTTCCACGTCGCCTTCTCGCCTTCTCCCCTCCCCTCCTCCCTACCCACCACCACAGCCGCCGCCGCCGCTCCAGGGCCCCGAAATGTCGGACGAAGGCGGCGCCGGCGAGCCGCTCAGCGACCGTCAGAAGCGGGAGATCGCCGCCTGGTTCCTCTCGAACGCGCCCGCCGGCGAGATCCACTACGTCGCCAAAGGCAAGCCCCACGCGCCTCGCCTCTCCTTCCTTCCTTCCCTCCGATCCCTATGTCTGTATATAATCCAGCTCGGCATCTGACTCGTGCTCGAATTGCATGCCGTGGCGTGGGCGTCCGTGCGCAGATGTGCGCGCGCTGCTGGGGGACGACGCGGTGTACGAGGCCGCCGCCGCGGAGGCCTTCCCGGAGTACAACAAGGCCCGACTCGTGTCTCTCGAGCTCCCCGACCGCAGTGGCGATGTGAGTACCTGTACCTCTCTTATCAATTCTCATCCAGCTTCCTGACCCGTTTTGTCGTTTTCGTGTTCTTATTATGTGCATGGCCATCAAAATCAGTTATCAGTAAGACTTAGCAATCCTGCCGTTGCATCAATTATTGCTAGAGTTACCCTCGGACTATGTTTTTACTTTTTAGATTCGGAAGGCTCGGAGCACCTGAGAACTGCATAATTTGCTGTTTATCAGTTTATGAGAACTTGGAACATTTGGGTAGATCCGTCTTTGATAACGTGATAAGTAGGCGTGTTTCGTGTTCAGATGGTTACACTCATTTTCCTCCTTTTTTTTTCATGAGTGAAGTGAAAATTAGTATGACGCCCTGAACATGCTTGCGGATGAAACATTTGTTTCAACTGCGTAGTCCATGGAAGATCTATTGTCTGAAATACCTGTAGAACTTTTAATTTTGCTTTTCTTTTCTTTTCAAGCCCTCTCTGGCGGATAAACTTTCAACTTTAGACCTCATGGCTGAATGCAAGTAAATGGTAAAGCGCAAAGTTGATGAAACCCAATCTTCTGATGCCACTGGCAAGTATGCTGGAGCTTCTTCCGACCAATCCAAGAGACAAGCCACAAGTCAGACCTTGGCAATGGGGGCACCTGCAGCTAATGCGAATGGCAACCCTATGCTTGAAACTCTTCCATGAGGTCTTACACTCCATGTTGATCCATCATATCTCAATACTCTCTCTGCGAGAGGTGAAATTGGCTATCAGAGGACTACTGCTTCAAAAGAGCTGGCCAGACGGATTCTTAAAATCAACGTCACTGAATTACTTCGCTGCATGGCTAGCGTCCTTAATGACTCGCTAAAGATCATGTATTTTGACAGTGGATCGATGCATGATGCTGATATCAATATCGAGCTCAAAGCGATTGTCCCTGCGACCATCTATTTGTGCATGGCTGTGCTGTATGCAAAGCTATACAACATCCATCATGATTATGGAGTGCACCCTTCCAGGTATCTGACCCCACCAAGTTTTACCAAGGAGATTGAACTTCTCCTGCCGCTTGCTTTGTTGATTGAGTCCTTTGGTACATTTGAGACCTCGTGCCTCACCACCAATTACCTGTACATCCCTACTTACCCTGAAAACACTCAACATGAAGGGCGTGCTAATGCTGAGTATCCAATTACTTGGTATATGCCGTATGCTTCAACCTTCCCAGAACTGAAGGTTCCAATGAAGGCGTTTGAGCCCCACCACAAGAGTGGGATGCCGTGGTGGACTTATTGAGTATCCACTGTCTATTCAAGACATGACTTGATTTGTGCTCTTCCTCCTTCTCTGTGCACTTACTTTAGTGCAGAACTCCGCTCTTTGCTGCTGATCCCTGACCCTGACCACAACAATCAAGTCCAAGAGATTGTGACTCATCCTCAGAACGTAGCACACTACGGATTTCGCATGAAGGCACTGCGCACAGGAATTGCCGTCAGAATGTTTCTTGCACTCTGCCACTGCCCTGACGTATTTTGACAGTTCACTTAGAGACTTTATCGAGACAGAAAATCTCGAAGCTGCAGTGAGCTTGTAATAGGATAGGTCCCTATCCGTGACTCATGTTTTGTAATGTTAAACATTTAGGTTAAGTATTTGAACATCTTGGTGAGGTGGTGGAGACTTTTTGCAATGCACTCTTGGTGCAAAAGCCCAAGTGATATTACTTCGCTAAGAATAGCAGAAATCACACCAGACCATCATTGAATATGTATGCTTGCAGATAATCATCTCAGCTTATGGGGAGATTGACAAGAACAATTATCTGGACCCCAGGACTGCGCAAGTTGCTACTATAGATCATATGAAACAGGTAATGTCACACATCACACACTGTTTCTCTTGCTATGTTATGTGATGCTAATTGTGCAAGCGATATTTTAATCTGTTAGAAAACTTAGACCACACAATCTAGTCTTGGAGAAAAGTCTACCGAGCAGCTTCATGGCTGCAATAAGTATCTCCAACATCTTGAACTTGATAATTTAAATATTCTGATACATTTAATAGATGGAACCTTGCATCTGAAGTATAACATTAACATTTCTTTCCTAAAGTTCATGCAGTGTGTTAATGTGTCTCATGAAGGATATGTCACGTGCTAACGTCAACCAATGTGCTCCACATGAATTAGTAGCAGACATGAGCTATGCATTGCAGAATCTGATTGCACAGTTTCTTCTGTTCTGGTTTATAAAGTAAACTGCACAATAGATTTAGATGTTGATACTAAAATCGCAATATATTTTTATGTCCACATCTTGAAATATAGTTTAAATTTAGACTGTAAGAGGAATGTTGAAACATGATCCCCCCCCCCCTCCAAAAAAAGAAAAAAGAAAATAAAACGCTTGCAGCATCAGGCTTTTGTTGGTAGTCACATGCTTTTGTGCGTCCTATTTGAATCAAAGATCACGTTAAGCCTGGATAATGGCAAACCTGCAAGATATAAGTTATTTAACGCCTGAATACATACATTAATGTATTTGGTAACATGTTTTATTTAAAAAATATATATGGATGTAAGGCTCTTTTGTAGTTTTACTGATTTTATTTGGCCACTCAATTGTAGATGACTCTTCATCAAATTAATTTGTAATGTTTTGTCTTCTCATGATAAAAGACCTGTACAAAACTGAGGCCTGCTGAAGATGAAGAGCTTTCATCAGCTTACATTGAAGAGTTTAGGTAGACTACCTGTGTGTCTTTCCTTTGACTTATTCCAGTTTCCATATTATATCACAACTGCACATATGTTGTCTAATCTTATGTATTAATACAGGTGTGCTTTAGATGTTGAATTGTCAAAATATGTCGCTGAAGCTTATCCCAAAGGGGCCTGTGCTGTTTATTGTACTAGTGGAAAGGATATAGAGGGACCAGGAGCAGATTTCAGTTTCACCGCAGTTATTTCTGCTGCTAAGCGTAGCCCACAGAACTTTTGGTATTGTCTGGTTCATGTCTTCTGACTTTTCCTTGTTGCTGAAGAAATTTGCCATATTTTCTTAAATCTTGCACATATGGATCAGTTAGTTTTGCTCTGCATTATAACAAGACTAAAAAATTTAATAGATCCTTTTTAGCCTTTAGGGAAATTTACCTATCCTCCGTTTCCAGATTCTCTTTAGTTTTAGAACTTAATTCAGGCAATTCCTTTCCTATCAGTATCTCCTTGCATTCCTTTGAAAACCTATTATTTTTTCCATTCAGCATGCAACTTTTAGTCTTCAGATTTTTCATGGGTGATATTTTCAATGTCCTTATGAACTGTTGTTTGTTTTGAGTATACTATTTTTTCATCAGCCTAGAACTTTATGACATGTTTAATCCCTGCCTGTTCTTTCTATTTCTCTACCAGAGGAATTGCTTACTTAATCTCAATAGAACTGTTAAGCACGCTCCAAAATGATTTGATCTTTTAATCGTTTAGCCTCTGATGAAGGCCAACTGAATATTGTGTCATCCAGCAATGGCAGCTGGCGTTCAATTTGGACTATGGAATTCAATTATGAGTTGCAGTTTGTTGATATTAAAGGAAAGATACAGGTTGGGCTTTTTACTTAGCAAGGTAAGTGCTCTAAATTTATGTTAATATAACAGAAGTTAATTTTTGTAAATGTCACTTGCATATTCACCAGGTAGACGCTCACTATTTTGAAGAGGGAAATGTCCAGTTGGATACTAACATTGATCGCAAGGACTCCACGATAATGCAGGTTAGTTAATGCAATAATTTTAAGCCCTGAATATTGTGATGACATCCTTCTTCTGACCTCACACATTTAGTCCCGCTACTGTTTCAGCGGTTGTCATTTGTTGCATGATATGCATCGCTTGCGCAAATTAGTTCAGTCTACAATGCAAAATATTCCATTTACATGTTATCATATTCTGTTTAGGTGTTAATTGTTTTCCTCGAATACAAGGTGTTGTCTAGAACTTGAAAAATATTCCATGTATATCTTTTTGTTATATTTGGTTATATAATGCATTGAAATATAACCTGGTTCTCACTTCTTTTTTGTCATAAGAAAAAAGGAGTAAAGAATCAAATAAGCTTAAACCATGCCTGTAACATAATATTTCTTATGCTTGATGTTTCAGTCACCTGACGATTGCGCGGTTTCAATAAGTAACATCATTCGACATCATGAGTCTGAATATTTGTCATCTCTCGAGGTCTGAATCTGTCCGATGTTTATTCAACCAATTAGCCATCAGCATGAACTTGAATAATGTTTTATTCATGTGCAGGAATCATACTTAAACTTGTCCGACGCAACTTTCAAGGTAGGCTAAGCAAATGGTTTGAAATAATAGTTACAATATTAGTTGTAGTGCTATGTCGTCGTAGTTATAGCTATCCTTTGTTTCAGTTGTACTTAAACTCACCATAATTTGTGCGCAGGATCTTCGGCGAAAACTTCCAGTTACCCGAACGCTTTTCCCATGGCATAACACACTGGCATTGAGTCTTACGAGAGACCTTGCCAAAGAATTAGCTCTTGGAAAATGAGGTCTGCAGGCCATGTCACCGGATGGCTTCAAGTGGAATTTTTATATCCATGGCATATTGTGCTGTTCTGTAGTAATCAGCATTCTTCATTGTTTGACCTCTGAGCTTCCCAATCCTAGTGTAAATCAAGAACACACTTTTGTGGAGAATGGCATTCAGAAAATATACATTACCTTCACATATCCTCCTGCGCCACCAGATGTAAAATTTTGCCTTCCCTAGGGCTTATAGGGCTTCTTTGGATGCCGTTTGGAACCAAACAGCCTCTTACTGACGTGTGTGAATCAGATGTTTCTTCACCAATGCTCCATAGGTGTTTTGTATATGAGGTAAAACAAATGACCATCCAAAAGGAATGTACGAGGTTAAAAAAAAATCTGTATTTTGGATAGATGAAAGATTGCACAGGTAGTCGCAATTAGGAAATACTCCGGGCCTTGTTTGTGGTTTCTTTAGCAATCCTATTCAACATTACTTCAATAATATTTTTTATGAATGAATAATATTTTTCTCTCACAACAAATCAGCATAAGCATTCATCATAAGCTAAATTTCAAGAAAACGAACAACACCATCGGAGGCTCTTATGCTTGGTTCGTTTTTTTAAAAAAAAAACTTAATTAGAAAAACACTTACACGAAAGGTTTAGAGTAGCAAAAAGTTCTATTTTATACCTCTCTAAACTGCCATATGAATCTGAACTTTCCTCCCTAAATCAACCGCAAAAGGATGTAAATCACCTCCTAAAACCATATAAACCACTTTTTTGATGTGTTAGGAAGTAATTTGCAAATTCAACTGGAGTTGGACTTCTTAGTTTTGGTGAAGCTACTCAGATCTTCTGAATATGATCATTCAGATCAAGGCATTCTGTTTGGAGAGTCTAAGTTGTTTTAGACACATAGTTTCATTCTTTTAACAGCTGTGCACATGAAATAGATATCCCAGAGTTTGTAGAACTTCGGCGATATCCAAAAATCCTATGTGACCTAATAAAATAAATAGGATTTTTTTTATTAAGGATAGTATTATAGTACTAATATCAATTAATCAAATTCTATATGGGCCACACGATACAGGCCCAAACGCTAGGGCCCGCCCATACACAAACCTAGGGCACCGGGACTGGTACAAGATCTCAAAAAGCCCATCTATCTTCTCTTCCTCGCGCACCACCGCCTTCCAACTTCCTGCTGCCGCCGCCGCTCGCTCGCCCTCGTTCGCGCAGAAGGCCGCCGCTGCTCGCGCTACTTGTGCACTAAGCCCCGATATCCCTCTTCACTTCCCCCCCCCCCCCCCCCCCCCCCCCCCCCCCCCCCCGATCTTCAAGGTTGCGCCGCCATGGTAAGCCCCCGTCTCCGCGCCGCCTCGAATCTGAGAGCTAGCTCCCATCTGTCTCAATCTTCCCCGCTCTTCCCGTTTACTATTGCCTTTTCGTGATTTTGTTTTATCTTTACAAGTTTCGTACTGATTCTTTTTTCCCGTGCACGACTGTGGCTGCAGCCGCAGGGAGACCATATCGAGCTTCACCAGAAGCGCCATGGCAAGCGCCTGGACCACGAGGAGCGCAAGCGCAAGCGTGAGGCGCGCGAGGTGCACAGGATCTCGAAGGATGCCCGCAATGTACGGTTCTGATCTGATAATTTTAGGCCATTTTGGTCTTGTTGTTTATGTGCCCCTGTTGTTGATGATCGTGTGCCTTGTGCTGTTGTAGTTGCTTGGTGCTAAGGGCAAGAGGTTCGCCAAGAAACGCTATGCTGAGAAGGCGCAGATGAAGAAGACGTAAGTGCTTGTTTGCTACTGCTGTTTATGTGTTGATAGTTTTGTAGTTCTTCAGTTCCAAATTATAAGTTGTTTTGGCTTGCATTAATTTTACCATGTATCTAGATATGACCAACTTAAGTTGATGCATGTATACTTCTAGTAGATGATGTGACCTAATAAGTTTTACCAAGTAATGACTGAGCATGGAAAATTGCTTACGCCACAGTTTCAAGTCTTCCTGTCTGGCTCCATTGTATTTATGTGGGGCTCTCCTTGAATTGGCTCTTTTTGCAGCCTAAAAATGCATGATGAATCAAATAAACGACAGAAGGTCGATGATGATGTCCAAGAGGGTGCTCTTCCTCCGTATCTACTGGATCGTGATCAGACACAGCGTGCCAAGGTGAATTATTGTTCTTGGCTTCTCCCCAGCTAATTGTGACACAGTAACATTTTATGACATTGATCACTGGTGTCTGGTGAAGTGTAGGTTCTGAGCAACACAATCAAGCAAAAGAGGAAGGAAAAGGCTGGCAAATGGGATGTTCCTCTGCCAAAGGTGATTCTCAACACAACAAGCTCATTTGTGGATGCTTCAATGGGTTATTCTCTACTCACACATTTCTTGTCCTTTCAGGTCAGACCTGTAGCTGAAGAAGAAATGTTCAAGGTTATGCGAACTGGCAAGAGAAAAGGTAAGTGATTGGGATTTTTGATGAATGCGGAATTTGGTTACCGTTTAAATGTTTTACATATCTGTCAATCTGTCATGCCACATATCTGCATATGCTTTGTGGAACTGTGATGTGCTAATGAAAAGTTGACAGCTCATATGAGCAACCAATGTCTCCCATTTATCAAGAGTTCATAAACTCATAAGACAGGACAACAGATTTTCCTTTGGTCTGAATAATTTAACTGTTAATTTTTTCCCTTGTGCAGCCAAGCAGTGGAAGAGAATGGTTACCAAAGCCACCTTTGTTGGAGCTGGATTTACAAGGAAGCCACCAAAGTATGAACGGTTCATTCGGCCTACTGGTCTGCGTTTCACCAAAGCTCATGTGACTCACCCAGAGCTGAAGTGCACTTTCAACCTTGACATAATTTCTGTGAAGAAAAACCCAAATGGTCCAATGTACACTTCTCTTGGTGTTATGACAAGGGGAACAATCATTGAGGTATGCCAAGCATTTTTACCAGTTATTGTACCCAATACTCTGTAGCAGACTACTGACTATATTAGGTGTTCATCATGGTTCACTGAGATTATCTCTTTATATCCCCCCCTCTCGAAAATTGCTGCTTACAATGGTCTTCTTTCAGGTAAATGTCAGTGAGCTTGGTCTGGTAACTCCCGCTGGAAAAGTTGTATGGGGTGAGAAATCTGATAACTTTGTGCTCCTTTTGCCCAACCTACCTTGAATTCTGTTGAATAAACAAATTTTATTGTGTTGCAGGGAAATATGCTCAAGTTACAAACAACCCGGAGAATGATGGCTGTATCAATGCTGTTTTGCTAGTGTAAAACCATAGTGAGATTTTGTTTATGGTAGTGAATCGCCCCATTTGTATCCGCTCTGATATGCTATTTTTTGACTGATGTCATGGCTATTCCCAGTTGTTTGTTGTGCACCATGGGCATAATGAACATTCTGTAATCTTGCTGTGTGCTACAAATGACTCCAGTATTATAGCCTGCTATATGAAGTTGAGTAATACAAATTAGCAGTGTTTTCTCGAGCTACATCGTCTTCATTGAACCGTCCTCGAGACATTTGTCTATCAGGATAACGCTATCACGTATCTGCCTCGAAGTGTCAGATAATCCCCTGTTTCAAAACATTCTGTCTAGATCCATTTAAATATACAGTGTCTACTTGCATAGAAAAAAAGCAATGAATAAGTCAAAACGTCTTATCCAAAAAAATGATGGTCAATCTGCCCAGTGGCACTTGGATTTCTCAATCATATATAATGGGTTTAAAAGGTTTCAATCAAATACTTTTTAAAGCACATCAAATATACAATACAATATATTGTAAAACTGTACAGCAAATTATTGCTTCATTGAACATTTTTAATTAATTAGTCAAATAAATATGTGAAATACACAGCAGTCGTCATCCTCATTTATGTGAAATATTTCATTGCTTTGGTGGATATGAGGATGACGCATTGGCATCCGCTTCTCAAATGAAATCAAATCACACCACGGGAAGACGAATAGTCGTACACAGGACATCAGCAAATGAAAATTCTATCTACTGGAGCTGCATTTGCCACATTCAGATAATTGACATCAACAGTGTTCTCCCCCAGATCATCTGCATAAGTGTTGAAAGATTAGTTACAAACTACAAAGTACAAACGCATAGCACATTTCATGCCAACAGAGCGCCAGAACCTAACCTTCGTATACTGTTCTTACAATTTGAACATAGTCACGTATAATCTCTTGATAGATAATTCCATCAGGACGTGCGTCCAAGACAACTAATACTCCTGTGGCATATTGCAGATTTAACCATAATACTTAAGTTAATGCACAGAAATAGGGTTTTGAAACAGATTAGATTCACAGAACAGGCCAGATTTATTGTCAGGCAAACAGCAAGTTAGAATACATTATCAAATTTGAGTGTTCAGTATTGCGGCACCTGGTGCTAACCAAGCTTTTGTCTCATTTGATGGCAAAGGTGCTAACCAAAGGACATTGCGCAAATTCATAGAATCATCATATGGTACATTTGATCCTGTAAAGTAAGGAGTGGAAAATAAACTCGATTAAGTACTTATAAAGTACAGTGCCTGAATACAGCACCGTTGGAAAAGAAAATTAGATCATGCGTCAAAGCAAACGAATAACCTAAAGTTTACCTGCTTGGCAATATCCCAAATTATAAGGAAACAATTCCTTATTAAATGCTGGGTATTCTTTAGCATGGAACCTACAAGAGAGAATCAATCATGAGTACAAACATCAGTATTTCTTTCCATACACTTGACACAATATGCTTCAAGTATATATATTAAACATTTCTAGGGGGACACATACTAAAGATGATATATTCTCAACTGAGCTTGGAGGTGATCCAAGTTGTCTGTAGGTTCTAGTTCTAGATTGGCACATGAAAGTATATAAACTGTAATGCCAGCCTAAAGACATCTAAACAAGAAACATCTTCTGCAACATTTTAGTATAAGGAGATCCGGGTTCTAACAGTAGAAAGTCAAGAACAAAGCCTATACAACGATTCAAGGCACTTACAGAATTCCAAGCCGTCCTGTTTCACAGGCAAGGAAAAGATGCCCATGGAACAAATCATAGCGATTCAGCGATACATTTAATCCAACCGAAGGTCCCCGTGCCACAATCAATTCAAACAAGAACGCAAAATACGAATTTATCTCCTGTTACCAACACAAAGAGGGGGCAAGCAAAACATGTGAACAAGATGCCCAGCCTACGATTACAAGGAAATCTAGCATGATCTGAGCTAAATCCGGACCTCATTGGCGAAGCGCCACCCATATGGCGTTCTTGTGAGTTGGCATTTGTTCTTCAGGGACCCCTCAACATCTGGCACCTATTGCAATGATCGATTTAGTTATTATATATAGGCAGTAAAAGATGTCATAGTTCAGTCTTGGTTACTAATAATCCTATTGCGCAATCTTGAAAACTTGGGTCAAGGACTTAGACCTGTGTGTACACGAAACAAATAACTTGAAAATGTTCACAAAATGTAACTATCATAATTCATGATATGGAAAACTAAGGAGAAACCAAAGCCAAAGCCTAAGGCTGGTGCATTTTCCACTTTTCCTATTCATCAGTATACTTACACAACATAAGATGGTCAGAACACGGCCAAGCCCAGCTTCTGATCACTAAACCCAAACTGAAATTGAATTATGGATTGCAGCCGCGCACCATCGCGTTTATCATATCAATCTAAATCATTTCTAGCCAAACTCAAGAAAGATATTATTTTTGCATCCTCATCCAAACCTTTTTTTTATTTATTTTCCCTTTGCCAGAAGGGGAGAGAGGTGAAGATAAACAGTTAAACACTCACCGGCAGCATCGTTGGGTCGAGCAGGCGGTGGATGGCACCAGGATCGCCTCCGGAGTCGACGGCGAGCCGGGCCAGCTCCAAGACGGGGGCCGGCGGCCACATCACCATCATCTCGTCCGCCTTTGCCGCCGCATCGCAACCTTCCAGGAGGAACTTCCGGGGGCCTCCGCGGCTCGAGACCTTTGGGGCCGTGGGGTTGGCGGCCGGCGCGAGGAACCGGAGGCAGGCGTGGAGCCGCGCGGCCTCCGCCGCTGGCACCCGCGCCGCGGCGCGCGGGCCGGCGAGCACGGACAGGAGGTCCGCGGCTACGGCCTGTGGGGACCTGGCTGATGATGTGTGGGGCGAGGAGGAGGAGGCGCAGCAGGAGACGGAGAAGGAGACGGCGAGGGAGATGGTGAAGGCCAGCTTCAGCGACAGGGGAACTGGCCGGCGGAATCGCAGGCGTAGCATCCTCTGTGCTATCTATGTTTTATTACTGAAGAAGATGATAGATGGAAAATAAGGGGATGGATGGTGCACTGCGCTTGTTACTGCATCCTCGATCTGCAAACTTGAGCCTAGTAGTGCGAATTGGAAGCAGAATTGCAACGGAGTGGAGTGTGTGTGTGTTTTTAATCTTGTGGGATCATTCGAAGCCGTTTTGCCTTTGCTTTGCTTGACTTTTGGGTTGGGTTAGTTGGGGGACAATTGTTTTTAACCTCATGGCGTGTTTCTGTTGACACTGTTTTTCGGCACGTGTCAAATGAACTAAGACTTGTATTGATCGGCAACCGTTTTTTATCGACATCGGGAAGTCATAGGTCAGTATTACCGATGAAGGTAAAAGCTGTGAAAATGATAAATGTGTTGCCGATGGAAGCTGGATAATTCTTGTCGATAAGGGTTAATTGGTGAAGTCAAGTCACCAGTACTGCAAAGTTGCCGACGCCGATTGCCGATGAGGAGATGTTGCCGATGCCGATTGCCGATGAGGAGATGATGCCGATGGGCATGGAGTGCCGATGGGTACAGGATGATGTGACGGTTGACGTCAGCAGAAGATTGCCGGTGGCGAAAGAAGGAAGTTGCGGATTGAAGGAGTCTACCGATGAAAATTTTTCATCGAAGGAAAGACATAAGGAAAACTGGTGATTTTATACCAGTATTGTTATAGTAGTTTGAGTCTGACTCTTGCACGAGTCGTTTGTTTTCCTTTAAAATAAGGGTGTTTGTTTAGGAAAATAATATTGTTATTTGGGTCCGGCTTCTGCGCGAATCCGTTATTTCCTTAAAGTTAGGAGTTTTGTTTAGGGAAGGTACGGGTTGTGTCTCTGTACAACTCTCCATGCGGGAGTATAAATATATGTCCAAGGGCTGCGTAATAATCAATCAATCTATCAAACAAATCAATTACTCTTATTCTATTTTTACTGCAATTTACCCTTTCATTGCATTAGTCTTAGCTCATTTACGAGTTCTTCAAGCTTCGACAGGCTGCATCACTTTGATCTCCGTCAAATCCTTGCAAGTTCCGCGTGGGAGTAATCTGAGCCTTGACATCCGGGCGCATCGCTGTTGTCTCGTTCAGCTCTGCTCTAGTTATCCTGATCAAATCTGAGTCTTGACATCCGGACGTATCGCCGTTGCCTTGTTTGAATTTTGTTCTAGTTATCGTCCTTGTCGATTAACTGGTCAAATCGACTGACACACCTTGGATATCGAATTTCGGATAATAGCCCGAGGTGTTCGCAGATTCTTACGCTTTTTGTGTCAACACCTCTTTTGGCACACCCAGTGGGACAATTATACATCTATCATGGGTGAAACCCCCGACTTAAACCAAGGAACGTCATCGAAGTCCCCCGAGCCCCCGATCTGAAAGATGATCAGAGGGTGGGTTTTGGGCGGGCTAAAGGAGGAGTACAAAACAATTGTATCTGAAGTCAATTGGGAAATTTTAAGTCCTTCACCTAAAGGGGAGGAGCGGCGAAGCCATCCCCCGAAAAACAAAATCCGCCGTTGGCCCGCGGCAGGGTCACGTATGACGCCAATCCTTGGGAAAATTACAAGAGATGGTTAATTCTGCTTTAAAAACAAGCATTAATTAAACCAAAATCCAAATGTGGGTGTCCAATTTCCGTTACAATTTATGTTTTTGCAAACACAAAGAAGGGGCATGCACCTCAATAGTTGGGCCCCGCGTATCATCAGCCCCCGGATCGGGGATCCATCAACCCATCGACAACCCCAGTGGCTCTTCCACTCCCGTGGATCCGTCTGCCGATGTGGCTACACCACCAAAACCGAGTTTTTGAAGGCGTCATCAAGCTTAGTGGGAATCCAGTGGCGTCAGCAATGTCCCCGGGGGCCCTTTCTTTTTCCAGGGAAAAACATCCAGCGTCTGCCAACCTTTTTGGGGTTAACCCGGGATACCTTCAAATCCTTTCCCCTGGTTCTAAACTGGTGCAAGGGAAGATAGCTCAAACTTTAAGGGGCCCATTTTTTCGGGATGCAAACACAGCCGGTGGCCCCCATGATGGGATTACTCTAC